>JAJHIY020000444.1:882500-1217500 GCA_022114975.2 Lampris megalopsis
AACCTTATAGGGTAACTAATCAATTAACCATTTATACCTTACTATATCCATTAGATGTAAACATGGTACATTATAATTACGCTCATAGTAGTTTGTAAAGACGGGCTCATGGAAAGCGTTTCTGTTAATTATCAGTAAATCAGTGCTTACTCAAACTATTTCCAACTTTCAAAGCCATTTAGAGACACAATTCCATGATTATGGGAAGAAACACATAATCTCTTAGGGGATGTGCTGTGCCATTTCCTTCTTTAATTTTCCTTAATGGGTGATACCAAAATATTTACACAGTGCAGGCGTTGACAACTTATTTTACGATATTAAAAATTAAGGAAAAAAAATTAAGCCGGCTTTCAAGAGATTGTCTATCAGCACAAAGTGGAGCAGAGGGCCTAGACAAGGCGGTTATCATTGCTGAAGCGGTGCGGGGTAATTACTCTGTTGAACAGCCCAAATGACCAATTACGACAGTTTAAAGGAACTCCGGAATTTATTCGCCGTCAGCGCCGAATGTTTCCTGCACGGAAGCGTCAGGCATTTTATTGTGATGGATACTGATTTAATTTCACGTGTACATTTGGGTCCTCAGTCTCAGAGTAGCCCACCTCATGGCTTGTGAAATTCTGAACAAGTGTACTTTTAAATGGCAGGAACACTCAGTGTGTTCTTAAGCCATGTCTAATTCAACACCAAAGCCTACAAACACTCAGAAGTAATCCCTCCATCTTCCTGTGCCGTCCAGAACCTTTGATGAAAGTCAGGCGAGATCAAGGGGATCTGTCAAGTGCCTTCCAATTTCCCCAGCCTAATATAACAGAGAGCCATCCTTCAAAGGAGCCCTCTCATGGCGCCATATTCTCCAAGTTCATTCTCAACAGTTCTGCATCAACACTGCTGACTTCTGCCATATGGCAGGGGCTTTGTGTTTGCTTCATGGCACATTTTTCCTTCGGGTAGAATTCCAGCATTGAGGTAGGCAGCACATCCACACACATTTTGGCACCGCTTCATAAAAAAAACAAAACATGATTTTCATGTCGATAATGTGCCAAGAAATTGTCAGTGGAGCAGAATTAAGTGTGTGACAGCAGAGTTGACTCTTGGGAGGTGCAAGATGGTAATCAAGGCAATCTTGCATGGAATTAACCTGATAACTGCTGATAATAAAGTAGATAGCACACTGGCTTTTGCGCTACGTCTTTAGATAACCTCTGGTGTTACAACTGAATATATTTCAGTGGTTTGGTGAAGCTATACAGTATAACATTTCTGTTACTTCTGCAACTCTCTGTCTTCAGACCTTCTTTCATTTATATGACTCTTGTTTTGTGTTCCATGCATTTGAGAAGGAATACAAGAGCTTCAAACATCTTTATGGTTGTCTTTATTTGTAACCTTGATTGGGAGCTGTAGTAGTCATGCCTCTTGATTTTTTTTCCCTTTTTTTTTCAATTTTTATTTTGTTATATCCCCATAGGGAAATTCCTCTCTGCATTTTACCCATCCCAGTTGTGTAGCTAGGAGCAGTGGGCTGCTGTCATGCAGCACCCGGGGACCAGCTCCAGTTCGTCTTGCCATGCCTCAGTCAGGGGCACAGACAGGAGTACTGACCCTAACATGCATGTCTTTTTGATGGTGGGGGAAATCGAATCACCTGGAGAAAACCCACCACAGATAGGGGGAGAACATGCAAACTCCACACAGAGGACAACCTGGGATGACCCCCACGGTTGGTACAACCCTGGGGTTCGAACCCAGGACCTTCTTGCTGTGAGGCGACAGTGCTAACCAGTGCGCCACCGTGCCACACAAATGCCGGCATAAGTATTTGCCACAAGTCACGATATCGCCCAGTCTTGTTGATACTTGGAGTTTGCCAAATTATGCTCAAACAGCCTCACAGTATAATTTCAGATGCAGATGCACACTCACAAAGCGTTGCTGCAAAACAAAATATTTGATCAATCTAAATTGTAATGGAAAAGTAACGCACACCAAGGGTTGTAGTGAGATGCTGATCACTGCAAGTAGACTTGAAAGTAGGAAAAAAGTGTTGGCCCGAGGGCTGAAGCGTCATCTAAATAAAAGAGAACTAATAAAGGAGAAGTACACATGGAGCCAGACTGTGCGATCAATCTAAGTTATCATTTATGTATGAGTTGAGCGAAAAATAAACACTGTTTTGATTTCAGCTCCGATGTAATCTAGATGCTCCAGTGTTATCTAGAGTCGCTCTCAGGGGCGACTCTAGGATCAGATCATTAGGGGGGCTCAGCCCCTAATGAGAAAGTGACATGCATACAGTGTCTTGCAAGTGTTCAACCCCCCTGCTAAATCACTCATTTCATGGGATAACAATGCATTAGTATTGTTCTCTATATGATATTTTAATTTACAACAGTACTTTTAATGAATAACCATTAAGCAGCATGAGTTTTACACCACAAAATATTTTTAAGAAAAGGAAAAATGGAAAATGGTATTTGCAAAAATATCAGCCCCCTTTTCACTCTGGCAAACTTCAGTTCAATCATGTACACAGTAAGACCTTTAGTAGCAGCCCAGTTAGGAAGGAGGTCTATTGTAGTGTACAATAATAATGGTTCAGAATCAACAATCAAGATTTCAATATAATACACCCGTTTTACAGACGACCCACAGTCAGTTAATGATTGGCTGTGACTAGAGGTCAAATGCTAGACTAAACTGCATTCCAACCTACTGTGGTTTGCCTGCACTCTTCTCTGCTCCCACGTCTCAGGCCTCAAATACATGAAACATCAGCATTCATAGACTTGGTGTTCCTAGAGTAGAGAAAATGCTGTACTCATTCAAACAACCAGGTCTTTATTTAGCCTTACATTGCAGTTCTCGCATCGCAAACAACCTGAGACTGTCTCCAAACCACTGCCTACTAGTGATGTGGCCTTCATAAACGATTCATTCATTTTGAACTAGTCTTTTTTAAGACTCAGAAGTAACGAGTCGTCTCAGTGAGTGATTCGTTCATTTTCCCCGGGGCTGCACATGTGCGCCACTCATTTTGTTCATCTGAACTGTTACAGCTGCAGGCTCAGGTTCATTCATGAACAGGACTTTCAGGTCTGTGTCTTCTGTTCACTTGTCATGTCATTGCTGCGTATTCTCAGTGTCGGACCGACTGATTCTTTCACAAATCATAATTATGGGTCTTCGGGTCTGAGTCTCTCATTCACTGGTCACTTGACCGCTTCATATTCTCATTGTAGGAACTACAGATTTATTCACGAATCTTAAGTACGGGTCCTCGGGTTTGAGTCTCGTTCACTGGTCACATGACCGCTGCATATTTTCGTTGTGGGAGCAACTGATTTATTCTAGCTGTGTGCAATATAACTATTGAATGGATCTCTAATTTGCTTTTCCATTGGAACGAGTTCATACACTACTGGTCTTCACTGACCAGGTAGGCTAAAGTGAATAGCTATCATAACGTGAATAGAATGATATTTTTTATTGATAGGTGCAGCGCTTTTGTACGGGCAATTGAAGTAATCAGTCTAGCCATCCATTATTGGAGCCACTTCTCCTGCTCTCAGGGTCGCGGGAATGCTGGAGCCTATCCCAGGAGTCATTGGGCAGCAGGCGGGGAGACACCCTGGACAGGCCGCCAGGCCATCACTGGGCCCACACACACACACACACACACACACACACACATTTACACCTAGGGACAATTTAGTACGGCCGATGGAATAGACAAGGCAACAGAATCAAGACAAAATGGCAAACTTGTTCTGCTGGAAGTTTTGAAAAGTCCCACTACAAGTTGTGAAAACTCTGCTTATTTTGTTCTGTCCTCCACGACTTACCCGAACGCCTAGTCAGATGTGGTTGAACGCTGAACTGAATGCAAGACTATTAAGAATAATACACTTTCAGCGGCACTTCATTCGAGAAGGAGGTGGGGTGGTGCTATGAGGTTTTGCTGACAGTTTGTGGATCCAGTGGAGTTACAAGGTTTAGTCGCAAGCTCTTTGTAATACTTTTCATCCATCCATCCATCCATTATCTGAAGCACTTATCCTGCTCTCAGGGTCGCGGGGATGCTGGAACCTATCCCAGCAGTCACTGGGCGGCAGGCGGGGAGACGTAAAGGATGACCAATAGCATTGATTTATGAAAATGAAATAAAACTGAATAAATTTGGAGATACAAGGTTTCCGCCTGACAGCGACAATTTAAGCCCTCAGACAAGTTTGCAAAATCTAATATTGGAGGGCTAAAAATTATTTCAGAAAATAATGATAATTAATTAAAAAAAATTAGGGGTGCTGAGATGAAATTAAGGTGTGCTTGAGCCCCCTAAAAAGAGTCTAGAATCACCTCTGGTCTCCCTGCTTAGGAAGTAAAGTACTTTTGGAACAAAATAAGGGCGGGTTATTCTTCTTTCTTTTTTTTCTACACTAGTTAACTATGGCACGCTGACTGCCAAGCCTACCAGCCACACAACATTTTCATATTCCAAAATAAAATATCTATTAATCATGTAAAATCCCTGTTACGTTGTTACTTGCGTATTCATTGTTGTTCAGTCAACCAGTTAACATACATAGATTCATTTAAAGTGCAGAATGAGTAATGGTTGTTATCTGGTTTTGCCTCATCCACACTCCGATTGACTGAAAATGTGCAAGCTCACAGGGAGCTGTTGGAACTGGTTTGCAGCACCCTCTTATATTCTGCACAATGTTTATTGGCAACAGTAAAGTTAGTCCCAGCAGCCATTTGCAGACATAGGCTAAATCGATGCCTGGAGCGTTTAGAGCATTTCCTTTTTTTTAATGGGAAAATATTTAAGTGAAATATAGCTGTACATTTTACCTAAACAATGTTTATACGGTACAACTTTTTGGTTGTTCAGATGGTGGCTGCCAGTGAGATATGTATGAGCCACATTCAAATTGCAGTGAATAAATTGTAAAGGGGTAAACAGGATCATTAATAGATACTTAGACATCTCAAATGGTTTTTTTCTTGTACTGTATGCGTGTTTTTCCAACACTTCTGCTGTAATGAAATCTGTTACCCGAGAGAAGCTTTTTAATTGGGCTTAGGAGTGTTGCGCTGGCAGAGACGACGTAACGGGGAGGAGAAGCAACACGGAATAATAAGAACAGAAAGAAAACCACTTTATTTTGTCATTGTGCAGTTACAGTGAATTTGTTCTCTGCATTTAAGCCATCCTGTTGTATAGGAGCAGTGGGCAGCTGCAGCACCCGGGGACCAACTCCAGTTCTTCTTTCCTATTGCTTTGCTCAGGGGCACAGGCAGGAGTATTAACCCTAATATGCATGTCTTTTATGACGGTGGGAGGAAACTGGAGCACCCGCAGGAAACCCGTGCAGACACGGGGAGAACATGCAAACTCCACACAGAAAGGACCTGGCATCCGGGTGGCATGGCAGTCTATTCTGTTGTCTACCAACACGGGGATCACCAGTTCGAATCCCCGTGTTACCTCAAGCTTGGTCGGGCGTCCCTACAGACACAATTGGCCATGTCTGTGGGTGGGAAGCTGGATGTGGGTGTGTGTCCTGGTCGCTGCACTAGCGCCTCCTGTGGTCCGTCAGCGTGCCTGTTCGGGGTGGAGGGGGAACTGAGGGGAATAGCGTGATCCTCCTACGTGCTACATCTCCCTGGTGAAACTCCTCACTGTCAGGTGAAAAGAAGTGGCTGGTGGCTCCTCATGTATCGGTGGAGGCATGTGGTAGTCTGCAGCCCTCCACAGATCGGCAGAAGGGTTGGAGCAGCGACTAGGACGGCTCAGAAGAGTGGAGTAATTGGCCAGTACAACTGGAGAGGAAAGGGGGGGGGAGCAAAAAAAAAGAAGAAAAAGAAAGGACCTGGGACGGTCTGGGGTTCGAACCCAGAACCTTCTTGCTGTGAGGCAACAGTGCTAGCCACTGGGCCATAATAATGATATTTCTATATCGTGCTTTTCAAAACAGAATTGCAAAGTGCTTATAATCAAGTAGTAAAATATTAGAAATGACCAATAGACCTAAACATTCATAGAGAAGTAAGAGACAGGGGAAAAACTTCAAGATGAAAGGAATGCCATTTGAGGAAAGTAAGTTTTAACATGGTGTTTAAAAGGGGACCCTGAGATGGTAACCTGGTATCTCCATGCAGGTTGTGCCAAACCCTTAATAGCAAAAAGCCCAATTGCCTAGTGTCAGGACACCGGAACAGCCGAGAGGGCCTTGCCTGTGGATCTCAGGCTCAGCATTGGCTCATATGGGGTTAAAAGGTCAAAGATATAGACAGGAGCCAAAATATGAAGTACATGAATTGGTAAAATGTTAAAATCAATTATAAAACATACAGGCAACCAGTGAACGGAAGCTTAACTAGGGATGATATGATCAAAACGTTGTGGTTTAGGCATGCAAAAGACGTGGCAATAGTAGATGCAAGAAGAAGTAAAAGCATCTGTTATAGTTTCAGTGTATCACAAACTTAGGACCAACTTTTCTTTGTAGGGGTGCAGTTTGATGGTAAAGCAGAAAACCAATGGTCTTCTGCTCAACATTAACAGGTAAATATATCAGAATCAGGTTTATTGGCCATGTAGGTTAGCACATGCACAGCATTTGACTCTGGTTTCGTGGCTGTCTCAGTGTACTTAACATAGAATTACAACACAGCATTCTTCAGATATACACACTTATACAGGTGAAACAAGAGGCGATAAAGTGCAGTGGTGCAGAGAATATATCAGAGATGCTGAAATAGATGTTAGCAGCTTACTTACACACATGCCTGAGGTAGGTGTACATGACAGAGTGTACCAGTATACGTACAATGTACAGTACAGTATATACAACATGTACTGTACAGTGTATACAACATGTACAGTACAGTATATACAACATGTACAGTACAGTATATACAACATGTACAGTACAGTGTATGCAACATGTACAGTACAGTGTATACAACATATACAGTACAGTATATACAACATGTACAGTACAGTATATACAACATGTACTGTACAGTGTATGCAACATGTACAGTACAGTGTATACAACATGTACTGTACAGTGTATGCAACATGTACAGTACAGTGTATACAACATGTACAGTACAGTGTATGCAACATGTACTGTACAGTGTATACAACATGTACAGTACAGTATATACAACATGTACTGTACAGTGTATTCAACATGTACAGTACAGTGTATACAACATGTACTGTACAGTGTATACAACATGTACAGTACAGTATATACAACATGTACAGTACAGTATATACAACATGTACAGTACAGTGTATGCAACATGTACAGTACAGTATATACAACATGTACTGTACAGTATATACAACATGTACTGTACAGTGTATGCAACATGTACAGTACAGTATATACAACATGTACTGTACAGTATATATAACATGTACTGTACAGTATATGCAACATGTACAGTACAGTATATACAACATGTACTGTACAGTATATACAACATGTACAGTACAGTATATACAACGTGTACTGTACAGTATATACAACATGTACAGTACAGTATATACAACATGTACTGTACAGTATATGCAACATGTACAGTACAGTGTATACAACATGTACAGTACAGTATATACAACATGTACTGTACAGTATATACAACATGTACTGTACAGTATATGCAACATGTACAGTACAGTGTATACAACATGTACAGTACAGTATATACAACATGTACTGTACAGTATATATAACATGGTTGGATTTATTGACAGTGTTAAGTGTTCATTTGAATGAAAGCCTGCAGAAAGAAACTGTTTTTATATCTGGTTGTTTTGGGGTACAGTGCTCTGTAGCACCTACCAGAGGGGAGAGGTTGTGACCAGGGTGTGATGGGTCTGCAGTGATGTTGTCTGCCCACTTCCCGTGTCTGGCGGTGTGTAAGTCCTGAATGGAGGGCAGGTTGGCACTAATGATTTTCTCTGCAGACCTAACTGTCCGTTGTAGTCTGTCCCTGTCCTGTTTGGTGGCCGAAAACAATTAAAATTATATGAAGAATATATGGAATAAATTTTGTTTTATGTAGGGGCTTAATTTCATTGTATAAGGTATCTTCGATTTCATTAAAATCCTATTTAACATGAAATACAGCACCAAAAGATCTAGTTGACTATCTCTGATGTTTCTCTTGGGTCCCTGGTTGGTCCACAAGAGAGAAAGTCCCTGCTTGTCCTCTCTTGTGGGCCAATCACTGCTTGCTAGCTAAATAAATGTCTAACTCTATCTTGTGTTAATATGCTATGTTTGTTGGACCAAGCAGAGCTTCTCTCTGGGTGGTCCACAAGAGAGGAGGTTCCACCTGTCCACCCTGGTGGACCAACCACTGCTGACTGAGGTAGAACACGTCAGTTCTTGTCGTGGTTGCTGTGTGCACCTTGATAGTTTTCATGGGAAGTGTTGTACCAATGCTGTTTTTAAAAATGTAAACACTTTCAGAACCAAAGGCTTTCATGAACTGAGATGGAGCTGAATCATTATTTATTTATTTATTTATTTTACAATATAGATATTCACGAAACTGACATTTGTTTACATGAAAAAGTTTGAGATTACCAAGTTGAATAAAATTGGTCCCAAATTTAAATCTGAAGGCAGAATGACTAAGAGGAGGTATGGTCATCAATAGACACACACACACACACACACACACACACACACACAAATATATACTGAGCAAAAATTTTAGTGAAACATTCAATTATTTCCAAGAAAGTTCATAAATGGAAACACGTCAGCTGAAATGTATTTTATTAGGCACGTATAATGTCTTGATTCTCAATAATCCAGGTAAGAAAGTCAAAGAAGGTTTGAATACAGCGTTTATTGACAGATCCATTTCATCACTCATCTAAGTGACCTCTTCAGTCACTTAGATGAGTGATGGAATGGATCTGTCAATAAACGCTGTATCCAGATTAACTGATTCAAGCTTCTTTGATTAGGCACTTATCTATCAAATTCTCATCATTTTGGCTACAAATATACCTCAGATTGGTCCCAGCTCACCCCCAAAACACAAGACGGGGTCGTGGAACAGAATTATGAGTTAGTATCTGGCGTGCCCACCATTTGCTTCACACAGCGCAGAAGATCTCCTTCACATAGACTTAATCAGGTTGTTTATTGTGGCTTGTTAAGTGTTGTCCCACTCCTCTTCAAGAACTGTGCCAAGTTGTTTGATATTGACAGGGATGGGTACATGCTGTAACATGTGCCAGTCCAGAACATCCCTAGAATGCTCAATGGGGGATATTTCTGGTCAGTATGCAGGCCATGGAAGAACTGGGACATTTTCAGCAGCCAGATATTGAGTACAGATCCTTACAACATGTGGCCATGCATTATCATGCTGAGATATGAGTTGATGGTGGAGAGGACCCTTCTCCATTGTGCCAGGGGACCTCACTGGTGAACATTTGCCTGCTTGGGATGATTAAGGTGCCGCACAGCATTCTGGGGTTGACCCTAGTAAAGACATCCAGCATGCAGAGGAACCTCCCTGAGACAAATTCTGACAGCTTGGTCAGAAATTATTTGGTTGTGCAAACCGACTGTTTCATCAGCTGTCTGTGTGGTCTCAGACGGTCCCACAGGTGAAGAAGCCGGATGTAGCGGTCCTGGGCTGGTGTGGTCACATGTGGTCTGCAGTCATGAAACCAGTTGGCTGCACTGTCAAAACCTTTGAAAGGTGGTTTATGGTAGAGAGATGGACATTCAGTATCCTGGCAACAGCTCTGGTGAACATTCCTACAATCAGCCAATTGCATGAGCTCTCAACATTTATGGTATCTCTGGCATGTTGTTGCGCAGCAAAAATTGCACATTTTAGGGTGGCCACATCATAATGAACACCTGTGTGACGATCATGGTGTTTAATCAGCATGCTGTTGTCACACCTAGATATGTGGATTATGTTGGTAACAAATGAAACCTGATGAAATAAGATGAAATGTACAAACGTGTGGGCAAAATCTAATAATTAAGCTTGTAGAGTGCATAGATCTAGGATCATTTACTAAAACTGGGGCACAAACAAAAGTGTTACGTTTAATTTTTCGCTCAGTGTATTTGACCAATATTGAGAGAACCAGTGGAAGATGTCTCAAAAGTTCCCACATAAGGCATCAGTCCTTAATGATGCACTTGGATTGAATAATTCCATTACAGTTTACTCACCATTGTCAACAGTCATCATTGGTGTCCTTGAGACAAGCTGGCTCAGTACTTTACCACTTGCAAAAGCTAGATTACAGTTCATCAAAGAAGATATTGTTTTCCACTACGGTAAGGAATTGTTTTGAAACTGTTCCAAATTTTTAGAAATAAATGTAAGCTCAGAGATATAGGTCTGTGGTTACCTAGGATTGATGGGTGCAGACAGGTTTCCTCAGGGCAGGCTGAATTCAAGTAATCTTGAAGTAGTCAAGGGCACAACCAGAAGACAGGCTATTGATCATAGAACGTTTAATTGGGTAATTTAGCACCTAAAGCTATTAAATGAAATTTGGGGGGAATTGTGTCAAGAGGCTGTATAATGGCTTCATACAATATATAGTTGTTCATAACTTCAGAGAAAGTAACTGGTAAGAACGGACTCAGAGAGACAAGGTCAGAGAATAGAACATCAACAAAGGAGCTGGACTGTGATATCATGGGCCTGATGGCATCCACTTAATCAATATGGCATTTTAAAAACCTCACAGTCTCCGTCAGAGGAGACAGAAAGTATAGCTGGGTTCACAAGGCGATCCATGGTGCAAAATAGAAATCAGGGATTATGCTTATTGCGACCTGATTTTACAGAAATACATGAAATGACCAGGACCGCTTAACACCATGGAAACTATGCCAGTGGAAAGCCAATTAGGATCCTTTGTCGTGTTGGACACACGGATTCCCTGGTTCAACAACGTCACGCAATGGGCAGTGGTTAATGTTGTTTTCTAGTTTAGAAAACTTTATTTTATCATCATTTGACTGAATTTATTACAGTGCCTGAGTTATGATTTTTTTTTTGTTCTGTAAAAACACTGACTTGAGCGTGATATAGCTGTCATTTTGATGTAACGAGGTAGTTTTGAAGGAAGGCCTGAGCTTCAGCTGTGTCAAATCGATTGTTCCCTTTACATTATTAAAAAGGCAATTATATTCCTCTTTTGTCATTGTTACCCTAATAATAATAATACTAATAATTAAAAAAAATGATGGTAATGATAATGATGAAGACCACTCCCCCCACATTGGAATGCCAAATTTGTTAAATATGATATGGTGACAATGCTCACCTGTGGCTAACATTACTTTTTGCTATATTGTGAACTTGCATATGAAAGTGTTGCTATGGTGATTGCAGGGGACTCTGCTATCACTGAAACCATGTAGCTTGTATGTTGTTTGAATTGTTGTCTTTGCATTGTGAAGTTTGGTTTTATTTTTAGCTGTTATGTCATTTGTGTTCTTTTATGTAACTATTTGATGATGCTGTTTCAATTAAAAAAAATGTAGATTTTAGAGTGCCCCAGGAATGATGTATTCTTCTTCTTCTTTGGATTTCCAAGTGCACAGGGGCAGTTTAGTAAAGCCACGAGGGGGCCGAACAAACATTTGGAAACTATGATTAAAAAAAAAAAAAAAACATATAGGCCTAAAGCTCCTTGAATACACTTCGAAGTGTTACGTAACTGCTGCCGACATTGAGCACAACCCAAAACGCGTTCTACAATACTTGCTAAAATATCCAAAATAAATCAACCTTTGTTTGCTTTTTTCAAATAAAACACGTAAATGCAGTGTGATTTATGTTTCGGCTGTAGTAAATATTTGATATAGTCTGTAGATATATTGTTTTACAACCCTAATCCAGCCACTGAGGATGCACACGCCAGTGCATTCTTAGTGCCGGTCCCAAGCCCGGATAAATGGGGAGGGTTGCGTCAGGAAGGGCATCCGGCGTAAAATCTTTGCCAAATCAAATATACGGATCATAAATAAGATTACCATACCGGATCGATCGAGGCCCGGGTTACCAACAACTGCCACCGGTACTGTTAACCAGCAGGGTGTCGGTGGAAACTATGCTGCTGTTGGGTGAAGGAGAAGGAGAGGAGGAAAGCATGTCCAGAGGCAGCTAGAGAGGAGGAAGGGTAGGCATGTGGAGGTGAGAGTCAGAACTTTGAATGTTGGCACTATGACTGGTAAAGGGAGAGAGCTGGCTGACATGATGGAAAGAAGAAAGGTAGGCATACTGTGTGTGCAAGAGACCAGGTGGAAGGGGAGTAAGGCCAGGAGTATCGGAGGTGGGTTCATACTCTTCTACCATGGTGCGGATGGGAGGAGAAATGGGTAGGGGTCATTCTGAAGGAAGAGTATGTCAAGAGCGTGCTGGAGGTGAAGAGAGTGTCAGACAGAGTGATGAGTATGAAGCTGGAAATCGAAGGTTTATTGCTGAATGTTATCAGCGCATATGCCCCGCAAGTTGGGTGTGAGATGGATGAAAAAGAAGAATTCTGGAGTGAGTTGGACGACATGGTGGAGAGGGTAGCCAAGGAGGAGAGAGTGGTGATTGGAGCAGACTTCAATGGACATGTTGGTGGAGGGAACAGAGGTGATGAGGAGGTGATAGGTAGGTATGGTGTCAAGGAGAGAAATGTGGAAGGACAGATGGTGGTAGATTTTTGTGAAAAGGATGGAAATGGCTGTGGTGAATACATATTTCAAGAAGAGGGAGGAACACAGGGTGACATACAAGAGTGGAGGAAAGTGCACACAGGTGGACTATATCTTATGTAGAAGACGCCATCTAAAAGGGATTGGAGACTGCAAGGTGGTGACAGGGGAGAACGTAGCTAGGCAGCATCGGATGGTGGTCTGTAGGATGACTTTGGAAACCAAGAAGAGGAAGCGAGTGAAGACACAGCCGAAGATCAAATAGTGGAAGTTGAAGAAGGAAGACTGTTGTGTGGAGTTCAGGCAGGAGTAAAGAAAGGCACTGGGTGTGTCATCAGGACAGAGGAAGGAAGACAAGGAGACTTGGTGGTGCAATGAGGAGGTAAAGCAAATTATACAGAGGAAGAGGTTGGCAAAGAAGAAGTGGGATAGTCAGAGAGATGAAGTAAGTAGACAGGAGTACAAGGAGATGCAGCGTAAAGCAAAGAGAGAGGTGGCAAAGACAAAGGAAAAGGCGTATGGGGAGTTGTATGACAGGGTAGACACTAAGGAGAAAAGGACTTGTACTGACTGGCTAGACAGAAGGACCAAGTTAGGATGATCAAGGATAGAGTTTGAAATGTGCTGACAAGCGAGGAGAGTGTGCTGAGAAGGTGGAAGGAGTACTTTGAGGGGCTGATGAATGAAGAAAATGAGAGAGAGAGAAGGTTGGATGATGTGTGGATAGTGAATCAGGAAGTGCAGTGGATTGGCAAGGAGGAAGTGAGGGCAGCTATGAAGAGAATGAAGAGTGGAAAGGCAGTTGGTCCAGATGACATACCTGTGGAGGCATGGAGATGTTTAGGAGAGATGGCAGTGGGGTTTTTAACTAGATTGTTTAACACGAAGAAGCATACTGGTAGTGATTTTCAAGAACAAGGGCGATGTGCAGAACTGCAGCAACTACAGAGGTATAAAGTTGATCAGCCACAGCATGAAGATATGGGAAAGAGTAATAGAAGCTAGGTTAAGAGGAGAGGTGTTGATCAGCCACAGCATGAAGATATGGGAAAGAGTAATAGAAGCTAGGTTAAGAGGAGAGGTGGTGATCAGCAGCAGCAGTATGGTTTCATGCCATGAAAGAGCACCACAGATGTGATGTTTGCTTTGAGAAAGTTGATGGAGAAGTATAGAGAAGGCCAGAAGGAGTTGCATTGTGTCTTTGTAGATTTAGAGAAAGCTTATGACAGGGTGCCGAGAGAGGAGGTGTGGTGTTGTATGAGGAAGTCAGAGTTGCAGAGAAGTATGTAGGAGTGGTGCAGGATATGTATGAGGGAAGTGTGACAATTGTGAGGTGTGCAGTTGGAATGACAGATGGGTTCAAGGTGGAGGTGGGATTACATCAAGGATCGGCTCTGAGCCCTTTCCTGTTTGCAATGGTGATGGACAGGTTGACGGACAAAATCAGGCAGGAGTCTCCATGGATGATAATGTTCGTGGATGACATTGTGATCTGTAGCAAGAGTAGGGTGCAGATTGAGGAGAGCCTGGAGAGAAGAGGAATGAAAGTCAGTTGGAGCAAGCTGGAATACCTATACATGACTGAGAGGGAGGACAGTGGAATGTTGAGGATGCAAGCAGTAGAGGTGACGAAGGCATATGAGTTTAAATACTTGGGGTCAACTGTCCAAAGTAACGGGGAGTGCAGTAGAGAGGTGAAGAAGAGAGTGCAGGCAGGGTGGAGTGGGTGGAGAAGTGTCAGGAGGGATTTGCGACAGAAGGGTACCAGCAAGAGTTAAAGGGAAGGTTTACAAGATGGTAGTGAGACCAGCTATGTTATATGTTTTGGAGACAGTGGCACTGAAGAAAAGACAGGAGGAGGAGCTGGAGGTGGCAGAGTTGAAGATGATAAGATTTTCATTGGGAGTGACAAACAAGGACAGGATTAGGAACGATTATATTAGAGGGACCGTTCAAGTTGGACGGTTTGGAGACAAAGCAAGAGAGGCAAGATTGAGATGGTTTGGACATGTGTGGAGGAGAGATGCTGGGTATATTGGGAGAAGGATGCTGAATATGGAGCTGCCAGGAAAGAGGAGAAGAGGAAGGCCAAAGAGGAGGTTTATGGATGTGGTGAGGGAAGACATGCAGGTGGCTGATATGACAGAGGAAGATGCAGAAGACAGGAAGAGATGGAAACGGATGATCTGCTGTGGCGCCCCCTAACGGGAGCAGCCGAAAGGGGTAGTAGTAGTAGTAGTAGTAGTGGTAGTAGTAGTAGTATTACATTACAGTCATTCAGCCAACGCTTTTATCCAAAGCGACTTACAATAAGTGCATTTAACATAAGAAATCAGGAGAACTACTAGTCATCAGGGGTCATAAGTGCATCTTCTGTCTAAACAAGCATCTAAGAGGAAAACCAGTGCTAAAGTAAAAGCGCAAGAAAGACTTATATTTTTGTTTTTTAAACGAGTGAATACAGTAAGTGCAAAGAACAAATAACAGGGTAGTAGTTCTTGAAGAGGTGAGTTTTCAACCTGCGCAGTAGTAGTATTAGATATTGTTTTACAACCCTATCTTTCACTACAACTGGTGCTGATTTGTATCAAGCTGCAAGGTTTGGCTCAAGGGAATTTTAGATTTAAAAAAAAATAGATTTGAATATTTTCTAGAATTGGAAGTTGTAAATACTGAATTGAGGGCCTTGTTTCAGGAAGCCGTTTGGAGGCCCAACCATGAAATGAAAAATGAAATGTTTTGTTTGTTTGTTTGTTGTTTTTGAAATAAGTCACCTTTACATATTTCAATCTTGCTAACCATTCATTCCCTGAATTCACATGTTTTTGGATCTTATAGACTCTTTTAACCTCATTCAATCTGTTAAAGGGGCCACACATTCCACAGGCCACATCTTAGACCTTGTACGCTCATCTGGTTTCTCTCTAGAGGGTCTTAATCTGGTGGATATGCTTGCAACTGACCGTAAAGCTGTCGTTTTCAAAGTTCCACTACAGCTCGCTATTCCTAGTCACTATCTTAAAACACACTCTTGCATTCTCACCGCTGGCTCTGCAGTTACATTCTGTGATGCTTTTAATTCATCATCCTTTAATCCCTCTATATCCCCCTCAATCTAGATGCACTGTTAAATTCATTCAGTGATCAGTGCCTATCCATCCTTGATCAAATTGTACCATTTAAAACTGGGAAACAAAAATCAAATGACCTTCCCTGGCTGAACGATCACAGTTCTGCCCTTAAAAGACTGTAAAAAATCAGGACAATGGAAGGTCAACAAGTCTGAATTAGTACATAACACCCTTAAAAACCAAATGTTGATTTGCCAGAGGGCAGTTAAGTATGAGAGATCAGCATACTTCTCTGAACTAAGATCAAGAAATAACCACAATCCTAAAGTTCTCTTAAGGGTAATTGATTCTGTTATTAATGGTCCCTCCACTTCTGTTTTTGAAACTGATGTTGAGTTGTCTGAAAAATTTCTTACTCATTTTGTAAATAAGTTGGAGAATATCAGGTCCCAAATCCAGCCTGGCCCTTGCATTCGTTCCATTCCCCATGTTAATTCTGCCTCTTTTACCCAGTTCCAACCAATTACAATTTCAGTGTTAGAGAGTACAGTCTCCAATATGAACTCTTCCTCCTGCATCTTAGACATCATTCCCACTAACCTGCTCAAGGAGGTATTTTAAAGTGTTACCCCGCATTATTCTGCAAATTCTTAATAATTCTCTGGCCTCTGGTTCTTTTCCAATTTTAAGCATCCCATTTTCACCCATGGCTGAAGAAACCTAATTTAGATCCTCTGTTCCTAAGTAACTACAGACCAATCTCCAAATTGTCTTTTCTATCTAAGGTTCTAGAGAGAGTAATTTCTTCTCAGATGATTTCTTTTATGAACACTGATACTGTTTTTAATAGTTTCCAGTCTGGTTATAGAGCACTTCATAGTACTGAGACAGCTCTAGTTAAGGTCACTATTGACCTACTGCTGACTGCGGACAGAGGTGACTGCTTGATTTTAGTTCTTTGAGACATAAGTGCTGCCTTTGACACAGTCAATCACAACATCCTCTTACATCGCTTAGAGACTTGGGTTGGCATCAAAGACTCGGCTCTTACCTTATTACGCTCTTACCTCTCCTACAGAACTCTTCCTGTTGTTCTGGGTAATTCTACTTCCTCGATGGCTCAGTTGAGTTGTGGTGTCTCTCAGGGCCTGGTTCGTAGCCCCCTTCTGTTTTCTATATACATGTTGCCGCTTGGCCAGATCATTCAAAATCACGAAGTTTTACCATTTTTATGCTGACAACACTCAGTTATACATGCCACTAAAACCCACTGATCCCAGCACCCTAGCAAATCTCACAACTTGCCTCTCTGACACTAAATCCTGGCAGTCCAAAGTTTTTCTTAGATTTAATGATGATAAGTCTGAGGTCATTCTGTTTGGTCCCCCAAATTCCGTCAACCCTTTTGGTACTAATATTGGTGGTCTGTCAGGTAGTCTTAAGTGGGCTGCTAAGAATCTTGGGGTAATATTTGATGCTAACCTCCGTTTTGATACTCAAATCCAACATGTTATTCAGTCATGCTTTCTCTAGCTCAAGGTTATCTCCAAAATTGTAATTTTTATCAATTGCCAATCAGCAAAAAGTTGTACATGCTTTTATTTATTCTTGGCTTGACTATGGCAATGCACTTTACTCTGGTATCAGCAAGGGTTCCCTTCACCGTCTGCAGTTGGTACAAAATGCCGCTGCCCGGCTCACTACCGGGACAAAGAGGCATGACCATATCACTCCTGTGCTTGCCTCCTTACACTGGCTACCTGTTATATTTTGTATTGATTTTAAAATTCTATTGCTCACTTTTGAGGCCTTAGACTGTCTTGCTCCTACATACATTTGTCATTTATTGTGCTGGTGTACACCCTTTCGACCATTAAGATCCACAGATGGAGCCCTGAAGGTTATTCCCAGATCTTAGTTTTTCAAAAAGGATGATCAGGCTTTTGCTGTTAGAACCCCCACACTATGGAACTCTTCCTATTGAACTAAGACAAGCCAAGTCTCTAACTTCTTTTAAATCTCGTCTTAACATTTTTCTTTTTGTGAAAGCTTTTACAAATGTTTGATATTTGTTTTTTGTTTTTTTATTCATACTGTTATTATTTTTACTCTTATTTGGTCCTATTCTTATTTTTGGTTTGTCTGGTTTTAATTCTTTGTATAGCACTTTGTAACATTGTTTCAGAAAAGTGCTGTATAAATAAAGTTATTAAATGATGATAAAAATAACAATAAAATAAAGTTTTCTAAACTAGAATACAGCAGTAAACCACCACCCGTTGCGTGACGTTGTTGAACCAGGGGATTTATGTGTCCAACACGACAAAGGACCCTAATTGGCTTTCCACTGGCATTGTTTCCGTGGTGGTGGCATGTAATTTTAACACATTACATGCCACCACCACATAATGCGGTGTTATGAGGTCGTGGTCATTTCACGTATTTCTTTGAGGTCAGGTTGGCTCATTGGTAGAGATGTGATCTGAAAAGTAGTTGGTTCTAGCTGCTTTCACTGTATTACTATAGAGGGAAGTGATCCTTTCAGTTGCTCGCGCTGAACTTTAAGGCTAGTGCTTTTCTGTCTGATTTTGCCCTCTTGCATTTGCTTTTATCCATCGAGACTGTGTAGCAGCAAACTTAGAGGGGCTATAATATATTAGGTGGAGGAGCAGTTTATTATAACAGCTTACTAAGACATTGGTTAGGGAAAATTCACTTGCATAAATGTTGTAAGAGCCTGCAAACAGCTGGAAATTTTTAGAGGCACTACATTTATTGAAGATAAGGAAGCATACAGAGCAAACAGTATTGCAAACAATATAACAATGGCTAGAAACAGAAATATCTTAATACAAAGAAAGTTATGCTCAAACCAGGGGTACAAAAAAATGTGTCTCTAAGAAATGTACAACGTACTAAGAAAGGCCATTAAAAGAATCATCAACGCGCGTATTAAAATCACAAGTCTTGGTAATCCTGTCATAATTTAATGTAATCGAAGATAAAAATTCTGAGAAGTCAAAGAGGAGACCTGAATTAGGCTTTGGGGGAGCGATAGATGACCACAGAAAGGACAGAATCTGTACCACAAATTCTGAATATAATACTTCAAAGCTTGAGGGGTCGTTAACG
This sequence comes from Lampris megalopsis, assembly GCA_022114975.2. Lineage (NCBI taxonomy): Eukaryota > Metazoa > Chordata > Actinopteri > Lampriformes > Lampridae > Lampris > Lampris megalopsis. The sequence goes on from JAJHIY020000444.1 coordinate 901,441, forward strand.
GACAATTGACTGCTCTTATAATGTGTTTTTATAGATGGCAGCAACAGTGCCTTGACGGCCACTGGACCTTTGTAAGATAAAGCTGTCATAATCTGTTCAGACAGCTGGCGGTGCTCATCTTGGTCTAACCGAGTCTCATAAAATGAAGATTTCCAGGGGTAATAAAATGACTTAAAAGAGAGCTCACATTTAGAAGAGCCGGCTTAAAACAGTGTAACCTGGGGTAATTTGTCAGGATTTTTGCATAGAACAGAGGCTGTTTCTGTTTACACGATAGTCACAGAGTACAAGGTAGGAGCTTAACAGCCAACACCAGCAACAGAAATGCTGGCTTCATTTCTGCTGCAATGTTAAGTGTGCAAATTATAGTCATTAACCAGGTGAAGGTTATATATACTGCATGTGGAACAATCATGGCTACAAAATCATAAAAGGCCGCTGAGCTGTAGGCTGATGTCTCAAAATAGGAGTCACAGTCAGAATCTGGAAACGTCACTGAAGTGTTTGCAGTATTTATATAAAATACCAACAGAAAAATGGAGGCCGGTTGCAGCAGTAAATCTTGATCAGATTTCCCACACGTAAAACGTCAACGCATGAAACATTTTGGAGGTTCAGCGATGGATCCAGTAAATAACACCAATCTCAAAGTAGACGTTAATTTATTAGACTGATCACGAGAGCTTAACAGACAAACAGTTTAGCCTTGTCCACGCTCGGTTTCCTTCTCTGATTTGCAGTGAGGGCTCAGAGGAGTGTGATGGATTGGGCATATCTAAAATATTTTTTTTTAGAGTTTTTTTTTTTTTTGGCCCTTTTATTGCATAGATGTGATTGTGAGAAGTAAAAGAACGACAATGTAAAGAGAGATAACATATAGCATAGACCACCAAGGATTGTGGAAACATAATTTCGATCATCCGTTATTGGTTTGGTTGTCATTATCATCATCATATTTCAAATCACCTGCAAAAAACAAGCACTTACTTCATTATGAAAGCCAACAAACCAAACTGTACATGCTGCAAGGTACAAAAGAAAATGACTGCAACAAACACACAACCATATAGACTGTATGTGGGGGGATAAACAGACTTGATTTCATACACCAAGTGTGTGTGTGTGTGTGTGGGGGGGGTATTTTCTATTTTATTTATTTGTCAGTGTAGACGGCAGGTTTCCTAGTTATTTTTTCTGAAGGTGCATTACAGTTATGACATATCTAATACCGACGTTTAAAGTTTAAATAAGATTTGAGTGCTTAACGCCTTCACTCCCAAGCATCAACTGAAAATGGAAAATATTGTGTTGCTTGTAAGGAAGAAAGGCTATACAGCAGGACTGTTAGAGATATGTTTTATTAATAGCCACACCTGTGAGCACAGGGCAGAGAATCAATCAGAGAAAGTACAACCTTAGTTATTTTCCCACCAGTTGTAACTCAGAGTTAGAGGCCTATACGTAATGTGATGTTGGATGTAGGTCTTTTTTGGCCACAAGATATCGTAGACGTTCCTTAAAAAAGACTCTGGAGCCAAGTGTCCCTGAAGGTGTTGTCGACTGGCCGGCTGGGAGGGGAGGCTGACCTTTTCGAATCACAGAGTGGATGGGCCTGAATAATATTGCTTATCAGAAATGAAAATAATGATAAGAATAACGAATAAGTAAAACCTAGAAAAGACTGAGTTTGGTGAAGAGAATGTCCATTAAGTTTAGTGGGTTTTTTTAGGATGCCCATAGCGTTAAGTGGGAATTCATCAGTCCTCTCCAGGGTTCCAAACATTCTACAGTTAATTTCTGTATGAGGTGTAAGCAATATGAAACATGGGATTCAATTACTGTTGTGCTCTTAAATAAAAATAAGCTTAAAAAAGCTGGACATTTTAAAAGTTGAATGGCGTTCAATGTTTAAAGTCCATAAGAGTCAGTGGCGGCTGGCCAGTACAGGGTGCTGGGGTGCCGCCCCCTTCAAATATCAAGAGATGAAAATCTACTTAAACATGTTAAATATAATTTAGCTGTGTAATGCAAATAATGATGAAATAAAAGTGTTGTCAGTCTGTGAGCACCTGTCAGCAGCATTAAATACTGGTTCAAATGGTATTTGGTTGGTTTCTGTCTGAATACATACACTTCCTGTCTGAATACATATACTTCCTGTCTGAATACATATACTTCTTGTCTGAATGCATATACTTCTTGTCTGAATACATACACTTCCTGTCTGAATACATATACTTCCTGTCTGAATACATATACTTCCTGGGTGAGGGGCGCCAGCCAAACCATACCTTATGTAGGCCCTCAAACTTGTGGCGAGCAGGTGACCTGAGGCTGCTGTCTGATTGGTTTCTTCAGATTTTCCAGGGGGCGCAGTTCTGTGCTGCCCCAGACACCCCCACTTTTATTGGCAGTGAATTGGTATTGTTTTAATGTTTTTTGCTCGAATGCGATTGGACAATTCTTGTGGCTGTCAATCATGTTCACGCCCACCACCACGCTTCGTCTCGACTGTCAATCATCCACCGTCTACCAACCCTGATAAAATCTATAGGCTGCATTGTCCTTCTTAATAACTCTGTGACTGTGTGGACATTAAAGCAGCAGTCAGGTGGGCTGCGCCAATCTAAATTGCGCCCCCCCCCAAACACTTTTAGCACCAGCCGCCACTGATAAGAGTACAACAAAAATGTAAGTAAAGGAGTATTCTTCCACGCAAACTCACTTTGGTGTTGCAACAAAGCAGTTTTCAGGCAGTGTTGGTTTGCATGATGTCATGTTATGAGACGCTGCTGTTGCACAAATCAACTTTGTTGTGATTCAAATCGCGCTCAGTGACCAGTCAGAATTAATTATAAAGTTAGCTGGCTAACACAACTAGTTTTTGATATGAGAGACAACATAGCTAACACCCACTATACTGGAATAGCAAATGTTTTATGCTAGCTACCTAGTTAATGATGGCTAATCAATTAACACTGTATAGAAGTCATTTGACATCGGAAGAGTAAACGAACCAATAGAATATAGAATCTCTCTCAACTTCTCATCCATTCCTCTGATCTTGAATGCAGCTCTCACTTCTTCATTCTGGTCTTCTCTGGTCACTCTCAAGGACCAATGCAGCATGTTCATCTCTGTTACCTGTAGTGTAGATCCTAGCCTCTCTGTTGTCGTCACTGCTTCCATACCATAGAGATGGCAGGCATGACCATTGATCGGTACACCTTGCCCTTCACCCTCAATGCCGTTCGTTTGTCACAAAGTAGTCCAGCTACCTTTCTCCATGAATTCCATCCAGATTGTGTCCTTTTCTTGAGCCCCTTCTTTGGTCAGATGTTTCATGAATTAAGGTTAAAAGATCCCAGAATTATTCCGTGCACACAAAAATTTTGTGCACAAATTTTATTTGCATCCCTGTACGTTATTTCTCCTTTGTCAGGATAATCTGTCCACTTGACACGCGAGCCATACAAAGAGGCTGATCAAACAGTATGATCGGTACACAGGTTGGAACAAAATAACTGACTTCTCGTCCTCCCTGGGTAAAATAATAGCTAACATATTTAGTAACTCTCTGTTAATCACTGCCAGCCAGCATTAATGCCTCACTTCTCTTTCATAAGTGCGATTCACCTCCATTTGTAACCAAGAATAACCGCCCTGAAATACAAGAGATTTTATGATGCATATGTGTGTGTGGGTGTGTGTGTGCGTTTATGTGCGTTTATGTGTGTGGGGGGGGTGAAAGCACAGTGGGAGACATAGATAGAAAAAGAGAAAAATCCTTACCTCCTAAAAAATATTACCTCCTAACAATCCTTACCTGAATTCATACGGAGGTTTTGTGCAGTTACCTGACAGTGTCGGTTCGGATCAGGATCTGTGTGACAGACTGGATTCCAGCCAGCTCCATAGTGATAAATAATGTAAAGTATTCGTTACTGACATCCTAGAATATTCTGACATGGTATAGGAATTGTTCAAATGTTGTAAAACAAAGGCACAAACAGGAATCTGTGTCCTCTGTGTTGGGAGGCAGCAGGGTGACCTAGTTACCATCCATAATAAACTAAGTGATCATTTCTGTCGTGGAAATGCTGCCAGTATATTCCAGCCATGTATTTTACTTATTTTTATTTTCCCTACTTTACTGATCCCCATAGGGAAATTCTTTCTCTGCATGTAACCCATCCTAGCTGTGGAGCTAGGAGCAGTGGGCAGCCGCCGTGCAGCGCCCGGGGACCAACTCCAGTTGGTCTTGCCATGCCTTGCTCAGGGGCAGAGACAGGAGTATTAACCCTAACATGCATGTGTTTTTGATGGTGGGGGAAACCGGAGCACCCGGAGAAAACCCACCACAGACACGGGGAGAGCATGCAAACTCCACACAGAGGACGACCTGGGATGACCCCCCCCCCCAAGGTTGGACAACCCCGGGGTTTGAACCTAGGACCTTCTTGCTGTGAGGCAACAGCGCTAACCACTGCACCACCGTGCCACCGATGTAGTCTGTCTAATAGCTCCTGAGCAAAGAAACCGAACCTGTTACCCCTTTTAAATCATCACACGGCACTCTTGACAAGAAATAGACTTAAAAATGTGGGAAAAAAACAGTCTATAATTTTTGACTGTCAGATTCTGTCACTGCTGACTGCTTTTATTTGTCATGGCCTCATATGCAGGTCTCGTACATACAAGGGAACAAAATTACATTTCACATGGACCTCAGTGCCACAAAAAAACAAATAACACACAATAAATATTAAAAACAAAAAATGCATTAAAAACAAGAACTACGTCACAGACCTGAACACCACAAGCACACTTGACACGGACAGCGAGTAAGAAGGTCAAGAAACCGTTGTGTGGAAGGTCTAAGTGTTCAGGCTGTTGAGGAACCTCACAGCCTGAGGAATGAAGCTGTTGCATAGTCTGGTGGAGGCAGCACGGATGCTTCGGTACCTCCTGCCAGACGGTAGGAGGGTGAAGCGGATGTGGGAAGGGTGGGTGGGGTCCTTCACGATACTAAGAGCCTTCCGGGTGCAGCGTGCATCCTAGATGACCTGGATGGATGGGAGAGCAGTTCCTATGATCTTTCCAGCTGTCTTCACTACCCGCTGTAGGGATCTGCGGTTGGAGGGTTTGCAGTTCCCATGGCAGACAGTGATACAGCTGGCCAGAGTGCTCTCTATGGTGCCTCTGTAGAATGTGATGAGGGTGGGTTGGTGGGGGGGGGGGCTCACCTTCTTCAGACGCGGCAGGAAGTGAAGATGCTGCTGGGCCTTCTTGGAGGGCGCAGTCACATGTGAGGACCAGGAGAGGTCCTCTGTGATGTGAACTCCTAGCAACTTAACACTGTTCAGCTATTGGTTGGAAAATGGCTGTTGGTTCTGTCGATGTTCAAAACTGGTCACACATCAAAGCAGAAAGGGGTGATTTGGGCTGTAAACCATGAAGCACGTTGTTGTATAACCCGGTGGTCTTCAGACATTTTTTTAGGTTACACATATTTTCAGAGTAAATGTTCTTGTGACATCAAACCAATCTGACTATTTAGTGTGTTGGCTAATAGGGGCAAATGTATCGTGCTTTTATAGTGTTCAACTACCACCCTGCAGTGTTTTAATTCATCATGTCTGTTTTGCAGTGCATGCTTGGCCACATACACTCACTGGCCACTTTATTAGGTACACCTTGCTAGTACCGGGTTGGACCCCCTTTTGCCTTCAGAACTGCCTTAATCCTTCGTGGCATAGATTCAACAAGGTACTGGAAACATTCCTCAGAGAGTTTGGTCCATATTGACATGATAGCATCACGCAGTTGCTGCAGATTTGTCGGCTGCACATCCATGATGCGAATCTCCCGGTCCACCACATCCCAAAGGTGCTCTATTGGATTGAGATCTGGTGACTGTGGAGGCCATTTGAGTACAGTGAACTCATTGTCATGTTCAAGAAACCAGTCTGAGATGGTTCGAGCTTTATGACATGGCGCGTTATCCTGCTGGAAGTAGCCATCAGAAGATGGGAACACTGTGGTCATAAAGGGATGGACATGGTCAGCAACAATACTCAGGTAGGCTGTGGCGTTGACACGATGCTCAATTGGTACTAAGGGGGCCAAAGTGTGCCAAGAAAATATCCCCCACACCATTACACCACCACCAGCAGCCTGAACCGTTGATACAAGGCAGGATGGATCCATGCTTTCATGTTGTTGATGCCAAATTCTGACCCTACCATCCGAATGTCGCAGCAGAAATCGAGACTCATCAGACCAGGCAACGTTTTTCCAATCTTCTATTGTCCAATTTTGGTGAGCCTGTGCGAATTGTAGCCTCAGTTTCCTGTTCTTAGCTGACAGGAGTGGCACCCGGTGTGGTCTTCTGCTGCTGTAGCCCATCTGCCTCAAGGTTTGACGTGTTGTGCGTTCAGAGATGCTCTTCTGCATACCTCGGTTGTAATGAGTGGTTATTTGAGTTACTGTTGCCTTTCTGTCAGCTCGAACCAGTCTGGCCATTCTCCTCTGACCTCTGGCATCAACAAGGCATTTTCGCCCACAGAACTGCCGCTCACTGGATATTTTCTCTTTTTCGGACCATTCTCTGTAAACCCTAGAGATGGTTGTGCGTGAAAATCCCAGTAGATCAGCAGTTTCTGAAATACTCAGACCAGCCCGTCTGGCACCAACAACCACGCCACGTTCAAAGTCACTTAAATCACCTTTCTTCTCCATTCTGATGCTCGGTTTGAACTGCAGCAGATCGTCTTGACCATGTCTACATGCCTAAATGCATTGAGTTGCTGCCATGTGATTGGCTGATTAGAAATTTGCGTTAACGAGCAGTTGGACAGGTGTGCCTAATAAAGTGGCCGGTGAGTGTATAATCCTTCAAGAAAATATTTTGGGGACCCATTTGAAATCTCCCCATGACCCACACTTTGAAAAACACAGGTGTAACCCACAGATAAAAAACAAAAACCTACTCCGTACCACAATGCATTGAAATTTATGCTTAACATTTGTTTAAAGTAGTACTGTCAAAATTACTGCCTTAATTTTTGCGATTAATTTGAAATTTGAAAATTTGAAATTTGAAAATAGCGCATTAAAAAAGGTAACGCCATTAAGGCAGCTGCGTTTTGTTCACTAGGAAGTGGTGGTTGTGCGAGGCTGTTTCACAGGCATATCGGGGGGTTTGGTCGTGCACTCCCCCTCCTGCTGGTCAGCACATGGAGAACTGTGTCGGACTGTTATGGTGCGCGACCTTCGTCTCTGCTTTCTCACAGACTGGGGTGTACGCAGGCTATCCGGACCAGGCTGGGGTACAAGTGGGGCAGGCAGAGAGCGCAGTAAAAATAGCACAGAGTCAGGACCAGGCAAACGTACAGCCAGGCGGAAGTGATATAGGAAGACACTGGAGGGAACACTTGAGTGATCTGGCAGTATTTGTTCCCAGCCAGGGCTCAATTTGTGCCAGATCCTGCTGGAACAGGATCCAGGACCTCCCAGATTTCAGAATCAGAATCAGAATACTTAATTCATCCCCGAGGGGATATTGAGTTCTGTTACAGACACTCACGCTCTAACAACTAAAAACTAACAAGATACAAGATAAGAAAATAGAAACAGAAACAATAGAAATAAAAGATATATAAGAAATAGATTTGGACAGGCACCTATTTGATCAGATCCGGTGTTACAGAATATTCCGACTCCCACGCAGAATCTGACTCCCCTTCCAACAACGGCTTAGGGGGTTAGGGGTTTGGGTTAGGATAACCCTAACCCCCTAACCCCCTTCCCCTAAGCCGTTCATGTGAAGCAGTCAGATTCTCTGGGGGAGTCAGAAAATTCTAACACTGGCACCTCCTTTGTCAGTATCAAAAGGTTATGTGTTCTGTTATTGTGTTTTTTCCCATCCAGGTTACTCATAAATCACCTGTTTGTCTATTTTGGATGCAGTTTAAATCTGATTTAAAGAGAGAGAGAGAGAGAGAGAGAGAGAGACAACAGGTCACTCAATGACATCTGAAGTGTGTGACTCAACAGACAGACAGACAGGCAGATGGACAGACAGACAGACAAACGGACAGGCAGACAGATAGACAGGCAGACGGACAGACAGACAGTCGGACAGACAGACAGATATGCAGACACAGACATACAGACAGACACAGGAAGACAGACAGGCAGATAGACAGACAGACAGGCAGATGGACAGAAACAGGCAGACAGACAGTCAGATGGACAGACACAGGCAGACAGACAGACAGACAGACAAACGGACAGGCAGACAGATAGACAGGCAGACGGACAGACAGACAGATATGCAGACACAGACATACAGACAGACACAGGAAGACAGACAGGCAGATAAACAGACAGACATTCAGATAGACAGACACAGGCAGACAGACAGTCAGATGGACAGACACAGGCAAAGGACAGCCAGACAGTCACACAGACAGCCAGACAGAACACATCACTTAGTTTGGTTTCCAGCCTGCCTGCTTTTCGTGGTTGTAAATAGAACTTTCGGCCCCAATTCCATTTCCCCCCCACGGTAGCAATCTGCAGACAGAATCCACAGAGAGAAGGGAAACAACAGGGAAGTGAAGGGACAGACGACGAGACAGAGAGACAGAGAGAGAGAGCTGTAAACCATAGACAGCTGTTTCTACCCCCCCTGCTAATTTTGAGTGATTGTTGTGTATGTTGTGATTAATAAATGTAAATAAATAATGCTTTGTTTGTGGTAACAGTTTTGTGTAGTTTTGTTTAGTTTTAACAGCCAGCATATTTTCCAATGCGCTCCAGGGACGGTGGATTTGCTGATGCGTTCTCTGACTTATTCCCCCCCTGACCCGCCGGAGCAGCATCCTCTCTGTGTTCTGGGACCTCCAGATTTACAAATTAAGCAGTGTTCCCAGTCCGCATCATCCCCTCATGGAGGGTATTAGATCTGCTGCTCTGCTGGGCCACTGGGGCGCATATGGGGTTCTGAGGTGCACCATTATGAGCCACTGATGAACTTTGTGGCTCTTTGAATTCAAACCGGCATCTGAACATGGCACAGGCTTTTGTTGTTGGTTATCATTTAGATGAATGCATACAATACATTATTGTCTTCTAAGCTGATGTCTAATTTGAACGGCCTTGGTGGTTTTGAACGTTAACACACAGGCCTGGGTTTTGGTATTATTTCTGGTAGTGCATGTAAGAAAAGAAATATGCCCTTCAGGCTGACAGCCAGTTTTGATGGCCTTGATGGTTCTATTGGAAACCTGTAGCTCACGGGAGGGAATCTGTTTTCAACGTTAAAAAAGATGCTATAAAAATAAGGTATTTGAATTTAAATACGCTTCCTTGTGTTGATTCTACACTATTTCTGTGATTTTACGTTTAAATATCCATTATTACGAGTTTTAGTCTCAGCAAGAAAAAAAGCGATAAATCACAGCAAATTGTGCGATTAATTAGTTAATTTTTTTATCGATCAACAGCCCCGGTTTAAACATACCTAAATGTAGCTCTCACGTTAAGGCTAAAGATAAAACGATACCACTAGTCAACTTAAAGCACCGCAATGACCTAGCAGTGTCTATTGGTGGGTTTTTGTATTTGTTAATTTGTACTCTTATTGGACAAAGAAATGTCAACTAAAATGTGAAACGTGGGAATAAGAAGAATGGTCCAGCAGGACTTGTACCCTCAACTCATCTACTGTGGGGCCCATGGGCACTGAGAGGTGTAACGTAGAAAAGTTAGGTTGTCAGGTCTTCTCCTGAATACCTTGCATACGTACCAGTTTGGTTCTTTGCATTGGAGATTCAGTTAGACTGTGTCAAAGAGTCTGTCCTTCATACGCATGTGTTGTTCTAGTTGCTTCTTCTTGATTTCATTGCCGTTTTCCAGCGTACATCAAACAGCCATATATTCAGTGAGCACATGTAAACGAATAACCACATGGTGTACCAATAAAGGCATTACTATGTAAAGCAGCCATGCATACGGCTTTCTCAGGTGGGGGTAGATGTTCAGTTCATGTGGGTACCAGCTCATGTAGGTAGGTACGAGGGGAACTGAAACGGTGGCCAAAAACGGATTGAAAGCAAGTCATGTAGAACTGTCAGCACCAATCAGCGAAACAGAAACCAAATCTTTCATGAGACACAAACTCAAGGCACAGTGGCAGAAATGATGGGACAATGATCAAAAAGGAAGACATCTGTACCGCATCCAACAGGAAGTAGGAGCAGAATCTAGGACTTGGGGGAAGAGCAGGGGGGAACAGAACAGAACATCATGTGTAGGTTAAGATTGGGTCATACAAGACTGAATTCCTCGTTGCAATTTATCGGGAGACATCAAACTGGGAACTGTGATGTCTGCCTCCAATCAGAGACATAGAATGTGTATTTTTTATTTGCCCAACATATGCAAGAGAGATTCATGCTGCCAACTGTATTGGAACAAAAAGGAATTATGCACATGGACACAAAATCAGGTTTCACTAGGAACACTGGGAATGGTGTACTTAAATATATCTTCACCAGGGATACTGGACTGATGGGAAGGATATAAATCAATGATTCCAAATATACCAGTAGGTGGCGATAATGCACCGTTTGGTTGCAATTCGCCAATAATATGGATGATGAAGACGAGGAAGAGGAAGCAGGAAGAGGAAGAATTCTTCGGTTGTCGTTATTGCGGTGAGAATAGAATCAGAAGCAGCACCCAGTGCAGCTCCGGAGTTCTGCTAAATCTTCCACTTCAGTTCATCACCAGATGTGAGCAGCTGTGAATCTCATAATTTGGCTTTTTGAACCCGGAGTCATTTTGAAATCAAATCAAGCAGGAAGACGTTTTGAAGCAGATCTAAGATACGAAACCACCCCAAGCCTCTTGTTGAACAAAGACATCGGTCAGCTAGCTTCGTCTAATTTCCCAGAGAGGAATGTCTCTGGGACAACTTTCACTTCCTTCTCTGACCACTAGGGGCGCTCCAGAGCCAACCAAATCCCTTCCATGAGTCTTTATGCCGTCGTTGGTTTTGGTCGTTGGTTGTTTGTGATACTTAAAATTGGGGATAAATTGACGTTACAGGCAGATTAGCATATAATGATAATAATAATAACAAAAAACTATGTATGTTGTATTTCTGGAGAGAATTATTTGTCACGAGTCGGTTTCATCTCGTTGACATACCTGTGCCTGGGATAGTCATTCCAGTGTTGCATAATTAGCACCATTTTTACATTGTTGTTCCGAAAATTCCTCGTCCATATATGCAAGTGTGTGTGTGGGCCCTGTGATGGCCTGGCGGCCTGTCCAGGGTGTCTCCCCGCCTGCCACCCAGTGACTGCTGGGATAGGCTCCAGCATCTCCGTAACCCTGACAGCAGGATAAGCGGTTTGGATGATGGATGGATGGATGGATGGATGGATGGATGGATTTGGTCGTTATGCAAATCATGAGTCCTTTTTAGATGCTAAAAAAATCAATGCATATGACTATTTACATAGGATAACTAAAGGGGTAAAGCCCAAGCCCTGTGATGGCCTGGCGGCCTGTCCAGGGTGTCTCCCCGCCTGCCACCCAGTGACTGCTGGGAGAGGCTCCAGCATCCCCGTGACCCTGACAGCAGGATAAGCGGTTTGGATGATGGATGGACCAAACTCAAACAGCAGGTGTTAGTGACCACGTTTACATAGTGGTTGATTGTAGGGTTGAGGCTTTAGTGGGTCTTGGAAGTTGTGGTTTAGGGTTAAGCTTGGGGTTAGGGCCACTCTGCCACACACACGTGATCCACTGTATATCAAACGAACAAACAAAAAAAAGCTTTTTTTTTTGTATTTCTGTGTAAATGGGAAATCAAGCAGATGCATTGAATAGATTCGTATCCTAGACTTTGTGCTCCTATTCTCCTCTCCATTTTATCTGTTGCAGGGCTCCAGAGACGAGACTAAACAGGTGATGAAATGTAGTGCATGGTGAATGCACATATGCTAGATGTTTTTGTATTTCCTCCCAGGTTATGGCGCACAAAGGAAAATGAGGGTTTTGTGAAACAGGGAGAGGGAAACACAAGTCCTTAATTTGTTATTTTTTTTTGTTTTTTGCAAGATGTTGATTGAGTTGGACAGGATCTTAGGTAATCAGTCTCGCCTGGCCCGTATCACCAAGGTCATTGCACTCACGCTATCCTAGACTGCACAAGTTCTTGTCTGCTGTTCTATTTGTTTCTGTAAATAATGATTTCATTATTTTATTTTATTTTTGCAACTAAACGTTCGGTTGCTCAGATACCCAAGTATCAGGGAAGCATCAGCGATGCTTAAAACATGCAACTGCCACATCGTCACATCTTGACAAATGGGAAATAGGTTTAGGTGTGGATTTAATTTCCTTCTCCAGTGCCATACAATTAAAGTAATAGCAGTATGATGAATGTGATCACATTTTCTATCTATCTGCTTAGCCCCAGTGTGGCCTGTCGGGCAAGGTATAGCTGAATTTTGGAGCTACGTTCAGAGGGTGCTTTGCTTTACTGGAAGCTACAGCACAAGTTAGTAAGCAGCGAGCAGAGCAGCTATCACCGAGCACACTGTATGATTACTTATTTATGTGTGTCTATTTTTCTCCGTGGAAATGTCTATCTTTCTGTTTGTCTATTTGCAAATGCTATATAAGGAACACATGTTTTACAAAATGGTGTGCTGTTATCTTAATAATCGTTTCCAAATATATAGACGCGAGGAACTCGGCTGACAGAAGTTGTTTCTACCGCAGCCCACCTCGCCATGCCGCCGCCTCTAAAACGTTGGAGGCATGGGTCTCACAGCCAAACTGATTCAACACAACTGTGAACGACATTACACGGTGAACTGGCAAGCCCCTCACAGGTTACATCATAAACAACAGCAATTACTGTTAAAGCCAACGCGCCATTGGCTCAAATTGTCCCGTTGTCATACCATCTGAGCTATTTTACTCCTCTTTCACACAGCACAACAAACGCTTGACCCCGCCGACTGCATGGCTGCCTGAAGAGAGCCGTGGCGTGGTGTCTGGCAGGGCAACACAGGCCACGTTTCATCTCTCCGTGCCGTTGGATTCCCGTCACATTTCAGAGTACGCGGTGTTGTGCCACCGTGCTAGATTAGATAGGGCTAAGGTGGTCATTAGCTTGGCACCTGTTGCTGGCTTTAGTTGAAAGGAGTCATTGTCGCTGTCAGTGGCGACACAAGCTGAGGAATTCTCGGCAAATTGAATCAATCGTGTGAAATTGTTTAAAAACGAGGACCTGCAGAAATCACATCCAAAGCATCCTCCTTTATTGGCAAGCTATTCCAACAATTTTAAGCGCTGCTCCACAACGGTGCCTGTTCTGTTTGCTTATTGTGAGGGGTGCTCTTGGGCACTTTTAGCAGAAGTTTAATCTTGTGAGGCAGCATGGCGGCTCGGTGGTTAGCACTGTTGACTTCTGGTTTCAAAACCAGCCACTCTGATTTGAGCTTGTTCGCTATCCCTGTGATGGGCAGCACAGTGGCACAGTGGTTAGCATGGTCGCCTCACAGCAAGAAGGTCCTGGGTTCGAGCCCCGGGGTGGCCCAACCTTGGGGGTGGTCCCGGGTCGTCCTCTGTGTGGAGTTTGCATGTTCTCCCCATGTCTGTGTGGGTTTCCTCTGGGGGCTCTGGTTTCCTCCCACAGCCCAAAGACATGTAGGTCAGGTGACTCGGCCGTACTAAATTGTCACTAGGTGTGAATGTGTGTATGTGTGTGTGTCTGTGTGTGTGTGTGGGCCCTGTGACGGACTAGCGGCCGGTCCAGGGTGTCTCCCCGCCTGCTGCCCAATGACTGCTGGGATAGGCTCCAGCATCCCCGCGGCCCCGAGTAAGGATAAGCGGTGTGGATAATGGATGGATGGATGCTCTCCCCGTGTGTTCACGTGAGTGTCCACTGGGTTTCTGTCCATAGTCCAAAGACAGGCATGCCAGGCGAATCTACACTTCAGCTTGACCACAGGTATGAATGGAGGTTGAGTGTTGGGCCTGTGATGGATAAGCCCAGCCCCCCATGTTCTTGAATTGCTAAACGGGTGTAGATAATGGATGGGTGAATAAATATGGTGATTTGGTGCTTTGGTGGTACACAGGGATGCTTGTGATTTATGTCAGACAGTTGCAAACCTTATTTATATTTTCAACGTCCCCCTTCAGACTTTTTAAATCCTGCCTTAACCAAAACAAGAGTCTATATTGAAAATGTTATGAAGTAAAAAGACTTAATGAGGAGTAGCTCTTGGGAAAGGCCATGTTTTAAAACAGCTTTTTTTTTTTTGGTGTAGAAATGAGTGATCATCTGAAAGTGCTTATTAGTGATGGGGGGGGGAGTTGCATGAGGAGTCTATTGCATATGCTGAGTTTGATTGATTCTGACCCTCTGCTTTAACATGGGCAAGCTGTCAGTTTGTCCAGTCATTGATAAGAGAGAGAATCACTCTTTCCCGTGAACACCTGCATGGCATCCTATTTTCGCTGAGTCTCGCAGACTGTCAGGAGATAGTGGCGTTTCAAATGACAGCCTCTTATCTTAGCTCCAGTGCATTCGGCAAGGGTGGAGTTGGTGATACACTGCCGGCATTATTGTTGAAAGCCTTTACTCGGTCTTACTTTGGCTTATAGAACGATACCTCGAGATGTGCCGTTTAGTTTCGGTGGTGTTTTTTTTTTATTCCTAAAAAAATAGTAGGGTCTGCTCTGTCGCACACTTCATTGGTCACAAAAGAGTTTGAAGATGACAAAAGCTTCATCGATGCCCAAATGATGTGTGTTAAGGTATGTTAATGGTAAGCAAACATCATCAAACTGTAGCAGTGAGCCAACACTGCAGCTAGTTAAACCGAATATTTTCTGCAGACTTCTAATATCAACAACATGTCTTTGCTTATGAAATTAGGCCATATCTGGAGACACCTCCACAAAAAAAAGAAGATGAGAAAAAAATGCAATAATTACTGCTGGGTGTAGTGTATCCAATTAATGTCAATGAGGGCTAATTTGACAAGCCATCATCACACCCTCTCTGTAGCTATTCATCCAAGACATGAGAAATTAATTGCAGGTGATTCATATTGTAATTTGAATTGGACAACATTTATTCTTTCTGAAACATACTCAACGGCGCCAAATTAGCACATTACTTTGATGAATAATTTTACACATTTAAAAACACAACAGCTCCAGGCCTGCTACCAGCTAGCTACCTCTCCGTGGATCAGAAACCACTGTCCCGAGCCTCGGTGCGGGGTTTTATTTATTTATTTATTCATTTTACTTGTCCCGGAGCCATTTTGGGTAAGTGCTATAATTGTTTATAGATTTAAAGGATCGGATATTATGACCTAGTTATGTCAAGGGCAGAATCTGTGAAATGAGGAGGCTAAAAAGAGAATAATGAGACACACAGGAGAATTCCTACAGAGGACTCAGGCCAGTTAGATAATACGCCAACATCAAACTGAATCAATTTACTTCACATCTTGAAACAAAAGAAAAAAAGGGAAAAAGTACATCTCTCTCCACATTCTTGCCATTTATATATGTTGCAAGGGGGGAAAAGGAAGACTACAGTCAGAAGTGACCACTGTAATGGGATTATAGGATTCAGGAGGGGTCCGCCCTGCTGGCAATGAAAATCTCGTGACAGAGAGGAATTGTGGCACCGCGAGCCAGGCTTGGTGAGGTATTAGTCATTATTGCTGGTCCAGTCATGTCAGGGTTAGGGCTGGTATTTATCATGAGGTGACTTGAGACACTCATGTGGCATGATGCAGGGGTTCGGATATTTATGGACAAAGGAGGCAATTATCCCTGCCGGCGGTGGTGGCTGGCATGACTGTTGATTTAGATTATATTGGTAACCTCTTTTTTATTATTATTTATGCCTAGTGGCTTGCACCAGTGTCAAAAGCCATACTGTCAAGGACTCCGTGTCTCTCCTCAGAAATCACCGTGTGTGTTTGTGATGATTTGTACATTTGTTTTGTGAGATGTTCTACCATACCATTTGTGTTACCAGCCTTAATTAAGTAAGAGGTATCAATCCCCCATTTACCTGCACACCACCACCAAACTCACCCCCCTGTCTGTTCAAATCAGTGTTTTTATATATATCTAGAGCTGATGTGAGGCGCAACATTTAGTCCAAAGCCAAAACAACTGTGAATCTGGTAACACACAGTGCATGGGTGTGAATAGTGCCACCACAGCGCACATGCAGAAATCCCCAGATCCACTGAGAAGGAGGAGAAAAGCACATCTTATATAACTAGCAAGTACAATGGATGAACGAATAAATGAATGATGAGTGAATGGATATTTTTTTCAGTGTTTCGTAATCATCATTTCAGAAAAGAAAGCATATATGTCATCCCACTGGGGATGACAAAAATAACCACAGATAAGTACAGTATGCCTGAGAGTTAGAGGAATTGAAAAGTGTATTTGAAAACTCGGGAATCCGGAACACTCTTGTCATTTCATTTCATGTACTTGCATACATGAAATGAAATGACATATCGTTTCCCCCAGCCCACAGCAGTGTAACACTAGGACAAAAACACGTATCCAAAAACTACAAGAACACATATATCCAAACTAAGGACACATATATCCAAACTCAGAACACATATATCCAAACTAAGGACGCACATATCCAAACTAAGAACACATATTTCCAAACTCAGAACACATATATCCAAACTAAGAACACATATCCAAACTAAGAACACATATATCCAAACTAAGGACACATATAACACATATATCCAAACTAAGGACACATATCCAAACTAAGGACACATATATCTAAACTAAGAACACATATATCTAAACTAAGAATACATATATCCAAACTAAGAACACATATATCTAAACTAAGAACACATATATCCAAACTAAGAACACATATATCCAAACTAAGAACACATATCTCCAAACTCAGAACACATATATCCAAACTAAGAACACATATCCAAACTAAGGACACATATATCTAAACTAGGAACACATATATCCAAACCAGAACACATATATCCAAACTAAGAACACATATATCCAAACTAAGGACACATATATCCAAACTAAGGACACATATATCCAAACTAAGAACACATATATCCAAACTAAGGACACATATATCCAAACTAAGGACACATAGTATATCCAAACTAAGAACACATATATCCAAACTAAGAACACATATATCCAAACCAGAACACATATATCCAAACTAAGAACACATATATCCAAACTAAGGACACATATATCCAAACTAAGGACACAGATATCCAAACTAAGCAACAAAAATATCACTATCCAAGAGAACAAACGCCAGCCAGGATGACTGTTGGAACTCCTGGTCTGCATGGGCTAGTAGTTAGCTTAGCCTGCCCTGCTTCCACGTCCTGCCAGACTGTCCTCGGTGTTTCCGGCTCAGGTCCAACTCCAGGCAGGGCCGCAGCAGACCAAGCTCTCCCAGTTTATCCAGCACCAGCTCTCCCAGCCATCAAACGAAGACACAAATTAGATGCAGATGTGGACAAAGACACTGCATGGACGGTACTGGGTGAGGCCGCCGCAAGCATAAGTTAATGCTGCCATCTTCCCACACCGTTACTAGATGAGGCCGCTGCAAATATGAGTTCACGCCGCCATCTTCCCACGCTGGTGCTTACAGTTCTTTGTCTCATAAATAGTTTTTATAGGTGTTACCAAAATCTGGCCCTGAGACCAGTCTTGAAGTTGAACTGAAATTGGTTATCAACCTCAACTTTTCATATCTACACAAAGTTAACACAGCATAATAAATAATAAAATAAATCAGCAACTTCTTTTTTTTAGTTCGTAAGTGACTACTATGACTACTACTACTACTACTACTACTACTACTTTCGGCTGCTCCCATTAGGGGGCGCCACAGCGGATCATCCATTTCCATCTCTTCCTGTTCTCTGCATCTTCCTCTGTCACACCAGCCACCTGCATGTCCTCCCTCACCACATCCATAAACCTCTTCTTTGGCCTTCCTCTTCTCCTCTTCCCTGGCAGCTCCATATTCAGCATTAGTTTAGTTTTTAAGTGACTAATATTGTGTTTTTTAGACCTTTAGCTGCACTTTTTCCTCAGTTGTCTCAAGACCTGTGAGGGGTGGTCCACTCCTCATTAATATTCATAAGCTGACTTTTGAGGGACAAGTAAGAGCGAGGGTTGACAGTAAGGCTGGGCGGAGTTTCATATTTTGATGATCTGATGTGATAGGCCGTGTGTAAACGAGTGTGTCCGATGCCATGAATATCAGAAGAAGAGAAAAGCTGAACTAGGTGTATCACTTTTAAAAAGGGAAAAATAGAAAAAACGGAATTCTACCTTTTATACCTTCTTTTTTCAATAGAAAAAGACCCCTTTGATGATTGAAGTAAGCGATGTTAGAATAATATTTGTGTTTCAATTTAGGTATGACTTTAAGATCTTAAATAATCCCATTATTTACTCTTGCAGTTTGAGTGGTGCTTCGTTTTACTGGCTGTGACCTTTGTTACTTGACGAGGCTTATCCTGCTACCGGACAAGCGCACTGTTTGGTTTATGCTCATACCCGGGCTGAGTGATGAAAGAGGACGGTAGGAATACAAGGCACTTGGAACACGGAGATTAAAAAGAAAGACGTGAAAATCTTTCCACTTAACAAAATCAAATTCAGCTTTGTGAATGGTCCTGGCTGACCCTCGTCTGATTGGGCTCTCGTTCAATAATAAAGGCAAGGACATCATTTAACAAGTCTGTTTCCAAGACACTGCTGTTGCTGAGTGTAGAGGACCGTTCTTCACTTTGCAGTTGATTGCAGGGGCCAATGCGTTGGGGTGTCTCTCTCAGTTCACCTTTAGAGAAGGAAATGGAGTTCTGACAAACTTGTCCTTAACCGTCCGGGCTTGCAAAAAAATCCCTTTGAGAACTCAGTCCCTTACATTTAGTACGTGCACATGAACTTTTAGAATGGTGCATATGTCAGTGTCTGCAAGGAATTTATCTAAAATATTTATTTTACCTCTCTGCTGCCAAAGGATTCTCGCTAAATTTTTAATTAATTAAGTTTCCTTTATTAATCCCATTGGGGAAATTCAGTTACTGCAAATTAACCCATCCTAGCAGTGATCTGCGTAGCAAGGAGCAGTGGGCTGCCGCTGTCATGCTGCGCCCGGCGGGGACCAACTCCAGTTCTTTTCCCATTGCCTTGCTCAGGAGCACAGGCACGAGTATTAACCCTAACATGCATGTTTCTTTTGATGGTGGGGGAAACCGGAGCACCCGGAGAAACCCCACAGCAGACACAGGGAGAACATGCAAACTCCACACAGAGGACTACCTGGGATGACCCCCCAAGGTTGGACAACCCTGGGGTTCAAACCCAGGACCTTCTTGCTGTGAGGCGACAGCGCTAACCACTGCGCCACCGTGCCGCCAATTTTATACCCCCCCCCTTTTTCTCCCCAATTGTATCTGGCCAATCACCCCACTCTTCTGAGCCGTCCCGGTCTCTGCTCCACCCTCTCTGCTGATCAGTGGAGGGCTGCAGACTACCACATGCCTCCTCCCATACATGTGGAGTCACCAGCCGCTTCTTTTCACCTGACAGTGAGGAGTTTTGCCAGGGGGACGTAGTGCGTGGGAGGATCATGCTATTCCCCCCCACCCAAACAGGTGCCCCAATCAACCAGAGGAGGCGCTAGTGCAGCGACCAGGACACATACCCACATCTGGCTTCCCACCCACAGACACGGCCAATTGTGTCTGTAGGGATGCCCAACTAAGCCGGAGGTAACACAGGGATTCGAACCAGGATCCCCGTATTGGCAGGCAACGGAATAGACCGCCACGCTACCCGGATCCCCCTACAGTGCATCCAGAAAGTATTCACACCCCTTCGCTTTCCCCACATGTTGTTATGTTACAGCCTTATTCCAAAATGGATTAAATTCCTTTTTTTCTCATCAATCTACACACAATACCCCATAATGAAAAAGTGAAAAAGGTTTTGTAGAAATTTTTGCAAATTTATTAAAAATAAAAAACTGAAATATTGCATGTACATAAGTATTCACACCCTTTGCTATGACACTCAAAATTGAGCTCAGGTTCATCCTGTTTCCACTGATCATCCTTGAGATGTTTCTACATCTTGATTGGAGTCCACCTGTAGTAAATTCAACTGGACATGATTTGGGAAGGCACACACCTGTCTATATAAGGTCCCACTGTTGACAGTGCATGTCAGAGCAGAAACCAAGCCATGAAGTCAAAGGAATTGTCTGTGGACCTCCGAGACAGGATTGTATCGAGGCACAGATCTGGGGAAGGGTACAAAAAAATTTCTACAGCTTTGAAGGCCCCGAAGAGCACAGTGGTCTCCATCATTCATAAATGGAAGAAGTTTGGATCCACCAGGACTCTTCCTAGAGCTGGCCGCCCAGCCAAACTGAGCAATCGGGGGAGAAGGGCCTTGGTCAGGGAGGTGACCAAGAACCCGATGGTCACTCTGACAGAGCTCCAGCGTTCCTCTGTGGAGATGGGAGAACCTTCCAGAAGGACAATCATCTCTGCAGCACTCCACCAATCAGGCCTTTATGGTAGAGTGGCCAGACGGAAGCCTCTGCTCAGTAAAAGGCACATGACAGCCCGCTTGGAGTTTGCCAGAAAGCACCTAAAGGACTCTCAGACCATGAGAAACAAGATTCTCTGGTCTGATGAAACCAAGATTGAACTCTTTGGCCTGAATGCCAAACGTCACGTCTGGAGGAAACCAGGGACCTCTCATCACCGTGCTAATACCATCCCTACAGTGAAGCATGGTGGTGGCAGCATCATGCTGTGGGGATGTTCTTCAGTGGCAGGAACTGAGAGACTAGTCAGGATCGAGGGAAAGATGAATGGATCAAAGTACAGAGAGATCCTTGATGAAAACCTGCTCCAGAGTGCTCAGGACCTCAGACTGGGGCGAAGGTTTACCTTTCAACACGACAACGACCCTAAGCACACAGCCAAGACAATGAAGGAGTGGCTTCAGGACAAGTCTGTGAATGTCCTTGAGTGGCCCAGCCAGAGCCCAGACTTGAACCCCATTGAACATCTCTGGAAAGACCTGAAAATAGCTGTGCAGCGATGCTCCCCATCTAACCTTACAGAGCTCGAGAGGATCTGCAGAGAAGAATGGGAGAAATACCCCAAATATAGGTGTGCCAAGCTTGTAGCTTCATACCCAAGAAGACTTGAGGCTGTAATCGCTGCCAAGGGTGCCTCAACCAAGTACTGAGTAAAGGCTGTGAATACTTATGTACATGCAATATTTGAGTTTTTTATTTTTAATAAATTTGCAAAAATTTCTACAAAAACTTTTTCTCTTTGTCATTATGGGGTATTGTGTGTAAATTGATGAGAAAAAAAAAGCAATTTAATCCATTTTGGAATAAGGCTGTAACATAACAACATGTGGGGAAAGTGAAGGGGTGTGAATACTTTCCGGATGCACTGTATATCTTTCTTATATCCCGTAGACCGTACAGGGAATAAGCGTGGTC
This sequence comes from Lampris megalopsis, assembly GCA_022114975.2. Taxonomy (NCBI): domain Eukaryota; kingdom Metazoa; phylum Chordata; class Actinopteri; order Lampriformes; family Lampridae; genus Lampris; species Lampris megalopsis. Next base: position 923,090 of record JAJHIY020000444.1, read on the forward strand.
CTCCTAACAGAACGCGTCATTGGATTGCGTTTGTGGATCTCAAGTAAAGCATTCACCCAGTCACACGAGTAGTTTCGTTGTGTTTGCGTTGACATTCAGTCCGGTTGTGCAGTGTCAGTATTTACAACAACGTGTTGGGGCCTCTGAAAGCATTGAACGGGAGAACTCTCAGAGTTATGGGGTGAACTGCAAGGCAACGCCATAACACGATTTCAACTCACCAGTATCACTTCCAATGATCCCAGAGCCTTTTTTTTTTTAGCGAGCCGAACTGACATCACACCGCACTGTCATCCATCTAGCTGCATTCTGGGAGCTATCTAACTCTTTCAAGAGCCCTGTATGAGCCCACACTGCCGTTGTCAGCATTTACAATCAGTTTATAGAAACTGCCTCCATATTTTACTGACATTCCTATAACAAAGCATAACAAACTGTCATCGCTCATACTACGTGTCATGCTGTCCAGCTCCACAGTGCCTTGCTAAAACAACTTAACTACGGAGCACTGGAAGTCCAGCCATGTGCCAGTCAGAACAGTCAGAACACAACAGCAGTGCAGAGAAGGAAGCCGTTCTGCCACTAAATGATGCTCATGGGTCATTGTCATGTTACACAACAGGGCTTTTTTTCAGCCAGGCCAGCTGTTTTTGACAATCAGGCTATGGTGGCAGCAATAACTGGTCCACCCTGCCATCATGAACACACACAAGCACACACACACACACACACACGCATTACACACACCGCTCCCCTCAACCTGGGTTAGATCATATTGTCATTGGTTTGTGCGGCGGTGTGGCTTTTCTCTTCAACACACTTTTCGGCATCGTTGTCTCTTTAACACTCGTTACACTTCTCCCCGGGGCTTTTACTCTGAAGGGGCCCAGAGCAGAAGAATGGATTGTATTTGTCTCCGCTTTTGCTTTTGATAAGGATAATAAATCCACCCTCCAGGCCTTTTGACTCATCCTTGTTGTAGACATACAGAAAATTGAAAGAGCCCCTCAATGCATTTTTACTTCTGTAATGCCATTCAGAGCAAACACACTGGCCCTGAAATCACACACTTTAAGCTCAAGGAAAGAATATGGGCTTTGAGCGAGGCATTCACTGGAAATGTAAACCACTGGAAAATTTTACCGTGAGTTTGACACCGGAACAAGGTTAAAAGTGATGGCGATGAATAGGCGGAGACGGATGAATAGGCGGGGAGGAAAACCATTTCATGACCGACTACTTCTCAAAACAGGTAAAGCTGACGCAGTGTCAAGGTACGGTTTAACGCGGAGTGTTTAAATTGGAGTCTTTATAGATCTGAAACCATGGGAAACGTATCTTCATCCCAGGAAGGCCCTGCTCTGCCCCTCGGGGGGGGGGGGGGGGGGCCGGAGAGGGAGAAAGTGAGTAGTGAACCAGCACATCTCCTTTAAGTAATCGTTCCCATTGAGCAAATCCCACCGGGACACAAATCATCTGCACAGGTAAAGAAGCTAATTAAGATCTGGCGTCTAGATTAATTGAGGCATGCCATCGCCAACGTCTTCCATCACCAGGGCTATCTCGTGTGCTAGCACCTTTACTAATGTGACAATATACTATATATTAAAAAAAAACAGTCTATTCCGTTGCCTACCAAACCGGGGATCGCCAGTTTGAATCCCCATGTTACTGAGAAGGTAACGGCTGCATCCTGCGGGAAGGCGGGGTTGGACATCCAGCCCCACCCACAGGTCCACTTGTGCAGAAAGTAGAGCCTGTGTTTAACATCAGCCCGAGAGAGTTTCACGCTTTGTTCTGCAACACAGATTACGGCCGTTAATATCACGACTGTTAATTTTGAAGCTATGATGTGCTTCAAACTCATGTGGGGGGGGGGGGGTGTGGGAGGGGCTGGACGTCTAACCCCACCTTCCTGCAGGCTGCAGCTGGTAGGTACTACTTGACCCTCCCCGGATCGGCAGAGGGGGTGGAGTAGCGACCGGGACGGCTCAGAAGAGTGGGATAATAGGTAGTAATATGTAAGAGTAGGGTAACAATTGGGGAGAAAAAGGGGGGGGGTAAAAAAGACGATAAAAAACATGATTGTTATTATTATTGTTATTTAATTGCAGCGCTATTGCTGGGTTTGTGATATGTCAGCATCCGTGTGCTTGGAAGATCAAAAAACAGCAAAGAAGAACACTGAAGACTGTTGTATACTTTGGGCTTCCTGTTATGTGAGCTGAATGTGGTGTTGGCTTTTATCAGGGGAGATACGCTACACTTGCAGGCTTCTTTGACTTCCACAGATAAGAAAAATGAGTGAGATTTAACCTCATTTTTCTTCTCAATGCCAACATTTTCCCTTCCATTGCCAGTTGTAATTGAGCCCTCCAGACTTTTTACACAGCGAGTGCAGGAATCGTCTGGCCAAAAGAAAACAACGCCGGCTGAATCGAAGTGCACCAGTGTGTCATAACTAGTGTTGTTGCAGGAAAGCAATCACCTTTACTGAGTCAGGTTAATTGAATATGTTAATATATGAAGAGCGGGGAATTTGATATCAGTTCTCCCAATAAAGCTGCTCCGCTCCTGCGTAATAACTTAATCAACTTAATGGTTTGTAAGTGATCAAGGTATAATTATTTATCATTGATGAGGACACCCCATGGAAAAAAACCGGACACTGCCGACTGGGTAAAATTGGACTACAGAGGGAGTCTTCATGGCTGAAAGTCCTCTCTCGCTTGTCTTTAGTCAGAGCCGAGTTTATTACTTTGTTGTTTGACAGGGGCAACGGGAGAGACGGAGAGACGGAGAGACGGAGATTAATCACGAGAGATGAATCATGTCAGTATGTCCGTTGCCTCTGGAAATGCCTTGGGAGTGTGTGTGTGTGTGTGTGTGTGTGTGTGTGTGTGTGTGTGTGTGTGTGTGTGTGTGTGTGTGAGAGACGACCATGATCCCGTTTCGTCAGTGGGGGCAAAAAAGACAATTTGTGGAAGAGCAACGCCTCACTGCAACACTGGCGTCTGTGCAACATTCAGCTGCAGCTGCAGCTGCCCGTTATGGTCGGGATGTTTACTCTGCTCGTTGGGAGGTTAAGAGCACTCACATCATAATAACAGCCGGCCACTCTGAAGGGGGAAGTCACTGCAAGTGCTTACCCCAACCGTGTTGTGCTACGGGTTTTAGTTTAAATCAAAGTTGATATTTCTGGTCACTGACCTACGAGATGGTGCCGTGTGTTCGGTGTGTTTGCATGCATTCATGTTGCAGTATCTATCAATATAGTATAGAGCAGGGGAATAACGGCAAGACACAGGGATCTGTAATCTGTGTGTGACCAAGCTTAATCCTTGTCCTTTTCTTTAATCTTGCTGGACAGAGATGCTGAAACACAAGTTTGAGAAAATAACAGTTAAAACTTGGCTACCCACTGAATGTACATCCATCCATATAATAAACATCCACCCATCCATTATCCGAACCGGGGTCACAGGGATGCTGGAGCCTATCCCAGCAATCGTCTCTGCGGTAGGTGGGCAGATACCCTGGACAGGCCGCCAGCCCATCACACAGGGCACACACACACACACACACTTGCTTGCTTGTTGTCCATCGTGTCCGATGACGACCGTCTTCTCCTATTTGTGAGTCCTTTGGTGGCTGAATAGTCCGATCCTGGATGCACAGTTGCGGTTGCAGACCGGGCATGTAAAAGTGGTGCTGGAGCGGGTAGGGGTCTTTGCCAGATCTTCTCTGCCAATGCCAAACAGCTTATTCTGCTGTTGCTATTGACTCTTGTGTTAAGCTTCTGGTACCCCAGGTGCTGACAGTCAGCTGCCTGATAGAAGATTTATTGCCAAGAAGCATCGTTACAACAAAGACATAATCTACCACACACACATTTCCTTACTTTTTGTGCTAAGTTTATATATAAAATATTATTGAGTAAGATAGATAGATAGATAGATAGATAGATAGATAGATAGATAGATAGATAGATAGATAGATAGATAGATAGATACACAGACAGACAGACAGACAGATAGATAGATAGATAGATAGATAGATAGATAGATAGATAGATAGATAGATAGATAGATAGATAGATAGATAGATAGATAGATAGATAGATAGACAGACAGACAGACAGACAGACAGACAGATAGATAGATAGATAGATAGATAGATAGATAGATAGATAGATAGATAGATAGATAGATAGATAGATAGATAGATAGATAGATAGATAGATAGATAGATAGATAGATAGATAGATACACAGACAGACAGACAGACAGACAGACAGACAGATAGATAGATAGATAGATAGATAGATAGATAGATAGATAGATAGATAGATAGATAGATAGATAGATAGATAGATAGATAGATAGATAGATACACAGACAGACAGACAGATAGATAGATAGATAGATAGATAGATAGATAGATAGATAGATAGATAGATAGATAGATAGATAGATAGATAGATAGATAGATAGATAGATAGATAGATAGATAGATACACAGACAGACAGACAGATAGATAGATAGATAGATAGATAGATAGATAGATAGATAGATAGATAGATAGATAGATAGATAGATACACAGACAGACAGACAGATAGATAGATAGATAGATAGATAGATAGATAGATAGATAGATAGATAGATAGATAGATAGATAGATAGATAGATAGATAGATAGATAGATACACAGACAGACAGATAGATAGATAGATAGATAGATAGATAGATAGATAGATAGATAGATAGATAGATAGATAGATAGATAGATAGATAGATAGATAGATAGATAGATAGATAGATAGATAGATAGATAGATAGATAGATACACAGACAGACAGACAGATAGATAGATAGATAGATAGATAGATAGATAGATAGATAGATAGATAGATAGATAGATAGATAGATAGATAGATAGATAGATAGATAGATAGATAGATAGATAGATAGATAGATACACAGACAGACAGACAGACAGACAGACAGACAGATAGATAGATAGATAGATAGATAGATAGATAGATAGATAGATAGATAGATAGATAGATAGATAGATAGATAGATAGATAGATAGATAGATAGATAGATAGATAGATAGATACACAGACAGACAGACAGACAGATAGATAGATAGATAGATAGATAGATAGATAGATAGATAGATAGATAGATAGATAGATAGATAGATAGATAGATAGATAGATAGATAGATAGATAGATAGATAGATAGATAGATAGATAGATAGATAGATAGATAGATAGATAGATAGATAGATAGATAGATAGATAGATAGATAGATAGATAGATAGATAGATAGATAGACAGACACATAGTGGATAGATATAAAAAGTCAAGCACATTTACAGCCGACACCGATTCACAAATTTGTCCATTTGCCTTTCATCATGCTGAACCACAATGCAGGTTCCTCCATTTCCATCGTTAACAAAAGAAGACAGCCCGTTTCTTTTAAATGTAAACATTTTGAACAGCCTGTGACCCAAGTGATGTACAGCGTTTCTGAAATGCACAGTGAAAGGCTTTCCATGCCAGGGTAACTGAGTGAACCATATGAGTGTGATTGGGTAGCGCTGGGCAGAGAACCTCCGAGTGCGTGTGGGCTCGGCCATGTGAAATTGCTCTCCCGATGGTTTTCACAGTCATCATGAGACCTGGCACCTGTGAGGACAAGCGAGAAGACTTCTATTCTGAACCCGGCAAATATGGTCAAGAATAATGACAATGGTATACTCTCGATTTGATCCAATTCCACCTTTTTCGACACACAAGCTCCAAGGAGAAGTATTGATATTGGCCAGTTTCTAAAAAATCAACTGGATCTTTCTTGATCCTTAGTCTAGGCATCTCGTAGTCTAACAAACTGAATTAAAGAGAAATGCTTCATATGTTCTAAAAATGTCTCACCTGGCAACCTACGCTCAGATGAGGACTGGAAAATCATGGATAATACGAGAATGTGAATTTACACACGCTATGTGCTAAAATGACAAATCAGAAGGACAAATCAAAGCAATGCTGCTCACTAATGGTATGTACGGGGCATCTGGGTAGTGTAGTGGTCTATTCTGTTGCCTACCAACGTGAGAATCGGCGGTTCAAATCCTCGTGTGAGCTCCAGCTTGATCGGGCGTCCCTACAGGCACAAATGGCTGTGTCTGCAGGTGGGAAGGCGGATGTGGGTATGTGTCCTGGTTGCTGTATTGGCGCCTCCTCTGGTCGGTCAGGGGGGGAACTGGGGGGAATAGCGTGATCCTCCCACGCACCACGTCCCCTTGGCAAAACTCCTCACTGTCAGGTGACAAGAAGTGGCTGGCGACGTCACATGTATGGGAGGAGGCATGTGGTAGTCTGCAGCCCTCCCCGGATTGACAGAGGGGGTGGAGCAACCATCAGGACGGCTCGGAAGAGTGAGGTAATTGGCTGAATACAATTGGGGAGAAAAAGGGGGGGGGGTAATGTTATTTACATACCTGGGCTAATAGTGACCTTATGTGGCAGCACACTGACGGTATCTTCAGTATTCATTGGGAGCAAGTAGACCCATTTAATGTACACCAGCTGATCGACTCTGACATTTGCATTGAAAGAATACAGCATTGCACATGAAAGTATAGCACACTCACATGGCCCGGTGGTCAGCACTGGTGCTTCACACCAAGAAGGTCCTGGGTTTGAACCCCAGACCGTCCCAGGTCCTTGCTGTGAGGAGTTTGCATGTTGTCCCCGTGTCTGCGTGGGTTTCCTCCCACCATCGAAAAGACACACCTGTTATAGGGTTAATACTCCTGCCTGTGCCCCTGAGCAAGGCAATGGAGAGAAGAACTGGAGTTGGTCCCTGGGCGCTGTAGCGGCCCCCTGCTCCTGTACAATAGGATGGTTACATGCAGACAACACATTCACTGTAACCAAACAAGTGCACAGTGACCAAAGCAAAGTGGCTTTCTTTCTTTCTTTCCTTCTTTCTCAAACGAGCAACAGCAATTAAAAATGTTAAATAATTAAAATTACTACGGTTTACATTCTGCTAAACTCTAAATTAGCAAAGGAATGTGGATTTAAAAAAAGAAAGAGTACATCTGCCTGAAATACAGTGTTGGAAATTCTCTCGGGCTGAGTTCAGACTGCCTCTCACATCAAACCCAAATCTGTTTTTCTCCCCCCCCCCCCCCAAGTGTGACTTGTATTGATTTTTCTAGGGCATGTGTAAACTCTTTCCAAAAAAGAGAAAGTGTCTTTCCAATTCTAATTTGGGAACCTTCTACATGTAGTCCCAGATACAGCAGGCCACACGATCCGAATCCGATTGGTAAAATTGGAATTCATGTGGATTTTCTGTCAGCCGGCTGACAGAAAATCCACATGAATAATAGAATAGAGATCTCCCGTGTACAAATCACTGCAGTCGTCACTCAGGCCTACAAAAAGAGAGAGAGAGAGATGGTGAACGGCAGTGATGGCCGTCACAGTAAAGACAGCAGAAGTCAGTGGTTTTGGTATCCGCTTGGAGAGATGCCTCCTATTCAGCCCTGGACTCCCGAGCACGCGTCACAACCTCACAGCGTCTCGAACGCTTGCTGCCGAAAAGGCCGAGCGCCGCCGCCGCCGGCACGTCCTGCGAGCGCTTGGTTTGTGCACGCCGGCCGTTTCAGGACGGTGCTCCGCGGCCTGCACCGATACGCGCGGATCGCTGTCGAAAAGGAATAAGAAAAGTGACAGAAAAGAAAACATAGTGACAGAAAAGAAGGAAAAAAAAGTATCCCAGCCAAAATAAAAGTGAAGTGGAGCCGTGCGGATGGAGACGGGGTTGGTGTGCACGTTTTCCAGGGTGAGCAGCAGTAAGCCCGTTACAGTACAGTACTACACGAGCCCGGCGCACCTTTGAGGCGGGCGCTGAAAAGTAATTCATTACCGATCGCTCCCTCGGATTAGCTCCAGACACTTTGGAAATTAGACGATTAACCATCTGAAATTGTGTGTAACCTCTCTCGGGATGTTCTTTTATTGTGTAGGCATTTTTTTCCAACTTTCCTAACTGCTATCCATATGTCAGTGTCAACTATGATCTGAATCGTTGATTCATTCAATCCCGAGGTATTAGTTCCATTTGAGTAATATTTGAATGGAAATTGTTCACTCAGATACGTTCACCTTGAAGTGGGCCGAATCCATCTTGGGGATGACAGTTTCTACCTAAACAAGCATTACCGTGAGCCGCTGCTCACCATTCAGATTGAAAATTGTTATTGTCACCGCCCAAATTGTATATAACCTTGGGGTTAAAGCCTCCTACGTCAGTATACATACAAGTCATCAGTATACATACAAGTCATCAGTATACATACAAGTCATCAGTATACATACAAGTCATCAGTATACGTACAAGTCATCAGTATACGTACAAATCAACAATTTACTGTTTATGACATGGAGACTGAAATGCAAAAAAAAAAAGGAGATGGGATGAATTTGTCCCAGGACACTACTGTCTGCTCTCAGAGTCATGGTAGGACTCTTGTGGGGATCAGTAAATATGGTTAGCAGAGCGAGTTTGTGCTAACGAGCCTCATCTCTGCTCTAAATTACACATTTAAGTGAAGCATTATGGGACTTGTTGAGGAAGGAAAGAGGAGCGATGGACGATGAAGTTGTGAATTTGTGTTTTGTGTGAAACGTTACTTGATTCTAGGGAAAAATCTCGGTCTTCATTAGTCTTATTGCTTTATTCTGGCGTACTGTGGAAACTTAATAGGGGTCTTTTTCTCTAGGTAATCGTTGAAATGCAATCCTGAAGACATCATTATCCAAATGACCGGGGATGCTAATCCTTGATGTGATTCTATCGAGACGGATGGCTGCAAGACAGAAAACTTGAAACCTTTTTTCATTTTGTCGCCAACATTGAATCTGTTTACACCTAATATTTGAAAGCTAAAATGTTCAGAGGACCAAATTATTGTCCTTCCAAATTATTTTTCATATTTCCCATCTCATAGTATGTGCAAGCACAGCCCTCCCAGATACACACACACACATGGACACCAGCGTGCATGCACACATGCATGCACTTGCACACACACACACACACAAAGAAAGTCAGGCAGAGGTCAGTCGAACAGCCTCCGTTAATGTATCAGCAAATCTTCCGAACACGTGCCTGCTGGGATTAAAGGGAATATTGTAGTTGTTGATACCACAGGATGCCCGTACGTTCAAATCATTTAAAAAGGTGTGAGCGTCTTTAATAATTCATGCATTCACACCATGCATACATTGACTGACTTAGCCAGTTCATTAAAACATTGCACTTTGCAGTGGGGAAAGTGGAAGAGCTTGATTAAATTAGAAATTTAAACTACAAAAAAAAAAAACCTACTCTTGGAGGAGAAGTGAGAGCAAATTCAAAAGCTTGAATCAGAAATAAACATGGTTTTTGTTTCATACTCTGTGTTTGCACGGAGCTGGAGGTGGCAGAGGTGAAGATGATAAGATTTTCATTGGGAGTGATGAAGAAGGACAGGATTAGGAACGAGTATATTAGAGGGACGGCTCAGGTTGGACGGTTTGGAGACAAAGCAAGAGAGACAAGATTGAGATGGTTTGGACATGTGTGGAGGAGAGATGCTGGGTATACTGGGAGAAGGATGCTGAATATGGAGCTGCCAGGGAAGAGGAGAAGAGGAAGGCCAAAGAGGAGGTTTATGGAGGTGGTGAGGGAGGACATGCAGGTGGCTGGTGTGACAGAGGAAGATGAAGAGGACAGGAAGAGATGGAAACGGATGATCCGCTGTGGCGCCCCCTAACGGGAGCAGCCAAAAGTAGTAGTAGTAATAGTGGTTGTAGTATTAGTAGTAGTAGTAGTAGTAGTACTCTGCGTTTGCACTCAAACATCTGATTAAGGCAATCTGATAAATCACGGCTAAGGCAGGTGCAGCAATTCAGGTTCAGGGCTGGAATCACGTGCAGCCGGGGCAGCACCGCCGCCCGGGCAGCACCGCCGCCCGGGCAGCACCGCCGCCGTTACACAGCAGACTCGAGTGCGGTCTCTGGTTCTGCTGCAACATTGGTGATTGACCGATGTTGGTAAAGTTTTCTATTCAGACAATCAAACTGTTCCAAAAGGGTGAACCCAACTAATCATTGCTCTTCGGGCGATTAAAGATGAACTATCAACATAATTAATTGTTTCTAATTAGGTGACCTAAGAGGGGTGTGCTCCATGGGGCTGTAGAAAAACTCATAAGAGAAGCGGCTGACTAGATCTATAAAACGAGCACTGCTTATGCATTTACCATGTAGTTTCCTCCTGTGGATTTTGTTTTAGGCTGTGGAGGGAGACCAGGAGCTCATATTGTCCAGTCACTGTGGCCATCTTTGCATGATATGAATGATGATTAGCATAGCTTGTTTACATAACTCACTCAGTGTCCAGTATTGAGGTGCCTCAGCAGGAAGTTATGTGAATGCCGTAGCATGTATATACGTAAGTAGATGAGAGATGGAAAGCTATTGTTGAATACATGCCCCTGCAAAAGGCCCGAAATACATACTTTTTAACTACTACTACTATCACTACTACTACGACTACTACTACTACTACTACTACTACTTTTGGCTGCTCCCGTTAGGGGGCGCCACAGCGGATCATCCGTTTCCATCTCTTCCTGTCCTCTGCATCTTCCTCTGTCACACCAGCCACCTGCATGTCCTCCCTCACCACCTCCATAAACCTCCTCTTTGGCCTTCCTCTTCTCCTCTTCCCTGGCAGCTCCATATTCAGCATCCTTCTCCCAATATACCCAGCATCTCTCCTCCACACATGTCCACACCATCTCAATCTTGTCTCTCTTGCTTTGTCTCCAAACCGTCCAACCTGAGCTGTCCCTCTAATATACTCGTTCCTAATCCTGTCCGTCTTCATCACTCCCAATGAAAATCTTATCATCTTCACCTCTGCCACCTCCAGCTCCACCTCCTGTCTTTTCATCAGTGCCACTGTCTCCAGACCATACAACATAGCTGGTCTCACCACCATCCTGTAAACCTTCCCTTACTTCATGAAATACATACACTGTAAGCAAAACAGTAATCCAACCCACTGCAGAAAGAAAAGGATGTGAAAACAGTTAATGTCGTATCTTATCTCTTCCTTTTATTCTCTCCCATCCTTTGTTTTGTACACTGCAAATGATTCATGTGGGCTCTGCACCCAGCAGTGCCACTCTAATTTGTCATTTCTGAATGCATGACACCCTTGCTTGTGGCGGGACACTGCAAGGTCACTGGGTGCACCTGACCTGCTGTAGGCTGAACAATGAGAGTCGGCGCCGTAATGCACATGACATGGATTGAAATGGTCCCCAGTCTCACTGCGACCTCAAAACAATATTGCGCAGAGCCGGTTAATAAGACCATTTACCTGTGATGACGCCTTCCTTTTGTAAATGGTGTCGTTATTCCCCTCTTTCGCCGTGCATTGTGAACGGCTGCTGTAATGATCACCTGGGAAGGCTGTTAAATATTGCATCACACTGATAAATGGTGGAACTCCAATCAGCTAGGGGATGCTGGTGGACGAGCGATTCGGCCCGTCCCCTTCAAACACCCTTGCTCTAATTAAGACCACATATCTTAGATTTTGCTGAGGTCAGTGAGAGGTTTTAATTTAGAAATGTTAAGATGTGCATGCAATCAGGTCCAGTGTTGCGTCCCGGGCAGATATCATTTTAATTAACTCTTATCTTAACCTAATGTCTCTGCACAAGCCATCATCATACATCCCTCAATGACAACAACAGCAACAACCTCAGAATGAGTTGAATGACGGTGTCCGTAAAAACAAACGGTGACTTGTGTCTTCTGCTCGTTGTCTGATCAGCCGTTGTGCATGTTGGCCTACGTGTGTGGAGTGGAATTAGAATTAGGAAAACAAGACTTTTAGTGTGCAACTGGAGGACAGCCGGGATGAACACACAAGGCAGTGGGGACTAGCGTCTTACATTATTGATAAGGAGCCAGGGTCCATAGTGGTATAGCTGTCGTCCCTGTTATCAAATGTTTGTTCTCTGCTTTTGTAAGTGCTAATTTAGAAGAAAAAACAATAATAATGTCACCGCTAGGCCTGTTAAATGGTGTGATGTACAGTGCCGTTATTGCTTCACTTTAAAAGGAAAGGCTTTTGCAGATTGGACGTGGAACAGCACACATTAAACAGACTGGTGCAACCCGGTGGTGACACTATTTCATTTTCATGCAGACATTTTGAGGCAAGAGACACGTCAATTGTCTCGTTGCCTAATGACAGTATTCTGGCAGACTGCTCGTCCTGTTGTCGCCCGCTTAACAGTCAACCGCCCGCCAAGCTGATGTGGAGGTGTAGGAGATATCCTGCCCAGGCTTTGTAAGTCTTGGGAGAGAGATCCCTCCTCTGTTGCTCTTGCTGAGGGTTCTTCCTGGTTTTGCTCCCTGTTAACAGTCTTTTTAGGGAGTTGTTCCTTATCCGATGAGAGGGTCTAAGGACAGGATGTTGTGTTGCTGTAAAGCCCACTGAGGCACATGTGTAATGCGGGATATTGGCCTATACAAATAAAATTGACATAAGTATAGAAAAGTGATGATGACTAGTGGCGGCTGGCCAGAACAGGGCGCTGGAGCGCCGCCTCCTTCAAACATCAAGAGATGAAAATCTACTTAAACATGTTAAATATGATTTAGTTGTATGATGCAAATAATGATGAAATAAAAGTGTTGTCAGTCTGTGAGCGCCTGTCAGCAGCATTACATACTGGTTCAAATGGTGTTTGGTTGGTTTCTGTCTGAATACATATACTTCCTGTCTGAATACATATACTTCCTGTCTGAATACATATACTCCCTGTCTGAATACATATACTTCCTGTCTGAATACATATACTTCCTGTCTGAATACATATACTTCCTGTCTGAATACATATACTCCCTGTCTGAATACATATACTTCCTGTCTGAATACATATACTTCCTGTCTGAATACATATACTTCCTGGGTGAGTGGCGCCGGCCAAACGACACCTTATGTAAGCCCTCACACTTGTGGCGAGCAGGTGACCTGAGGCTGCTGTCTGATTGGTTTCTTCAGATTTTCCAGGGGGCGCAGTTCTGTGCTGCCCCAGACACCCCCACTTTTATTGGCAGTGACTTGGTATTGTTTTAATGTTTTTTGATCTAATGTGATTGGACAATTCTCGTGGCTGTCAATCATGTTCACACCCACCACCACGCCTCGTCTCGACTGTCAATCATCCACCGTCTACCAACCCTGATAAAATCTATAGGCTGCATTGTCCTTCTTAATAACTCTGTGACTGTGTGGACATTATAGCAGCTGTCAGGTGGGGGGCTCCAAGATAAATTGCCCCCCCAAACATTTCTAGCACCAGCCACCACCGATGATGACACAGAAATCCTATATGTAGGGGACAGAGCAGCCTAGATATGAGCCCAGCCTCATCCTGAACCTCAACATAAACTTAACCTTATTACCCCCTGCCCCCCATGCTCTCCATTAGCCTTCATGTTCTGATCACTACTAGCAACCAGTGTGGCCTGTGATGGTGGCCAGTCACATACTATTGACTCAAGCCACTTTTAAATGCCATAGGAACTGCTCTCCCATCCATCCAGGCCATCTGTGATGCACGGCGCACCCGGAAGGCTCTTAGTATCGTGAAGGACCCCACCCACCCACCTGCCCTTCCCACATCCACTTCACCCTCCTACCCTCTGGCAGGAGGTACCGGAGCATCCGTGCTGCCTCCAGCAGACTATGCAACAGCTTCCTTCCTCAGGCTGTGAGGTTCCTCACCAGCCTGAACACTCAGTGACTTCCTGACCTTCTGACTCGCCGTCCGTGTCACGTGTGCTTGTGGTGTTCAGGTCTGTCAAGTCATTCTTGTTTTTATGTGGCGCTTTTTGTTTTTAATATTTATTATTGCGTGTTATTTGTTTTTATGTGGCGCTTTTGTGGCAGTTTGGTTCCCTTGTATGTGTGAGACCTGCATACGAGGCCATGCTGAATAAAAGCAGTCTCAGTCTGACAGCTGACAGGTCAAAACACCCAACTCAGCTTCCTCTCCGTGAACATGAAGACCACTTATACTTACCGTGTCAACACTGGCCGTTTTCACCCGGCATGAACGGAAACACTAAGATCATTTAACGAACCCCTACATATATATATATATAGAAGAACCCTGCTACAATGTAGCGGTTTGGTTATCCACCCGTCTACATTTGCAAAAATGCATATATTTTGCATAATGCCAAAACATTTCTAAGTCCCAGACGTTTTTTTTTATATAGATGAACAAATCAAAGATGCTCAGAATCACCTGAAATGCTGAGAAAAGTGGTTTTTAGCCATTTTTAGAAAAATGCATATTTTGCATAATTATGCATAATTTTAATTGTCTGGGATTTTTCCCTTACTCTCTGAGACAATACCTACCACCTCCAAAAAGAATTAGGATCATAATGCTTTAGTTTTCGGTCCCGCTATCTACACTAACACACACACACACACACTAACACCACACACACACACACATTACGAAAATATATGAGTAGATATATATATAGATATATATATATATATATATATATATATATATATATATATATATATATATATATATATATATATGTTGTCTAGTCCCCCCCCACCTCCTGAGCCCCCCACACTTCTATTGCTCATTAGCAAAGTGAAGGACATTGATTTCTGAATCGGTAATTACACTCATGCCGTCGTACTTTTAACACCCCCCACACTCTCTCTCTCTCGCTCTCTCTCTCTCTTTCTGTCTCTCTCTCTGGCTCTCTCTCTCCGTCTCTCTCTCTCTGGCTCTCTCTCTGGCTCTCTCTCTCTCACACACTCTCTCTCTCTCTGGCTCTCTCTCTCCGTCTCTCTCTCTCACACTCTCTCTCGCTCTCTCTCTCTCTCGCTCTCTCTCTCGCTCTCTCACACTCTCTCTCGCTCTCTCTCTCTCTCTCACACACTCTCTCCGTCTCTCTCTGTCACACACTCTCTCTCGCTCTCACACACTCTCTCCGTCTCTCTCTGTCTCGCTCTCTCTCTCGCTCTCACACACTCTCTCTCGCTCTGTCTCGCTCTCTCTCTCGCTCTCACACAATTCAATTCAATTCAATTCAATATGTGCTTTATTGGCATGACATACATTTGTGTACATATTGCCAAAGCATGTAAAACAACAACACAACAACAACAATGATTATAATAATAACAAAAACAACAATGATTATAATAATAACAGCAACAACAACAATGACTATGATATTAAATAACAACAGTAGCAATAAGTGCCGTCATCCACTATCTCTCAGGTTGTGGCAAGATAATATAAATCTTGCTGCAATGCTCGCCGCTGGCCCCCCTCCCAGGACCACCCGCAGCTTACCTGCGTCGTCCATTTCCTGGTACTCTGGAATCACATGTTCCAGTTCCTTGACAAAAGCCCGGCGCTGTTTTTCAAATCTGTCACATTTAAGGAGGAAGTGCACCTCTGTCTCCACCTCATCTGTCTTGCACTGACCACATGATCGTTGCTCTTTTGGCAACCACGTCTTTTTGTGTCTCCCCTGTTCAATGGCGAGACTGTGGTCACTGAGCCTGTATTTGGTGAGGGTCTGTCGCTGCTTCCTGTCTCTGACATTTAAGAGGTATTCTTCCAAGTCATAGTTTGTTTTTAGGGCCCGATAGACTTCTAGTTTGTTTTGAGTTTTGATTTCAGCGTTCCAATGTTTCAGATAATTGTTCTTGCTTTGTTTTATAGCCTGATTTATCGTAAACTTTGTTTGGGATGCAGTGCTGGCCTGAGGTTGGTTGGTCTTAGTATTTGTTACAGGGTTAATGAGTCTCAGAGCCAGCTGCTTCAGGGGACTCTTTTCGGGGTTCAGTTCTTGGGTTTTCAGAGCTTTAAAGTGTAGTGTATTTGTTGGGCTTGAAATTTAGAGATCTTTTTTGTACATTTATTAATAATGGAAACCAGCCCAATTCTGCCCTACATGCGTTGTTTGGTGTTTTCCTTTGTATTTTCAGAATCATTCTACAGAATTCAGCATGTAGGGTTTCTGCTGGATGTTTGTCCCATCTAGTGTAGCTGGAAAGACTGAGTGGAGCCCATACCTCACTTCCATATAGTGCAATGGGCAGAATTACACTATCAAACAGTTTGCACCAGATGGAGATTGGTATATCAATGTTAAAGAATTTATTTTTAATTGCATATAGAGCTCTGCGAGCTTTTTGTTCTAGGTTATTCACTGCCTTACTGAAACTCCCCGATACTGTAATAATTAGACCAAGGTAAGTATACTGCATCGTATGCTCTAAGGTGATGCTACCTAGAGTCAACTGGTATCTATTTTCCTCACATCTGGGCTTCTTCTGGAAGATCATTACTTTTGTCTTTTTTGGATTTATTGCCAGGGCCCAGTGCTGGCAATAGTCCTCAAGCAGGTCTAGTAGTTGTTGCAGCCCATCTGCGGTTGGTGACAACAAAACTAGATCATCTGCATAAAGCAAAAATTTCACTTCCATGTCATATAGGGGGAGACCTGGGGCTGCAGACTGTTCCAGCTGCACCGCCAGTTCATTAATATATATATTAAACAGTGTCGGGCTAAGTCCACAGCCCTGTCTCACCCCTCTATTCTGAGTGAAGAACTCAGTGTGTTTGTCTCCAATCTTAACTGCACATTTGTTGTCTCTCTCTCTCTCTCACACACACACACACTCAATTCAATTCAAAGGGCTTTATTGGCATGAACGTTTAACAACAATGTTGCCAAAGCATCAGAAATACAGTCTGAACGGTACACAGTAACACTAATAATGAACATCAACGCAACATTGTAACGATCAATAAAGAAACAATAACACAGCCATAACAACAGAGAAACAGAAGCAGACCAGAAGGTGGAGCATGGGTGGTGAGGAGACTACAGCTGTCATGTGTTGTGCTGCTTGTCTCTCAGGCTGTCACATGACCTGACATATCTCACTGCATCTATGAGCTGAGTACATGTTGCATTGTGGTCTGGTCAGAGAGTGTGTCCAAGTCATTTTGGTCTGGTCAGAGTGTGTCCAATTCGTTTTGGTCTGGTCAGAGAGTGTGTCCAAGTCATGTTGGTCTGGTCAGAGAGTGTGTCCAAGTCATTTTGGTCTGGTCAGAGAGTGTGTCCAAGTCGTTTCGGTCTGGTCAGAGAGTGTGTCCAAGTCGTTTCGGTCTGGTCATAGAGTGTGTCCAAGTCATGTTGGTCTGGTCAGAGAGTGTGTCCAAGTCATTTTGGTCTGGTCAGAGAGTGGGTCCAAGTCATTTTGGTCTGGTCAGAGAGTGTGTCCAAGTCATTGTAGTCTGGTCAGAGAGTGTGTCCAAGTCGTTTTGGTCTGGTCAGAGAGTGTGTCCAAGTCATTGTGGTCTGGTCAGAGAGTGTGTCCAAGTCATGTTGGTCTGGTCAGAGAGTGTGTCCAAGTCATTTTGGTCTGGTCAGAGAGTGTGTCCAAGTCATGTTGGTCTGGTCAGAGAGTGTGTCCAAGTCATTTTGGTCTGGTCAGAGAGTGTGTCCAAGTCGTTTCGGTCTGGTCAGAGAGTGTGTCCAAGTTGTTTCGGTCTGGTCATAGAGTGTGTACAAGTCATGTTGGTCTGGTCAGAGAGTGTGTCCAAGTCATTTTGGTCTGGTCAGAGAGTGGGTCCAAGTCATTTTGGTCTGGTCAGAGAGTGTGTCCAAGTCATTGTAGTCTGGTCAGAGAGTGTGTCCAAGTCGTTTTGGTCTGGTCAGAGAGTGTGTCCAAGTCATTGTGGTCTGGTCAGAGAGTGTGTCCAAGTCATTGTGGTCTGGTCAGAGAGTGTGTCCAAGTCATTTTGGTCTGGTCAGAGAGTGTGTCCAAGTCATGTTGGTCTGGTCAGAGAGTGTGTCCAAGTCATGTTGGTCTGGTCAGAGAGTGTGTCCAAGTCATTTTGGTCTGGTCAGAGAGTGTGTCCAAGTCGTTTCGGTCTGGTCAGAGAGTGTGTCCAAGTCGTTTCGGTCTGGTCAGAGAGTGTGTCCAAGTCATGTTGGTCTGGTCAGAGAGTGTGTCCAAGTCATTTTGGTCTGGTCAGAGAGTGGGTCCAAGTCATTTTGGTCTGGTCAGAGAGTGTGTCCAAGTCATTTTGGTCTGGTCAGAGAGTGTGTCCAAGTCGTTTTGGTCTGGTCAGAGAGTGTGTCCAAGTCATTTTGGTCTGGTCAGAGAGTGTGTCCAAGTCATGTTGGTCTGGTCAGAGAGTGTGTCCAAGTCGTTTTGGTCTGGTCAGAGAGTGTGTCCAAGTCATGTTGGTCTGGTCAGAGAGTGTGTCCAAGTCATGTTGGTCTGGTCAGAGAGTGTGTCCAAGTCGTTTTGGTCTGGTCAGAGAGTGTGTCCAAGTCATGTTGGTCTGGTCAGAGAGTGTGTCCAAGTCATGTTGGTCTGGTCAGAGAGTGTGTCCAAGTCATTTTGGTCTGGTCAGAGAGTGTGTCCAAGTCATGTTGGTCTGGTCAGAGAGTGTGTCCAAGTCTTGGAATTTACATTTAATTGTTGTGAAGAACGTTGTTGTGAAGTCTTTGTATGTGCTACATTGTAGCAGGAAGTGTTGCTCTGTGTCCACCTGTCTCTCTGGGCAGCAGGTCTCTCGCTCTCGCACATACACGCACGCACGCACGCACACACACACAGTTGTGTTGGTGATGGACAGGCGGGTGCGTAACGAGTCGTGTAGCACAGCTGGGTAACACGGTCGCGGTTTGGCGCGCGCACGCCAGCAGAGTTGGTTGTCGCGTGCGCAGAGAGTAAGATTCGGAGAGTTCAAACCCCGCGCGCACGGCAGGGCAGTGCGGAGCGCGCGTACGGAACGTGTCACGCGCGGGAGATCGCGGTCGGGTGATTATTACACCTGACCGCGTGTCTGAAGAAGTGCGCTCGGCACGCCGCAACACGCCCACGCGACGACGCTTCGCCTCGTTTTTGCCCTCGATGGAGCGCGCGTGCCTCCGGTTTGAGGAGCACGCGCGGCACTCGGGCTTGACGCGGCTCCGCGCGAGCGTCCATTTCGCGGCGATTCCGGTTTGAAGCGGAGCACGCGGACCGCGTTTCCAGCGAAACCCACCGCGTGCGTCTGTTTTCTGCCTCCGTGTGCGTTTGTTCTGTAGTCCTCCCGCTCCGGGGCGGCTCGGGCGAGCGGGGTTTTGTTGCCGGACTCAGACGAGCGGGGTTTTGTTGCGACACGGGGTTAGAAGAAAGTGCTCCTCTCCACCTCCGAGGCGACCAGAGACTTTGTGCCTGCAGCGCAGCGGGGAGGAGGGAGGCAGGGAGGAGGGAAGGAGGGAGGAGGGAGGCTTAGAGGAGTAGAAGTGGGGCGACGTCAGGTCGGCCGCCGCACCGCCGCGCCTCCCGGAGGGAAGACACACACGCTCTCCTGTGCGGGAGCAGCAGCGGGAATACCGCGCGGCCAAGTTTCCCGGGAAGTTGCGCAGTGACTCGGGAAAATGGGATTTTGCGGCAGTCCCGCGGCGCCCGGGAAAAGCCTTGTGGTGCTGGCTCTGAAAGTGTTGTTCCTTGTACCTGCAGGAGTTCCGGCCAGGAGCGGCGACTCGCTGCTGAAGGACAACATCACCGTCAGACAAGGAGACAGCGCCGTGCTCAAGTAAGTCATCCTGCCTCGCTCGTGACGCGTCTCCTGCTCCGGATATCCGCCGTCCGCGCGGCTTCTGGATGGAGACGTGTTTTCAGCTGGTCTGCCTGTTTGTTTTTGGTTGTTTATATGAAAGGGGATGGTGGGGGGGGATGGTGGTGGGGGGGGGGCAGGTGCCATGGCGTGGCAGTTGTGGGCTGTTGTCACGGCAGCTCCTAAACCAGCAGCCCCTCCAATCACACAACTTTAATTAGCCCTTCAGCGCGCGCCGTGCACACCTCGGGATTTAGCCCCACTTGCCGGTGCCCTTGAATGTTATTGATCCGGTTAAGGTGCTGGTGAGGGGACTCGGAGCTGGAAGGTTCTCAACCCCCCCCTCCCGCGTGTGTGTGTGTGTGTGTGTGTGGGGGGGGGGGGGGGGGGGTGGGTGCACGTATTGATTTGCCTGTCTGAGATAAATGCATTTCTGAGTTCTTGTCTTAATTTCAAACAGTGTCAGTCAGACATCAGACGTGCAGCTAAACAAACATGAAAGGATGTGACTTGTAAGGGCTATACTGCACTGCACCCCCCCCATACCACACACACACACGCACACACACACACACACACCCCATCTGCCTCTTCCCGAGTGCACGGACCTGTTATTTCCCAAGACATCACCTATCCAAGCCAGCAGCCGCGTGTGGTAGAGCCTGCACCAGGAACAGCAGCCAGACTCCCCTCGGTAACGCAAGGCATCAGGGGGAGACCCGCTAGTCCATGGAGGCTGCTCTCCAGTCACGCGCCCTCCTTGATCAGGTATGACATGTGGCCGCGGCTCAAACAGGAGGTGAAGTTGCTTGCTCCTACACAGCAGTTGCATAAGGAGGCACATCCTGCACACGCTGCTTGTGTGTTACCCCGGGGCCTGACCCCGCGCAGCATTGGGGGGGAATATCTCTTCTGCTGCAGTTTTCAATGTCACCCTTAAAGAGGCGATGTTAAACTCGTCATTACTAATTAAACCTTATTGATTTCAAAGCTAAACCAAAAGGCAAAACCCCTCTCTGCAATCAATCACCCCGCCCAGTTCAGCTACCACGGTGTACAAATGCACTGCCGTCAGGCTAAGCAGTCTTACAGTAGCCAAGGACCAAACTAGGATAGGGATGAACTTGGCACCCCCCCCATTACAGTGTTTGAATTTAATTTAGTTCTGAGAATGTGCCATGCAATGGATGAAAACAAGTCCAAACTGATTACTGATCCCATCAGTTGATTCTTCTTTGTGTCTTTGTTCCTGTCTTGAATAAGAAACGTCGGTTGGGATGAGCAGCAGGAAGGGTTTGGTGGCGTGCATCTCAAGGAGGACGCCACTCAGACAGTCGTTTTGTCTTCAGGATTAAGTCCCAAGATGGAGGCTGAAAACCTGGTGCAAAATCAGTTAAAGTGGGTGAAGGCAGTCTGGCTGAAGGTCGGGGCTAGCTGGGAGCATCAGCAGGAGACATGGGAGGAGCGAGAGGGAGAGCACGTGATCTTGGTTATTTGTGTTGGCTGCACACTTCATGTGCAAGGAGAGGCAACCAGATCGTTCACAGTGCAGCTCGTGGGTTTTCCGGCTCAAGTGAACCCTTGTCATTTTAAGTGGTGGATGTGCAACAGTGAAGCATATCCTAAAACCTTGCCATTAGCATAAAAAAGCCTATTTTGTTCTTTTCTGCTATGCTTGGTCGACTTCAGTGTGCGGTACCTGGAAATCGGGTTGAGTAAAAATTCTCTGCTCTCCCTCCTCTTGCATATCATTCACAAAAAAGGTTTCCCTTCAAGCAAGAAAATGTAGACAAATTTGAATGCCTAAATAATTTGCCACAGATAACACAGCACTGGTAGGAAGAGCCTTTCCAGCTGTGGGGATTATAACCCAAAAGAAGGGGGGGAAATGGCATGTTTGGGTTGTAAATACATAAACAAATCCAAGGTCGAAGTAAAAATTAAAGCCAGTACCATGGACAAATGTCCATGATGTAACAGTCCCAGTAATCAGCAATTGAATTCCTGTCGTAGCTTCATGATGAATGCTTGGTGATGATGATTGGCTAGACGTTAGCCAGCAGGCCTATATACTACTATACTTAGCACAAAAAGTAAGGAAATGTGTGTTTGGTAGAGTATATATTTGTTGTAACAACGCTTCTTGGCAATAAATCTTATAGCGTTGGAAAGCCTGTTTACTTGCTTTTTAAATGGCGCCACATGTGTAAGGAACATGCATTTGTGGGATGAGCAGCAGAGCTGAGTATGTGGGTTGCGCCCATGAAACATTTGCCAAATCTTCTCTGCCAATGCCAAACAGCTTATTTTGCTGCTGCTGTTGACTCTTGTGTTGAGCTTCTGGTACCCCAGGTGCTGACAGTCAGCTGCCTGATAGAAGATTTATTGCCAAGAAGCATTGTTACACCAAAGACATAATCTACCAAACACACATTTCCTTACTTTTTGTGCTAAGTTTATATCTCAATACAATGGTTCTGATGAATGATTGAATATGATTGAATATGAATATGATTGACTAAAACACCTTTGGGAAAATGTCTAGTTTGAAGTGGGTTAAACAAGTGTAATCATTCTGCATTGATGTACTAATTATTACTTGCATTGTGTTTGCCTCGCCCCTACCGGCGCTGAAGCAGTTCCCTCTCAGCTGATGATAATTAAGCATCGAGATCAAAATAAGGTAAAGTAGAGTAGGGCGGGTCTATTCTGTTAACCTGCCATAAATGATATAAGCAACTGTGATCATCTCATTAGCACATTTGTATGTCTCCCAAAGTCGGATTCATTTATTTTAATGGACTGTCTAATTGGCTACAGTCACATTAGGTGCAGTGTGCAAACTATACCATGACTTTTGGGGGCGCTCACCTTTTTTCTTTTAATCAGGAGTGCTCGTGCATGCCTCAAAGAGAGGACTTACAGTGACTCTTGTTGCAAAGAAACATTCATAGCTGCAAGCATGTAGTCCTACTTGCTTTATGCCGGGAGAGAGGGGCGGGTGGGGTTAGCATCATCATCGGTCTCTTCCTCTGTTGAGCTGTTGCGCCCACCTCCAGCTTCTTCCGTCGGCTTGCCCTGCGTTGTCACCCCGGGCATTGGCGGGTTTGTACTGACCGCAGACCCAGCAGGTGTAGCATCAGTGTCAGTTGTCGTTAAGCTAACATTTGCAGTAGACGACGCGTCTGGGCTCTGGTTACTCTTCGGAGTCAATTAGCTTAGATTTTTTTGTAAATCCAAAATTTATGAGTAAACGTCATTGTTTTCTTCGTGACATATCTGTACGCTGACTACAAAACTGGAATTAATAATGGCGATTTGGCGTGCAGACTGAGTGGGAGTAAGAAAGCTTGTTTTTTCTGATCTTTGAGTTAAAGTCAGTTATTGCAATGCCATGCTTCAATGGTGATGGCAAGAATAGCATGCATGCCAGTATCTTTATTAAAGTGAATTGGTGACGAATCACCCTCATGCATGAATCATACGTCAATAATAGCCTAATTGTATGCATGATTCATGATGATGACGATACAGAAAAATAGAAATGCATGGCAGAAGTGGCATATTCTCAGTATTTTAGAGACCGCCCAAAATTTCACAATCATGTTTTCAGGGGAGCTCGTTGACTGACGAGATCAGGCAGGAGTCTCTGTGGACGACATTGTGATCTGTAGTGAGAGTAGGGTACAGGTTGAGGAGAGCCCGGAGAGGTGGAGGTATGCACCGGAGAGAAGAGGAATGAGAGTCAGCAGGAGCAAGACGGAATACCTATGTGTGAATGAGAGGGAGGACAGTGGAATGGTGAGGATGCAAGGAGTGGAGGTGACGAAGGCATATGGGTTTAAATACTTGGGGTCAACTGTCCAAAGTAACGGGGAGTGCAGGAGAAAGGTGAAGAAGAGAGTGCAGGCAGGGTGGAGTGGGTGGAGAAGAGTGTCAGGAGTGATTTGCGACAGAAGAGTTAAAGGGAAGGTTTACAAGATGGTTGTAAGACCATCTATGTTGTATGGTTTGGAGACAGTGGCACTGATGAAAAGGCAGGAGGCGGAGCTGGAGGTGGCAGAGGTGAAGATGCTAAGATTTTCACTGGGAGTGATGAAGAAGGACAGGATTAGGAACAAGTATATTAGAGGGACAGCTCAGGTTGGACGGTTTGGAGACAAAGCAAGAGAGGCAAGATTGAGATGGTTTGGACATGTGTGGAGGAGAGATGCTGAGTATACTGGGAGAAGGATGCTGAATATGGAGCTGCCAGGGAAGAGGAGAAGAGGAAGGCCAAAGAGGAGGTTTATGGAGGTGGTGGCTGGTGTGACAGAGGAAGATGAAGAGGACAGGAAGAGATGGAAAGGGATGATCTGTTGTGGCGACCCCTAACGGGAGCAGCCGAAAGTATTAGTGGTGGTGGTAGTAGTAGTAGTAGTAGTAGTAGTAGTAGTAGTAGTGGTGGTGGTGGTGGTAGTAGTAGTAGTGGTGGTGGTAGTAGTGGTGGTGGTAGTGGTGGTGGTAGTAGTAGTAGTGGTGGTGGTAGTAGTAGTAGTAGTAGTAGTGGTGGTAGTGGTAGTAGTAGTGGTGGTGGTGGTAGTAGTAGTAGTGGTGGTGGTCGTTGTAGTAGTAGTAGTAGTAGTGGTGGTAGTAGTAGTAGTAGTAGTAGTGGTGGTGGTAGTGGTAGTAGTAGTGGTGGTAGTAGTGGTAGTAGTGGTAGTAGTAGTAGATGTTTTCAGGGGAGCTCGTGTCTTATTAGCTGAGCGGAGCCAAGCTCCCCCTGGCTCCCCTGTAGTTCACACCCTGATTAGCTGGGTGTGTTAGCTGAATAAAATCTCACCTAACCCTTGACGCTTTACCAAAGATTTCCAAAAGTCATAATGAAATAGACAACAGTCTTTGGGAAAAATACCAAAAAAATTAGTCACATTTGCTATGGAAACGCCGTTCAGGCGGGGACACCAGGCAGCATGTCCTTGTGAATGTTAAGCGACGAGATTCGCTGTGAAGACGAGCACGGTCATACTCGATGTGCTAAAAAACTAGGATACCTGATTTCTTATGCCAAACATTTCTGAGTTGTGCGCCATAAAACCGTTTGTGTTTCCTCACTTTAAGGAATGGCGCTGATTCCCCCAAGCAAAACGAGAGCGTTGTAGTGTGAACTTGTCTTGATGTGGATATATATGGCTCCATTATAGCCGTCATGTGTACGGTGAACTTCATTTATTTTTGAAGATCTAAGAAGTTGGGAGTGGGTGTCAGAAATCACATACATGATTTTGCTTGAACTTGTTGTGTAGCCTAAAGACACATTTCTTGGTCCATCAGGTTGCAGTGTACATCCTCCTTCTCCGTCTCATTAGCTGTTAGCGTCTCCCGCGTGGCGAGGAATGCTTCACTTCTCCGTTGCAGTTTTCCTTTCTCTGATAAAACTCTGTGACAGTGAATTTACCAAATTTAACATAACTGTGATGATAGTTATTCCACTCTCTCCCCCTCTCTCTTGCTCTCTCTCTCACTTTCTGTTGTGCTCTCTCTCTCCCTTTTTCTCCCTCTATCACTTTCTCTCTCTCTGTCACTCACTCTTGCTCTCTGTCGCTCTCTCCCTCTATCACTTTCTCTCTCTCTGTCACTCACTCTTGCTCTCTGTCGCTCTCTCTCTCTGTCACTCATTCTTGCTCTCTGTCGCTCTCTCCCTCTATCACTTTCTCTCTCTGTCACCCACTCTCTCTCTTGCTCTCTGTCGATGTCTATGTATCACTTTCTCTCACTCTATCACTTTCTCTTGTTCTCTCTCTCACTTTCTGTCACTCTCACTTTATCTCGCTCTCTCTCACTTTCTGTCACTCTCACTCTCTCACTTTCTCTCGCTCTCTCTCTCACTTTCTATCACTCTCACTCTATCACTTTCTCTTGCTCTCTCTCTCAATTTGTATCACTCTCACTCTATCACTATCTCTTGCTCTCCCTCACTTTCTATCACTCTCACTCTATCACTTTCTCTTGCTCTCTTTCTCACTTTCTGTCACTCTCTCACTTTATCTTGCTCTCTCTCTCTCACTTTCTGTCACTCTCACTCTATCACTTTCTCGTGCTCTCTCTCTCACTTTCTGTCACTCTCACTCTATCACTTTCTCTTGCTCTCTCTCTCTCACTTTCTGTCACTCACTCTGTCACTTTCTCATGCTCTCTCTCTCACTTTCTGTCACTCACTCTATCACTTTCTCTTGCTCTCTCTCTCACTTTCTATCACTCTCTCTCTATCACTTTCTCTTGCTCTCTTTCTCAATTTCTATCACTCTCACTCTATCACTTTCTCTTGCTCTCTCTCTCACTTTCTATCACTCTCACTCTATCACTTTCTCTTGCTCTCTCTCTCACTTTGTCACTCTCTCTATCACTTTCTCTTGCTCTCTTTCTCAATTTCTATCACTCTCACTTTATCACTTTCTCTTGCTCTCTCTCTCACTTTCTATCATTCTCACTCTATCACTTTCTCTTGCTCTGTTTCTCACTTTCTGTCACTCTATCACTTTCTCTTGCTCTCTCTCTCACTTTCTGTCACTCTCACTCTCTCTCTCTCTCACTTTCTGTCACTCTCACTCTCTCACTTTCTCTTGCTCTCTCTCTCTCACTTTCTGTCACTCTCACTCTTATCACTTTCTCTTGCTCTCTCTCTCACTTTCTGTCACTCTCACTCTATCACTTTCTCTTGCTCTCTCACTTTCTGTCACTCTCACTCTCTCACTTTCTCTTGCTCTCTCTCTCACTTTCTGTCACTCTCACTCTCTCACTTTCTCTTGCTCTCTCTCTCTCACTTTCTGTCACTCTCACTCTTATCACTTTCTCTTGCTCTCTCTCACTTTCTGTCACTCACTCTATCACTTTCTCTTGCTCTCTCTCACTTTCTATCACTCTCACTCATCACTTTCTCTTGCTCTCTCTCTCACTTTCTGTCACTCTCACTCTATCACTTTCTCTTGCTCTCTCTCACTTTCTATCACTCTCACTCATCACTTTCTCTTGCTCTCTCTCTCACTTTCTGTCACTCTCACTCTATCACTTTCTCTTGCTCTCTCTCTCACTTTCTATCACTCTCACTCTATCACTTTCTCTTGCTCTCTCTCTCACTTTCTATCACTCTCACTCTATCACTTTCTCTTGCTCTCTCTTGCTCTCTTTCTCTCACTTTCTATCACTCTCACTCTATCACTTCCTCTTGCTCTCTTTCTCACTTTCTGTCACTCTATCACTTTCTCTTGCTCTCTCTCTCACTTTCTGTCACTCTCACTCTATCACTTTCTCTTGCTCTCTCTCACTTTCTATCACTCTCACTCTATCAATTTCTCTTGCGCTCTCTCTCACTTTCTGTCACTCTCACTCTCTCACTTTCTCTTGCTCTCTCTCTCACTTTCTGTCACTCTCACTCTCTCACTTTCTCTTGCTCTCTCTCACTTTCTGTCACTCTCACTATCACTTTCTCTTGCTCTCTCTCACTTTCTGTCACTGTCACTCTCACTTTCTCTTGCTGTCTCTCACTTTCTATCACTCTCACTCTCTCACTTTCTCTTGCTCTCACTCTCACTTTCTATCACTCTATCACTTTCTCTTGCGCTTTATCACTCTCTCTTACTTTCTTTAGCTCTGCCCTGCTCTCTCTCTCTTTTCTTTTCTTCTTCTTTCTTTTCTTTCTTTCTGCCAAAACACACATTAATACACTGATTGGTCGAGCAGGACACTAAAACAGTTTGCTGAGGTTGTGTCGATGGAGGTGTTGAAGTAATACGAGGGGTTCAGTTGAAAGTGTCCCACAGTTTTTGATGAAGAACGAGTGGCTGGTGAAATGCAGCGACTTTAAAAGAAAGAATCCTCTGCTGTTTTACTTTAACCCAACAAACTAAATGAAAGAAATGAGGAGAAGACACCTTTGGGTGAGTTCATGGAGACAAATATGATTGGACTCATTTATCGCTATCTGACGTTACCGTGGTAAAACATTAATGTGGGCTTTTCAGGAAAGGCCATGAAGTGCAAATTAAAATCTACTCATATATTTTCGTAATGTGTGTGTGTGGTGTTAGTGTGTGTGTGTGTATGTTAGTTAGTGTAGATAGCGGGACCGAAAACTAAAGCATTATGATCCTAATTCTTTTTGGAGGTGGTAGGTATTGTTCCAGAGAGTAAGGGGAAATCCCAGAAAATTAAAATTATGCATAATTATGCATAAATATGCAAAATATGCATTTTTCTAGAAATGGCTAAAAACCACTTTTCTCGGCATTTCAGATGATTCTGAGCATCTTTGATTTTTTCACCTATATAAAAAAATTTCTGGGACTTAGAAATGTTTTGGCATTATGCAAAATATATGCATTTTTGCAAAAATGCACTTATGATCCTATTTTTTTTGGAGGTGGTAGGTATTGTTCCAGAGAGGACCAGAAAAATAGCAGAAAATTACAATATAATTATAATAATTATGCAAAATATGCATTTTCTAAAAATGGCTAAAAACCACTTTTCTCGGCATTTCAGATGATTCTGAGCATTTGGGGGAGGGAGTTGGAGTGGGGGGGGTTTAGGGACAGGGGGAAGGCGGTTAGCTGGCAGGATGAAGAGGAGGGAGATTTAGACGGGTGGAGAACCAAATATCAATGCAGATGCCAATTATAAGACTACTACGACTACTACTACTACTCCTACTACTACCACTACTACTATTACTACTACTACCACCACTACTACTACTA
Organism: Lampris megalopsis; assembly: GCA_022114975.2. Classification (NCBI taxonomy): domain Eukaryota; kingdom Metazoa; phylum Chordata; class Actinopteri; order Lampriformes; family Lampridae; genus Lampris; species Lampris megalopsis. The sequence continues at coordinate 951,600 of JAJHIY020000444.1, forward strand.
CTATTACCACTACTACTACTACTCCTACTACTACTTTTGGCTGCTCCCGTTAGGGGGCGCCACAGCGGATCATCCGTTTCCATCTCTTCCTGTCCTCTGCATCTTCCTCTGTCACACCAGCCACCTGCATGTCCTCCCTCACCACCTCCATAAACCTCCTCTTTGGCCTTCCTCTTCTCCTCTTCCCTGGCAGCTCCATATTCAGCATCCTCCTCCCAATATACCCAGCATCTCTCCTCCACACATGTCCAAACCATCTCAATCTTGCCTCTCTTGCTTTGTTTCCAAGCCGTCCTGTGAAAACCAAACCAACCTGTAACTTTGTCAGGAAATTAGCAAAACCTTAAGTCTCATTGAGGCAGTGGAGAATATGTCATAACACCTACTCAGCTTCCAGTGATTTGCACCAGGAACCCACGTCTAAAAGCAGGTGACATGCAACAATGAAAAGGAATCTTACAACCACCCATTAACAAAAATGAATTGCCACCAATATACCTTCCCCGATAACTTGTGGGTGGAAAACATTGGCTTGGAACAGCAGTAATATGTGAGCCATAAACACACACACACACACACACTGCAATACTGTATTAGTTAATCCTGGCTTTCTTCCTGTCTCTTGAACACACACCCACACACAAACAACCCCCCCCACACACACACACACACACACACACACTCGTTAATACACACAAACACAAGGCTGTCATTGAATTGGTGAGGTTTGAGAATAGATGAGCTACATTTAGATGATGAAGAACCTGCACAAGTGATGCGTGTCAATGGCTGGGCTTCTATGTGTGTGTGTCGCACACATTGTGTGACATCTGAAGTTCTGAAGGGTAGCGTGTTTAAGTGGGCATAAACTTACATTTCTATTAGATGTGAGAGCGCTCTTAACGTAGGGATGAACAATAGCGGGGGGGGGATCAGTGTTGCGATTTCTTTTGTGTGGTATGTATTGTGTGATATTAGAGACTATATTGGAGCTACACAACTTCACCAGATTTATGCAGCTTGTAGCTTTCAAAGCTCCATTTGCAAATAAATTCTCTCTACCGAAGAGTACGGTGATTTTAGAGTGGAAATGAGCCAGTTTTCCAAGAAGTCGTGAAATCAGGCTAAATCATATGGCTTTTCAGATGTGTTTGAGTGTTTTCTGAGGAGTCATAGGAAAGCAGACCTTGCTAGATGTCTTTTTTCTGTCAAGCAAACGGACTTTCAGCCTAACGTGGTGCTGGACCCAATTTGCCATTGCGTCCTTTGCAATATGACTCTTGCACGTGTGTGTTTGTAGTGCGGTGCTGATTCTGAAACGATGTTTTGTTCAGTCCTATCATAAATGTAAAGAATGCTAGTTGAAATAAATAAAGTCATTGCAAACAGGAAATGGATTTATCAGCTTTCAAACTGCCCGTGGTGCTCGTCACTTTATTCTGACCGCTGCAACTGCAGCAATCAGTAACCGTCTTTTTGTTTAAAGCAGTTTTATTTGTATAGCCCAATGTTACAAATGTGCCTCAAGGGACTTTACAGCAACACAACATCCTGTCCTTAGACCCTCACATCGGATAGGGAACAACTCCCTAAAAAACTCTTGAACAGGGAGAAAGAAATAGGAAGAAACAACGATCCGGTTGTTGGCCGGGGTTCGAATCATTGTCATTTAACCACAGAGAAATAATAGTGAAGGAACAGCAAACAAAAACAAGGTTACCGAGGTCAACGCAAGTCCATTCACATCAAATACATCAGGCGAAGGTTGCTGAAGTGCTCCCTCATCCCCATCTAGGACACTGCACTGTGCACCGCCGTCCAGTATGTCTTACATGAGGGACAGACACCGTGTAAATGGGGCATTGAACTTGGCATATTTTAATCATTGTTCTCGCCATCCTCTTCCAGCTATACCTGGCCATTCCACTCATGTCCAAGATCATTTATTTTACCTGAAGGGAAAATAAAAATTTGTGCAATTTTTTGGGGGGTGGGGGGAAACCCCCCTCCTTCATCCCTGCAACTCTGAAATCTGCACTAAGGATTACAAATGGGTTCACTCGTTTTGTGAGACACCGAGACACTTTATCAGACACTGCACTGTCCCCTTTTGTAAGCTTTTCTTTCTTTTTTGACCTCCCCCCTTTTTCTCCCCAATTGTATCCAGCCAAGTACCCCACTCTTCCGAGCCGTCCCGGTCTCTGCTCCACCCCCTCTACCGATCCGGGGAGGGCTGCAGACTACCACATGCCTCCTCCCATGCACGTGGAGTCGCCAGCCGCTTCTTCTCACCCGACAGTGAGGAGTTTCACCAGGGGGATGTAGCACGAGGGAGGATCACGCTATCCCCCTCCAGCTCCCCTCGCCCCCAAACAGGCACCCTGACTGACCAGAGGAGGCGCTAGCGTAGCGACCAGGGCACATACCCACATCCGGCTTCCCACCCGCAGACACGGCCAATTGTGTCTGTAGGACGCCCGACCAAGCCGGAGGCAACACGGGGATTTGATCCGGCGATCCTCCTGTCGGTGGGCAACGGAGTAGACCGCCACACCACCCGGGTGTTTTGTACACTTTTCTGATCATGAAATGTTCTGTTTCAGCAAGTGCAGTGTCATTTATAAGACGATTCTGGATGCAAGTCATCACTTTTACATCTAGAGAACCGACGCAGCTTCATATATGTGACCTTATAAAGGAAGGAAACCCAGTGTGCAGGACCTTTGCTCATCTTTTGCCATCCTATTGCTGTGATGTGCGAGTCATTTAAAATGAATGACTCTTTTTACTAGGTGGGGAGTGAGAATTCCTCATCTCCATTAACTCTTTCACTTACTCGCCCCTCCCCTGAGCTGGTGCGAACTGCGATGATGAGGCGAGACAGCATGTCACTGCTGTGCAACTCGTATATTAACTGTATTTGTGGAAATATATCAAGTTAAACAGTGTATTAACCTAACCCTGTGAGAAAAGCAACCGCTCTGGCGCTTATTTTAACTCGGTACTTGCTCTCCGAACCCGGAGCTGGAGGTCTCGGGCTGCATGAATCACTCACTCACCCACACGTTCCAGGCCACAGTCAGAAACCATCTATGCATTTTAAATTTGTCCCTTTTTACTAGTTTACTCTATTCTGCTTGTTCAGTCATGAAGTTCAACGGTGCCATTTCTGATTAGCAGACTGTGTTGCTATAGATGCAGTTCTGAGATGGGACCGGCTGCTGTTCCCATCTTTTGAGCAGAATGACGCACTTTTTTTTTAAAGGAAAACAAACAAAAGTCATTTTAAATCAGTACAATTATTTCAGTTATTTCTTATTACCAATATTTTGTACAAGAGTTATTTTCTGTACCTGAGAGTTGGTTTAAGTTGTTTAATGCTGCAGTGTGTCGCCCAGTGACTGCTGGGATAGGCTGCAGCATCCCCACGACCCTGAGAGCAGGGGAAGCGGTTTGGCTAATGAGAGGATGGATGGTTGGATGCTGCAGTGTGTGTTGGTCAGCTGGTCTCGTTTGTTACTGCTGGAGTTCGCTGTTCCACTTGTGTCAGTGATGGTGTACAAAGTATCCACTATATACTTCACCTTCATCTTGCAAAGGTAATTATTTAGTCACTAAATCATAAAATGCTCACAACCGCTGCCTTTTTTGAAGATGAACTACAGCTCTAGCGTGTGGATAGATTTTGCTGAGCGTCACAGCCCCCGCGGAATGACTTGTTACGCTGTCAGCTTTTGATCCATTAGGTCCGATAACATTTGGAAAGCCTAGAAGAGCTGCACGATTAGATTATTTTATCCCATTCAAGCAAGTAAGCGGAGGAGGGCTCAACCGGAAGTGAACCGGCTCGGCCGGTGCCAGCAGAGGTCTCTGGTGCGCCTGCTGTATAGGCGCTGGGGCCGGTGAGGGGTTCCCCAGGCTCTGGTTGGCTGATTCCATGACTCGAGTGACTAGAAAACCCGACTCTCTTTAGTGAGTGACTCTTACAAACTGGAGTCAGTAGAGAGTTGAACTTCCCATCACTAGTGGTAATCTCAGTGCGCTTGTTAGATGTGAGGTTTAATTTCAGATAATGTAACAACACAGTAGGGCAAGTTATATAATCCTATTTGGCCTCTCTTGCTCCAGATGACATGTTTAAGCTCTTTGTGGCCGAGGGATCTCACCAAGTTCTATTGACTCATGAGTCTCGACGTGTAGTTTAATTCATCAGGCAGACCCATTAGATTTACCTAGGACTGTTCAGATGTCCTACTTCAGAATAGCCCACAAGGGCTGCATCAGTCTTGCTCTAGAGTTCCCTGGAAATCCATCTTACACAAGATGAGTTTCAGCATCTTTATGTTGTCGTAAATCACTGAGATAGTCATTAATTTTTAATATCCAGAAACCTATGCACTGTGCTGCAATCCAACGAGATCCTCCACTTCTGTGAGCCAGCCACATCCATTATAGCCTGTCTTCACCCTCCTTCTCCCCATGCATGTTTGGCTGCACTTTTCTGATATCATTAATACTCATCAGTGGCAGCACCTTCCAGTCATGCCACAGCACCTCATATTCTGCCAACCGGTTTATGCTCGACTACCTTCAGCCGTCTCACAACTTTTCTCAGTCCACTTTGCACCTAATTTCCGTCCCCTTTACCATTAAAAGTATATATATTTCCCAAATTTACATTTATATGGAGAAAAGTGTGATATTAGATTAGTAAAATGGACACGCACAGTGTATTTTATTTTTCAATATCAGGTAGTGGTTAATAGTAAGTGGTATTTTTCAAACAACACAATAATCAAATAAATACAAACACCACAAAGAGTGAATGGCTGTTTGGCCCATGCATTTTTTAAGCCGAGAAGGCAACGATTAAACAAACTAATGAAGTTAAAAAAAGCATGCAGTTTTCAGTATGTACAACCTTTTTGTGTGTTCTAGTATATCTGTTTTATGTTATGTTTCATTCCATTTCACAGTCTTCACATATCAACATTCCCCTTGCCTACCCACCCTTTGTAAACAATTTATAGCAGATGTGGGAATTGCGCTGCCCTGCCTAAGGGTAGAAAGCACCACTCTAGTATCAATTGAATTTTGAAATCTAGCACCCATGAACATTTTCAGGAAAAAGTCAAATGTACAGTGTAGGCTTAACAAACTACTATATGACAATGGTTTTTTTGTGTATTTTTTCGATGTGATTTTTGATTGGTATTTCTCTGGCAGTGAAAGACTTGTTGTGCGAGGTAAATGGGAAGTGTCTGGCTGTGTCTCTCCTCCTCGGGCTTGGGTATTTGCTCTTGCAGCCTAGCCTCTCTCTTACACACCCTGAGAAGTTGAGTCTGCTAGAGAGTAAGTAGGACATACTTTGCAGAGGTGATCAAGGTACCCTTGGAAGAGTTCTACTTTCTGCTGTGTTAGCAGTATCTCTTTGTGTGCCTGCCACAAGGGCCATGGGTTTCAGGATTTGAGATTTCGTCTACATCCATTGACTTTCCTGTTAAAGATGCCAGGGGAACATGAGAGTCACATATAAAGTGGAAGCCAAATAGTAAAAAAAAAAAACAAGTCTCAAGTCATTGGGGTATTGCAGCCCTGTTCCATTTTAAGCTGGTATTTCTCATTACCTCCCTGTGGAATCAAGGGGATAGCACATTTATCACTAGGGGCTTGCTCGTTCAAGTGCCACCATATGTGTTGATCCAGTGTTGGTCGGCATTAAAGTGGTACTTCAAATTTTATGTGCTATGTTTTTGTCTGTTCCATTTAAGATCTCCCTCATTGGAGAAATCAGCTTTCTCCGACCATCTGTCATCAACAACAACAGGTATTGGCGTACTGTGACCACACAGATCACTTCTAATTCCACAGTCTCTTGCCGGGGTCCCGGTTTCCAGACATTACACGGTAACAGATCGGCCTAATGGGGAGATGTGGAGTTGAAAAGTCCTTTCCATTGATTCAGTCTCCAGAGCCAATGCAGCCTCAATAATAATGCATATGAGCTATACTTAGTCAGGGTCATATAGATGCAATATTTTGGACTTTCATTTAATTTGGAGTATATTAGAGGGACAGCTCAGGTTGGATGGTTTGGAGACAAAGTAAGAGAGACAAGTTTGAGATGGTGTGGACGTGTGTGGAGGAGAGATGCTGGGTATACTGGGAGAAGGATGCTGAATATGGAGCTGCCAGGGAAGAGGAGAAGAGGAAGGCCAAAGAGGAGGTTTGTGGATGTGAGGGAGGACATGCAGGTGGCTGGTGTGACAGAGGAAGATGCAGAGGACAGGAAGAGGTGGAAACAGATGATCCGCTGTTTCGCCCCCTAACGGAAGCAGCCAAAAGTAGTAGTGGTATATTTTGACTTTAATTGTCTTTCAAATGTACAGAAAATATGAGTGGTGATGGGATTTAACAATTCTCAAATTACTAACTTCAGTGTTGACTAAACAACAATGTCAGTAAACTTCTCATAAAAGTCACAGATAAGATTTGGCTGAAAGCTTTACCTGGCTTTTTTTTTTTTTTTTTTTTTTGTGGTGATCAGAATGCGGAAGAACTCCGACGAAGAGGAGTGTTTGCCCTGTGTTGTACTAGACTTTGCATTGCAGGCATGTTCAGATTAGAGAGGTGTTTGTAGTGCCATCAATATTCATCAGTAATCTATGCTGCACGACGGCCAACAAACAGAATCACCACGCTCCATATGACTCTCTCTTTATATTATTTATGTATGTACCAAAATGTATAACTCATAACCTCAACTGGTGAGTTCAGTCCATTTTATCAAATCATCAGCGTCATCATCATCATCACTTCTGTAACCTATGGAGGTCGAAGGAGCACAGCTGATGCCTCAACTAGTCTCTTCCACCGTTCCCTATCCATCGCAGCTCTCCCCTCCTCCACCACGCTCATCTGTAGCCATTCTCCCATGTTGTTTACCCAGGTTTTTCTCGGTCTCCCTCTCTTCCTGGGCCTTTCTGAATTAATAGGAAATGTACTGGTTTCATGTGCAATTGTTCATTTGTCTATTGATTACTCTGAATATAGAGGTACAGAGCTTAACTCTGTCAGGTCCATCAGTTAAAGCCACGGGCAGTACAAACCACAAAACAAAACAGAACAGCACTTGAGGATATGAGGAGGTCACAAACTTTTCAGTAAAGTCATCCATTTTTGGAAATAGAACATTTCCATCTAACCTCGCTCCATTAACCCTGGCTCTTTGATAAATATCACATTATAATGTACGTAGTTTTGGTATGGCTCATTCAGGTAGGTCAAACTTTGTGTTTGCTCCTGATATAAATCATTGCATCCAAATAACTCTGTCAAGTCCGGAAGAGGAAGCAGGGAATTTGCCTTAAACTGATGCTGCTTGATATGATGAATAAAAATAACTTCGACTATAGGAGGATTTTCAACATTTGACAAAAAATGTCTGGAACCACTTGGCATAATGAATTGATTTGTTAAACAAGGACTGCCTGTTTTTCTTAATCACATTTGCAAATCTTGCTCATGATTCATCTCTTTATTGATGCACTCATTCGGTATTTTAGATTTGGGGAAACTTTAAACTCTAAAGTTTCCCCAAATCTAAAATAAAAAAAGACGAAATACTGTTTAAAGTTTAAACAGTATTTCGTCTTCTTTTATTATGTGGGGTTATGATTATCAAAAACAAAACAAAACAAAAATGTTCCAGACGGTGATGTTACCAGTACATACAAAGCAGAACTCCTATGGATTAATGACTCGATATGTATGAATATGATGAACTGTTTCAAAAACGTTTGTCACCTCAGAACCACGGTTTCAGTCTGTTGTTTCACATCAGCACAGACTCTGTGGTGCTCTTGGTGCTCTCTTGAGAGTGAAGTTATGAAACTGGCTGCAGAGTAAACCGGCAGTTGAAAGAGAACATTCTTGGAAACGCCGTGCTCACTCGCTAGCTCACTTTTTGAGATACTTTATTAAGTTTTCAAGCCCTTGGAAATCAGTGAGGTCAATAAAGCAGAAGGGTTTACTTGTCTTTGGTTCCACCGGGGCGATCTGTCTGAACCATGCCTTGGTTTGTTTGTTTGTTTGTTTGTTAAGGATATACATAGGCCACAAACGAAAGCCTTCTTATTATTAGTTCTCAATCCCACCTGTGCACAAATATCCTACTGTCTTATTTTAACTGGCTGGAAGGGAAGCAGGATTTTGGCAAGCTCGAAAAATTCAAACGTTAACCCTAGATACTGCATTCATTGTGTTGCTGATGTTGAAGAAGGCAGTATCAATACAGTATTTTGATCTGTGCTACTTGGAGGTTTGGGCGAAGCACTATTATTCAGTGTAATAAAGCCTAAAACATTAAACCTGGAGGATGTTCAGGTTTGAAAGTACACATTACTGTGTACTTTAAATATATTCATTGTAATAGTTTAGAGTACTGTACGTTGGGAGCTGGAGTGGTGGCTCCAGTTTTACACCAATTGAGGACAGCTTAGGTGAAGTGGATCCAAAGTGTCAGTGGGCTGATTTGCCACCATTTTCCATTCAAGGGCGAGTAAAAAGTTGAAAGCATTACATGAGTCCACACAGCGGCTATTACATACATCGCTACCTCTATGTGCAAGAGGACAAAATAAATAAATAAATAAATAAATTTTTACCAAAATTATATATATATATATATACACATACACACAACTTTGTTAAAAGAAACAGTCAATGGTAGGGAAAGTGCTCAACAAATAAGGAGCAAAATAATCTAGTGAGTCAAGTAAATTCTTTGAGATAGTACAAGCCTCTTTCATGCCATAAGCAGTCATCAGTTGTCAATAAAGCTACTCAGGAAAGCCGCACATTAAGCCCCACAACACGCTGCAGTATGTTCATAGAGAAAGCAACCACCCACACGCCATCTTGAAGAACATCCCAGAAAGCACTAATAGAAAATTCCCAAAATTATTATCTAAAGAGTCCATCTTCAATGACGCTACACCCCCATACCAAGATGCATTACAAAAGAGCAGCTACAATGTTAAGATCAAATACAGCCTACCATTGCACACTGACTGCCAGCAAATCAACAAATGTAGCAGAAAACGAAACATCACCTGGTACAACCCACCCTACAGTGATACCGTGGCACAACCCACCCTACAGTGATACCGTGGTACAACCCACCCTACAGTGATACCGTGGTACAACCACCCTACAGTGATACCGTGGTACAACCCACCCTACAGTGATACCGTGGTACAACCCACCCTACAGTGATACCGTGATGCAACCACCCTACAGTGATACCGTGGTACAACCCACCCTACAGTGACACCGTGGTACAACCCACCCTACAGTGATACCGTGGTACAACCCACCCTACAGTGATACCGTGGTACAACCACCCTACAGTGATACCGTGGTACAACCCACCCTACAGTGATACCGTGGTACAACCCACCCTACAGTGATACCATGGTACAACCACCCTACAGTGATACTGTGATGCAACCACCCTACAGTGATACCGTGGTACAACCCACCCTACAGTGACACCGTCGTACAACCACCCTAAAGTGATACCGTGGTACAACCCACCCTATAGTGACACCGTGGTGCAACACCGTGGTGCAACCCACCCTACAGTGACACCGTGGTGCAACCCACTCTACAGTGACACTGTGGTACAACCCACCCTACAGTGATACCGTGGTGCAACCCACCCTATAGTGACACCATGGTGCAACCCACCCTGCAGTGACACCGTGGTGCAACCCACCCTGCAGTGATACCGTGGTGCAACCCACCCTATAGTGATACCGTGGTGCAACCCACCCTGCAGTGATACCGTGGTGCAACCCACCCTGCAGTGATACCGTGGTGCAACCCACCCTACAGTGACACTGTGGTACAACCACCCTACAGTGATACCGTGGTACAACCCACCGTACAGTGACACCGTGGTGCAACCCACCCTACAGTGATATCGTGGCCACAAACATTGGTAAGCAGTTTTTTGAACTTTGGGATATAAGTGCTTTACCCCGGTCCATCAACTGAGGAAGCTATTCAATGGCAACACCACCTAAGTTAGTTACAGCTGCATGCCCAACATTCAACAAATGATATTGTCCCACAACACAAGAATCATCAACAAATCAATGACCCCTTCATCACAACCAGACTCCCCCAACTGCAACTGCCGTGTGAAGGACTCATGCCCCCTCGGGGGAAAATGCCAGACGAAGGGCATTATCTACCAAGCTACGATGACGAGAGATGACAACGCCAAAACAGAGACATACGTGGGTCTAACAGAGGGAACATTCAAAAAGAGGCGCACAAATGCACACGTGTAGCTTTAGAAAAAACCGTTTAAAGAATGTCACATCTTTAAGCCCGTATATTTGGTCACTGGCGGACAGTAACATTAATTATTCAACCACCTGAAAAATCCTCTCAAAGAACAAAACATAGTATGTCTAGTATGTCTAACTGACAAATACTTGATCATCTGCAAACCAGAAATGTCCACACTGAATAACAGCAATGAATTGGCCAGCAGTTGCAGACATAGATATAAGCACCTATTTTGTAATTATAAATAAATCATGACAATAGACAAATACCCCCCCGCCCCAGTGGACCGTTAGCGATCACGTGTTTTTGAATTTTTGAATGTCGCAGCTCTCCCTTCCCCATTGCACGTTGTGCACGTGATGTGCATGACGAGGCAGTAGATGGTATGTTCTTTCCTGAGAAGCTTTATGGACAGCTGATGATGCTTATGGCATGAAACAGGCTTGTACTGTCTCATACACAATTTACTTGACTCACTGGATTATATATATATATATATAATAAAAAATCTCCCTCTCACCCTTTTTGGGGTGGTGTGTGTCTCCCTCAAGCTCGGGTTCTCGGCCAGAGGCCTGGAAGTTTGAGGATTCTGCGCAGTATCTTAGCTGTTCCTAGGATCACACTCTCTTCTGGACAGAGACCTCAGATGTTGTTCCTGGAATCTGCTGGAGCCACTCTCCCAGTTTGGGGGTCACAGCCCCTAGTGCTCCTATTATCACCGGGACTATGGTGGATTTCACCTTCCACATCGATCTAGTTCCTCACCCAGCCCTTGGTATTTCTCTAGCTTCTCATGTTCTTTGCCATCGCTCGGGATCGCTACATCGATCACTACTGCTGTTTTCTGTTCCTTGTCTACCACCACAATGTCTGGTTGGTTAGCCAGCACCTGCTTGTCAGTCTCGAACTTGAACTCCCACAGGATCTTAGCTCTTCCATTCTCAACCACCTTTGGTGCCGTCTCCCATTTGGACTTGGGGACTTCCAGTCTGTATTCAGTACAGATGTTCCTGTACACTATCCCAGCCACTTGGTTATACCTTTCAGTGTACGCTTTCCCAGCTAGCATCTTACACCCTGCTCCTAAGTGCTGGACTGTCTCAGGGGCATCTTTGCACAGCCTGCATCTTGGGTCTTGTCTAGTGTTGTAGACCCCTGCCTCAACCGATCTGGTGCTGAGTGTGAGTGCTTGTGCTGCTATGATCAGAGCCTCTGTGCTGTCCTTCAGTCCAGCCTTTTCTAGCCACTGGTAGAATTTGTTGACATTAGCCATGTCTTCTATCTGTCAATGGTACATCCTATGGAGGGGCTTGATCTTTCATAATACCTCCCGTTCTTCTTCCTCCCCACTCTATATCTTCTGCTGCCTGAGATACTCACTTAGCTGGGGGGCCCTCTTTCTGATGTACTTGTGGATGCTGATGGATATATACACACAGAGATACAGGAAAAAAGTTTTAATACATTGCAGTACATGCCTGTTTCATGCGACATGCACTAATCAGCAGCTAACTCACGCTCTCTTCTGGAAAGAGACTGAGGAGTGCAGCTGATGAGTGCGTGTCACACGAAACAGGCATGTACTGCAATGTATTAAAACTTTTTTCCTGTATCTGTGTTGATATTCTTCTCCTCATTAGTTGAGCACTTATGACACCATTGACGGTTTCGAAAAAAAATGCTCTCTCTCTCTCTCTCTCTCTCTCTCTCTCTCTATATATATATATATATATATATATATATATATATATATATATATATATGTGTATGTGTGTATATATATATATACACTCACCAGCCACTTTATTAGGCACACCTGTCCAACTGCTCGTTAATGCTAATTTCTAATCAGCCAATCACATGGCAGCAACTCAATGCATTTAGGCATGTAGACATGGTCAAGACGATCTGCTGCAGTTCAAACCGAGCATCAGAATGGGGAAGAAAGGTGATTTAAGTGACTTTGAACGTGGCATGGTTGTTGGTGCCAGACGGGCTGGTCTGAGTATTTCAGAAACTGCTGATCTACTGGGATTTTCACGCACAACCATCTCTAGGGTTTACAGAGAATGGTCCGAAAAAGAGAAAATATCCAGTGAGCGGCAGTTCTGTGGGCGAAAATGCCTTGTTGATGCCAGAGGTCAGAGGAGAATGGCCAGACTGGTTCGAGCTGATAGAAAGGCAACAGTAACTCAAATAACCACTCATTACAACCGAGGTAGTATGCAGAAGAGCATCTCTGAACGCACAACACGTCGAACCTTGAGGCAGATGGGCTACAGCAGCAGAAGACCACACCGGGTGCCACTCCTGTCAGCTAAGAACAGGAAACTGAGGCTACAATTCGCACAGGCTCACCAAAATTGGACAATAGAAGATTGGAAAAACGTTGCCTGGTCTGATGAGTCTCGATTTCTGCTGCGACATTCGGATGGTAGGGTCAGAATTTGGTGTCAACAACATGAAAGCATGGATCCATCCTGCCTTGTATCAACGGTTCACGCTGGTGGTGGTGGTGTAATGGTGTGGGGGATATTTTCTTGGCACCCTTTGGGCCCCTTAGTACCAATTGAGCATCGTGTCAATGCCACAGCCTACCTGAGTATTGTTGCTGACCATGTCCATCCCTTTATGACCACAGTGTTCCCATCTTCTGATGGCTACTTCCAGCAGGATAACGCGCCATGTCATAAAGCTCGAATCATCTCAGACTGGTTTCTTGAACATGACAATGAGTTCACTGTACTCAAATGGCCTCCGCAGTCACCAGATCTCAATCCAATAGAGCACCTTTGGGATGTGGTGGACCGGGAGATTCGCATCATGGATGTGCAGCCGACAAATCTGCAGCAACTACGTGATGCTATCATGTCAATATGGACCAAACTCTCTGAGGAATGTTTCCAGTACCTTGTTGAATCTATGCCACGAAAGATTAAGGCCGTTCTGAAGGCAAAAGGGGGTCCAACCCGGTACTAGCAAGGTGTACCTAATAAAGTGGCCAGTGAGTGTATATCTCCATTCATCCATTATCCAAACTGCTTATCCTGCTTTCAGGGTCACGGGGGTGCTGGAACCTATCCCAGCAGTCATTGGGCGGCAGGGGGAGATTTTCTGTCAAATGTAATGGAAAAAGAAACCCAATATTTATAATGTAATTATTGGAGTAAAATCCCTGAAGGAAAAAAAAAACATCTGGCAAGAAACGTGACCTTACTTTCATCAGTGAGACAGGGTTGGGCGATATTGGCAAAATCAAATAGCATGATATGACTGAATATCTTGAGTTTGATAATGGGATGATATGTGGGGGATGACTATTGCTTTCATATTTACAAAGTTTTCTTTGTTTTTTAAGAAATGATACGATAACTAAGCATATCGAGGTATTCATTGTTCATTTTGGTCAGCTAAGTCTAATAAATTCATAAAATTGTCTCACTTCACTGTAATTCAGACTTTAAAACCAGGGAATGCAGCATTTGTTATATTAATATATTATGATAATCAAAATCCCAGATGACATCTAGTCTCCAATCATGATATGGATATATCAATATATCCACCCAGCTGTAGGAATAGTTGTGAGCTGATGTAATTTTAGGCTTCATCCCCGGTGCTCACAGCACAACTCATGTCATGCAGCACCCAGCTGTCAGATCGCTTGTGTGAGTGCTCCCAAACATGTTTCTATATTAATTATTGAATAAAGTAAATTGTAAGCAGTTTACACCAAAACCTGGGTTTCTGTGAGCCAGAAATTAGCCTCTTTTTTTTTTTAACTAATGAAAACTCTTAAAATCTGACCAATAATAACCTGCCCGGCCTGGTGTCTGGCAGTAATTCCACCCAAAGAATAGAGGGTTTTATGGAAAAAGAAGGAGAAGAAAAGTCGATAGACCTATCAGAAATGTAGATCTTTAGGGAAAGGTTGGCCTGTAGGCATGTAGGGTGATTAAACAAATGAATTTTAACTCCGTTTTCTCATTTAACCCTCCGGGCTCACACACTCGGGTTGGTTTACATGACTTACTGTATCTTAACTGCCATATGAGTCGAGTGTGACTGCGGGATGAAATGGCAGAGCAGTCACTATTTCAACATTTCAATATTATTATTTTTTAAACGTTGGAATAGCCACGAGCCGTAAGCACTGTTCCATTACTTTGCATTTCTTCTCTGTTGATGTTGTTAGAAAAGGGCTGCGTTCTTTTTTAAATATGCACACGAGTCAACTCATGTCTTTATTTGTTTAAATGGCAAATAATTTTTTGTTAAAATAAGTGTTGGGTAAAATCTATTTGCGCTGGCACTTTGTTCTGATGCATGCAAGGCACAAATAGTATGACCAGAATTTTTCCTATTTGTCCGACAATCTGGAATCTTTCCGGGCACGTCGGCTAGCACCAGATTTTCCTAGTGTAAACTCTGCCCTAAGCTAGCAGCTGATGTCTCTTGAGATGCCTCCATCTATTCCACACAGACGTTGTGTTCTGTTGTATGTTCGTCTGCCAGGTTTGCACTCATCTCTTCTGTCTTGACAAAAGAGTTCAGGCTCACACCGAGTGGCAACTTCTTCCAGAGTGTGAAACCTGCATTATTAAACGTTGATGGAAGAAGCCGGGTCGACAAATACGTCCCTGATGTGCTGAGTAGCTGTCAGGTATCAGCCGGCTGATTCATCCTAACTGAAGCCTGTTTGTTTGGGCTTAAGCAGATGTGTAATAAGTCTAATGTGGCTTCAGCTCTCAGCCTTTCTGTTCTTCCTCCATACCTCAGCTTTGGGTGTCAGCTTCTCTTTGTCTCCACATGGACTTGCTGCATGTAGCGGTCTAAGCATCGGCGTTGTGTCGATGCAGTTGCCCACTGGGGACTGGGGTTCGCGCCCCGGTCTCGTCAGATCCGACTATGGCCGGACTCGATGAAGCAGCAATCATTGGCAACGCTGTCTTCTGGAGGGGGGCGGAGTCGGCTTGTGTTCGTCATATGAATGCGTCTCTGTGTGTGGGGGAAAAAGCAGTGGTTCGGCCTGGAGTCGCCTTGTCACGAAAGTGGGGAGGCGTCTCCTTCCAGACTGCCGGCCGGAGGGATGCAGTTGGCGAACGCACGCAGTACGAGGGTGGCTGTTTGAATTAAAATAGGGATCGATTGGCCACTAAATTGGGAGAAAATCAGAAATAAATTTATAGAAAAGGTCGAGCCGAGCCGGTACCATGTAGTGGAAAAGGGGCATAAGGGACCTCGTCAGCCTGACTGAAGAGGTCCCTTAGATGAGGATGAGACATTTCTCTCAATAGACGTTGTGTCCAGATGGACTGACTCACCTGTCTGTGGTTACCTGTGACTCTGTGCTTACAGTTTTGGATTCTCCTTCATACTTTATGGTAAACAGTTTTGAAAAAAGGCCTTCAGATAAAGCTGTTTGAATGATTTTTGTTGTTGTTCGGTAACATTCACACCGTGTCTCTGCAGGAAAGGCGTGCTTCATGCTGTGGTTTACAGACAGAGTAGCTTGAGTATAGGAGTTACAGGAGGCAAGAGTTGAGGTGAGCCTGTAGTTAAAAAAACACTGTGGAAAAAAAGGGGAAAAAGGTACTCCGCCTCGAATTAACAAAAGGTAATTTGACCATTTAAACAGAACAAAAAGCTAAAAAGGCATCCAGGAAGATGCCAAATAATTCTGACAAAAATGTATTAAATAATTGAACTAAATGCACAAATAGCTTAACTAACTAATTAAAAAAATGTGCGCAAATGCTCACAAAAACACACCATCTATTAGGAAATCACTTATTAAAGGAATAATAATCTGAATACAAGTCACCTGGCAAGTACAGCCTTTATTCACATCGAATGGCTTTCCATCACTGGGGGGGGGGGCGGTACCGTGCCCTAGAGACAAAGTCAGGGTCACCGACTCAGATTTCAGCTAAGGAAACCAGAAACCCTGCAGAACCTGGTTTTTCTAAGCTCAGTGAGTTATCGATGAGCAGCGTGTCACTGAATATTATTTTTGACCAATCGCTGCTCCTGTTGGGCCGTGCCAGTGCCTCAATTTATTGAAAGCCAGCTTCTCATTAACTTGGTACAACTGGGAAGGAGGATAAATAAATAGGAAGTGGCAGATGCCACATGATGATGGGAGACTTAATTTGAGGGAAATTTGCAGGAAGTGTTTTGTTTCAATTTTAGTTGTCAGGTTTAACCACAGGGGGAATGTCAATAATACATGGTATGTGAAAATGTCACCCTGTTTAATTGGGTCAGACAATTATTTGCCATTTCTGCAATGATTTCGCCTTGGCGATGTGGCAACCATCCCGTAATTACCAACCGGTTTGGACCAGGCAGGCTAATTTCAGTCCTGTGCTGCAGAGACCATTTGCGTGTCTGCAGCTGTACTGACCCATGCCATCTGTAGGATTTTTTTCTCACATCAAAAGCAGTCGTGCCGTTTTATTTCTGAGACTGAATGTCATGTCTTGCTCCCACACATGTGATGAGATTCGATTTGAGTGCAGGCTGAAACCGGAATCTCTCGTCTTTCAAAGGCCTTGAGGTGTTGTCACCGCCGCGGGTCACACGGTATGTTTTGTTCTGCGTGTCTCGTGTACATGTTGCAGGCCCGATCTGGGATTCGGTCGACCATATCAAGTTGAGGAATATTGACATACATAATTGTAAGAGTTTGAGTTATAGATGGAAAATGTGTTTTTCTCAACTAATCATAAACAAAAATATGGCCTGTGGGCGTCGGGGTTACGTAGTGCTCCATTCCGTTGCCTAGCAACACGGGGATTGCCGGTTTGAATCCTCGTCTTACCTCCAGCCTGGACACAATTGGCCGTGTCTGCAGGTGGGAAGCCGGATGTGGGTATGTGTCCTGGTCATTGCACTAGCGCCTCCTCTGGTCGGTCAGGGCGCCTGTTCAGGGGGGAGGGGGAACTGGGGGGAATAGCGTGATCCTCCCACATGCTCCGTCCCCCTGGTGAAACTCCTCACTGTCAGGTGAAAAGAAGCGGCTGGTGACTCCACATGTATGGGAGGAGGCATGTGGTAGTCTGCAGCCCTCCCTGGATCAGCAGAGGGGGTGGAGCAGAGACCGGGACGGCTCAGAAGAGTGGGGTAATTGGCCAAGTACATTTTGGGGGGAAAGGGGGGGAGAAAATCCCAAAGAAAATGAGATTTATTATTAGATCCCTATTTTAATTCAAACACCCACCCTCGTACTGCATGCGTTCGCCAACTGCATCTCTCTGGCCGGCAGTCTCGAAGGAGACGCCTCCCCACCTTCGTGACAAGGCGACTCCAGGCCGAACCACTGTTTTTCCGACACACACAAAGACGCGTTCACGTGACGAACACAAGCCGACTCCGCCCCCCTCCTGAAGACAGCGTTGCCAATGATTGCTGCTTCATCAAGTCCGGCCGTAGTCGGATCTGACGAGACCGGGGCGCGAACCCCAGTCCCCAGTGGGCAACTGCATCGACACAACGCCGATGCTTAGACCGCTACACCACCGCGGCGGACCTGGCGTGATGGTGGGTTCTAATCCTGTTTTGTATTTGGGTAGTGGGACAGCCCTGTTGTTTGCCCTTGAATTATGGATTTTACCTGTAATACCTACCAACTGCACCATGGAGATGAACAAAGCTTATTGGTCAGAATTCAGCTGAATTGACTCGAACTGAGTTGGCTGTGTATGACCATGCATGCTTGTGTTAGTTTTGGTGAATTGGTGGTAGCATTGTGGTTTCTTGAAGGGACCGGTGTTGTGTACTCAACACTGGAAAGTTACTGTCCTTTACTGTGCTTAAGTGAGATCTGGAGGAGTGGACAAGAGGAAAAGCAAGTGTACATCTTCACTACCTCTTTGGACCTTCTCAGTATTTCTTTTTTTTGTGGGTCCCCCCCCCCTTCTCTCCCCAGTTGTATCCGACCAATCACCCCACTCTTCCGAGCCGTCCCGGTCTCTGCTCCTCCTCCTCTGCTGATCCAGGGAGGGCTGCAGACTACCACATGCCTCCTCCCATACATGTGGAGTCACCAGCCGCTTCTTTTCACCTGACAGTGAGGAGTTTCACCAGGGGGACGTAGCGCGTGGGAGGATCACGCTATTCCCCCCAGTTCCCCCTCCCCCCAAACAGGCGCCCCCGACCGACCAGAGGAGGCGCTAGTGCAGTGACCAGGACACACACCCACATCCAGCTTCCCACCTGCAGACACGGCCGACTGTGTCTGTCGGGACACCTGACCAAGCCGGAGGCAACACGGGGATTCGAACCAGCGATCTCTGTGTTGGTCGGCAACGGAATAGACCGCCACGCCACCCGGACGCCCGCTCCTCAGTATTTCTGATTCGCTGTGATGAAGCTTTCTGCTTTCACAAACCCGCTTCTGTAACTGGTTTGCTGGTATGTGTTTACTGTGATCAGAGCTGTGATGGAGCTGATCTACTGGCGACACAGGACCACTTGTGTACCGCCGCAGTCTTTAAGAGATGTTTCCCTTAAAGCAGTTCTTTATTTTTTAGCTTTTTAAGACATGAAATGGATTCATAGCAGCAAGTTACAAGCTGGAAAACACTTGGCAAGAGCCTGGGCTATTACATCAGTGCTAAAAGGAATTGATGCGTGGTCAGCTCTTTTACTTCTTGAGCTTTTTTCTACAGTTATTGCTTTGAGCCACGGGATGTTATCTATTTCATCACGTAGCCCTCAGCTTGACTCTAATGTACTTTGTGCGATGCATTTGCATATATTTGAGAAGTTATGCAGGCGCTTTGAACAGTTGTTGAAATCCAGCAGTAAAGAATCACCGATGAAAGCAATTAGCAGTTT
Source organism: Lampris megalopsis (assembly GCA_022114975.2). NCBI lineage: Eukaryota > Metazoa > Chordata > Actinopteri > Lampriformes > Lampridae > Lampris > Lampris megalopsis. The sequence continues at coordinate 970,800 of JAJHIY020000444.1, forward strand.
CCATCTGTCATGTCACTTGAGGAGGCAACTCTTCCCTGCCTGTTCAGAAGAGACGAGCGAATCAAAAGAACATTTTGACGATGAAATACACGTCTAAGCAAACCTTAGCAAGCATTGCTTTTAACCAGCCTTTTTTTCTTCTTCTTTTTTTAAATCTCAAAAATAGGCCACTCCACTCCACACTTTAATGGGACTCCAGACTCCTGAAAAGGCACAAATGAAGATGAAATTAGGCATTGAACTTCAATGCCATTATCCCATCATTATCATTATTACTCAGTCTTCTGAGGAAAAAAAGGGAAGCAACGCTGACACCTTTAATGATGATATTGAAGGGGAGGGGATAATGATGACACATGTTCCCACTCATCTCAGATGGTGTTCTGCACAAAATGAAGCCGCGGCAGAAGATTTTTTTTCCTATTGCAACAGCTTAATGTCAGTCTACTTAAACATGCAAAAAAATATAACAAGGCGACCCACACAGGGTGGATCCATTTAAATACAATCTCAAAATGGCTTATTGCTATTGTACCTTTACGCAGTTTTCGGCTGGCCGTCCCCTGTCCCCTGTGTGGCATTGGGAATAATGAGGGCCATGAAAAGCAGGCTGTTGACAGTGACCCTCTTTGACTCGATCAAATTTATAGCCCAGAAGGGGAGACAGGACACTACCTCCTGTAGGGGTCGTAGGTGCAGTATCACACCCATAAAGGTTTAATTATAGCGTTGGATGCAGGCTGGAGCGCACCGGCTGATGGTACACATGATACACGGGTCATGATACAGCACTTTTTCCTTTGCCTTTGTTATGAGAGAGACTGTTGTGCATTATCTAAGCACATAAACGGCAATTTCTTGGACTTAGGTTATTGCTGCCACTCCCCAGTATCCTTTATGCGTGCTATAAAATATCCAAAATGTTGAACTGAGACGAGACTGTTTCTTAGCTCTGGCCTATATTTAATCTGTGTCTCCAAGCAAATTATCATGTGTGTTAGAGAGAGGCCCTTCTACATTTCAGGAATGACATGTTTTTTTTTTTGTTTTTTTTTTGAACCATTTTTCCAATTCAGAAGATTAGCCGATATATATATATATATCCAGTGAGTTTATTGTCAAAATTCTTGCACTAATACAGAAGAATAGAATTTATCTAGAGCTTTTTCCACTTCTATTAAAACATGAATGAGTGAGCAAATCAATAAAACAGAGCAAAACCTTTTTACACCATCCACACTGGCAAGATGCTGGACTTTTATGCCTGCACGTGTCAGCACGAACCAGCGTCCTGCTCAGGAGCAGAGCCGGTCCCAAAGCGGGGACTCTTTCTATTCCACGGTGTCACCAAACACTTCGGTTTCCTCACCTGATGGTTCCTATCTTGCAGAAACCGAACCCAGAGATATACTGGGGCTGGAAAACTGGTTAGGCAGAGAAACGCTGTTGCCAAACAGACTGCAGTGTACTTTTGGATGCCATAAATAATAGATAGGATCTCATTTTGGGAGGAAGCAAAAAATAATACGGTACTTGCACTCATAGTGCTTAAATTAATCATTGGACAGACATTGTTTGTGTGCACTTCGATGGAAAACCTGCACTGGGGGAGAATCTATAGATGAGGATGCACAGGGTCAGTGATGTTGCTCTCCAAAAAGTGTGGCACTCATTTGTCTCCTTCATGGGTGGCACTTTTTTTTTTTGCAGGGCAAATAAAAGAATGCTTCGAGATCACGGTGGTACCATTTGATAAAATTAGCTCAGGAACAAGGACAATGCCACCTTCCTAAGTTGCACTGCTGCATGTTAAAGTTTTTTAGGGAAATTGCTAGCACTGCTCCAAATCCACATTCTTACCTTGTGCAAAGCACACCATGGCTCTTCGGGACACGGTGCCGTTTTATCACTTCGAAGGTAGAAAACAGCTGCTCTCTTCTTCATAAAGTTTGCAAAGCTTCACAAGTTTGGCGTTTCATCTCCAGGAGAGAGTAGAGTTGATTTTTTTTTCTGCTTTTCTTTTCAGTATATGAGACTGAGGTCTGAACAGGGCTTTGTGACTTTGCATTCATTACATGTTGGGCCGCAAAGCAATTTGCTTTAAAAGTTCAGTTAACGTTGCATAAAGGAACCTGTGGGCCGTGAGCCAGGTTTGAAAGACGGCAGCTTTTAACGATATGAAAACACGGCCTTTCTTATTATTGCATGGCAGTGCCCAGGTGTCACTGGGCGGTGCTCTATCTGATTTCTTCATCTGTGAAATTGCAAAGAAAACCCTGCAGCCGACTTCAGACTGGGAGTCTAGATTACAAAAGGGTCACCAGGAGGCGTCCTCCGGTTTTTAAAAGAGAGATACATACATATATCAGAGGCCTCAGGACAGCTCTGACTGATGGGTACCCACTGATCCACTATGAGGACCGGCTCATGATCAGCTACATTCGTCTTCTTTTAATCACAAAGGAGCACCTATCCATCACCGAGGACGTCTGTGGCATAAAGATTAAGCCAAGAGGGGCCTTGTGTTCTCCATCTAGACCGATTTTGAATTTTCTTTATTGTATTTACTCACATTTTCTAAGTTTTATTTCAAAGTTAAGCGTTTGGGGCCCAATCAGGGACCTGAGTATCGGACCATTAGCTGAGTATCTGCATGTGGTAGGTATGTTTCATCAAACTCAAATTGTTTTTGGGGTTTCATCGACTTTACAGAAGAGGAGCAATAACTCGAGCCATATCTCAAAGTTTTTGAGTAATGAGTCAGAGGCTCTTCTTTCTCCATGGATGCTCCTGTACATAATAGGGAGCCATCTTTCTTTGTAGACCGCTAAACATGCCGCATATGGATGACTGGCAACGCCGTCGCTGTCGGGCAAGCATTTAGCCTAAACAGGGTACACACATTTCAGCCCGTCTTCACCTACTCACATCCAGAAAACAGTGAAAAGGGCGTCCGGGTAGCATGGCGGTCTATTCTGTTGCCTACCAACACGGGGATCGCCGGTTCGAATCCCCGTGTTACCGCCGGCTTGGTCGGGCGTCCCTACAGACAGAATTGGCCGTGTCTGCGGGTGGGAAGCCGGATGCGGGTATGTGTCCTGGTCACTGCACTAGCGCCTCCTCTGGTCGGTCAGGGCGCCTGTTCAGGGGGGAGGGGGAACAGGGGGGAATAGCGTGATCCTCCCACGTGCTACGTCCCCCTGGTGAAACTCCTCACTGTCAGGTGAAAAGAAGCGGCTGGTGACTCCACATGTATGGGAGGAGGCATGTGGTGGTCTGCAGCCCTCCCCGGATCAGCAGAGGGGGGGCAGCAGAGACCGGGACAGCTCGGAAGAGGGGGGTAATGGGCCAAGTACAATTGGGGGGGAAAAGCTCTCCCCAAAAAAATAAGAAGTGAAATAAGGGTGTAAATGAAGAGGACAGTGAAGGTGGTGGTGTGTGTGTGTGTGTGTGTTGGGGGGGGGGGCTGAAGGTGAAAAAGTAAAAATAAAAAAAGGTTTACTACCCCCACAAACAAAACACATTGAATAGGCACAAAGTCCTGTAATCCTGGCGTGTGTTTGGGCGTCCCAAGGCGCCGTTTGTGACGGGCTGCCGCCCTCGGCTCGATGGTGCCCTTGTCTGTAGTCGTTCCTCAGAAGGCTTCTCAAAGTTTATTAGCTGCTCCGAAAATTAAAATAAGGAATACGTTGCCGTTCGTTTAAGCACACGGGCGAGGGACGGGACAGATAAGCGTTAGATGAATTAAAACGGATAGCAGCGGGAGATAAGCACAGGATTCATATGCATATTCACAAACAATAAGTGCCATTCTTATCGGAGAAAGGCACGGTTTAGAGTAATCGACGGTAAACCACTGCAAGAAAGATTCAAGGCGGTGTGAGCTTTATCTTCCTTTGCATGAAATGATGCAGATTTGGTGCAGATAGCCTGTGTGCTTATGAGATAATAGCAGTTAATTAACAGATTAGCCGCCGCCAAACTAAAATCAGCGGAGCGCCCGTTAGCTCGGGTCACGCTGTATTCCTGGTTTCATGTAAATCCTTTCAGTGTCAGAAAGCGCTGGTGATTGGCAGCAGCAGCCTATCGGCTGGTTGGGACTTGTCGTAGCCGGTCGTGGGATTGTGGGTCTGGAATCCACGTGTGCGCCTTTCTCCATTTTTCTCTTACACACCCGCTTTGTGCTTCTTCGGCTTAATTTATTGGCTAGTTTGAAACCTATTTCCACATTTGGAATGGATCAGCTAGGTAGCAGATGCTTCAATTCCAGACCATAGTACGTGCCCCCCCCACACACACACACACACACACACACTGGACCGCAATCATGCCTGCATCAGTTCTGGCTTGTCTGTCGTACAGATATCGATTTGCAGACCAGGTATAAGCTGGCTCAGAAGCCACCTCTGGAGTTTTACAGAAACATGATAAACATCATCAATCTCTTTGTACAGCCTTCAAAAGGTGGCAGATGGTTCATGGCCTTTTAATCAATTGGGATTTGGTGCTCCAGTATACCACGTGTAATCACACTGATGGCACTCGGGCTGACTGGGGAGAGAGGTTGTGCTGCTCGGCTTAATGTAGTGCACATTATGCCGCTGCTATTTCTGTTAAACTGCGTGGAAACACGAGATAGCGGCATAGCTTGATGTACGTTTTAGCATCTTTAGCTGTTCCTGGTTATCACCGTCTTTCATGTGGTGGTTGGAAGACCTGAAGACTCGCAGGTCTGTGTGACGGCACAGTCACGTTAACATTGCTGTTTGCAGAGTAACAGTATTATATTTATATTCCCTCCGTCTCTGCCATGCACTGAAACAAGACCTGTCGTACAGTCATCAGATATGGTCATTCCCCCCCATCCCCCACCACTTTTTCTCCCCAATTGTACCCGGCCAATGACCCCACTCTTCTGAGCCGTCCCGGTCTCTGCTCCACCCCTCTGCCGATCCGGGGAGGGCTGCAGACTACCACATGCCTCCTCCCATACATGTGGAGTCACCAGCTGCTTCTTTTCACCTGACAGTGAGGAGTTTCACCAGGGGGACGTAGCACGTGGGAGAATCACGCTATTCCCCCTCCCCCCGAACAGGCACCCCGACCGACCAGAGGAGGCGCTAGTGCAGCGACCAGGACACATACCCACATCTGGCTTCCCACCTACAGACACAACCAATTGTGTCTGTAGGGACGCCCGACCAAACCGGAGGTAACGCCGGGATTCGAACTGGTGAGCCCCCTGTTGGTAGGCAATGGAATAGACCGCCACACCACCCCGGACGCTAGATATGGTAATCTTTAATATTTTCACTGAGATCTTATGGTCATCCATCCGTCCGTTATCCAAACCACTTATCCTGCGTAGGGTTGCGGGAAGCTGGAGCCTATCCCAGCAGTCATTGGGTGGCAGGCAGGGAGACACCCTGGACAGGCTGCCAGTCCATCACAGGGCCCACACACACACACACACACACACACACACACACACACACACACCCATTCATACCTAGGGACAATGTAGTACGGCCGAGTCACCTGACCTACATGTCTTTGGACTGTGGGAGGAAACCGGAGCACCCGGAGGAAACCCACACAGACACGGGGAGAACATGCAAACTCCACACAGAGGACGACCTGGGACGACCCCCAAGGTTGGACGACCCCGGGGCTCAAACCCAGGACCTTCTTGCTGGGTTTGAGTCCCAGGATAGTCCAACCTTGGGGGTCAGTGGTAACTAAACTGAAACAGTTTGGGTGGTGCCCGATGACTCAAAAAATCTACATCGTAGATGGTTGGTTGTGGAGAAAAGTTTCATATGTTTATGGACATTTCCTTACCCTGTAAAACCCAGCTTTTGAAGAAGAGCCATCTCCTCATGTTATCACATGCAGAATTATATTTTTTATTGATCTTATACCAGCACCGCAGGTAAGCTCTTCTATCAACCAGAGGGTCGGTTTACCCAACTCCAGAGGGAATGAGATGTGTCTGCATGGTCAGAAGCCCTGTTTGGTGAGGGATGAACAGAGGAAGTTTAGAAATTAAAAGAACTGATAAAGCAACACAACAATAACATTTTGGAGACACACCAATTAAAGATGAAGATGCATTAAGACAATGAAAATTGGTCCATCATTTGGTTTATAAAACCTGCAGAAAAGTGATCCTTGTCAGGGCTCCGCTGCAGAACGCTGCTGCATTACGGAGCCGTGGCACTATAACTCATTTCTGTCTTCACACGTATTGCAGGTGTTTCTTCATTGTGACAAATGAGGCATTGCACAAGTGTAGGCCAAATACATGACGCTTAAATTTATGTCCGTTCAGACCCCGTCTTTAACCTGCCTGCTCAAGTTGTTACTGCAGTTAAACTGTGACTCAACTGAAACCGGTTGGAGGGAAGGAGGACTGAAGGAACTGGAACGCCGATGAATCTCAGATTGTACTAATGGTCCTTCATGAGCGGGCAGATTTTTTTTTAAATTCCCCCGTCCTTTTTCTCCCCAATCGCACCCAGCCAATTCCCCCACTCTTCCGAGCCGTCCCGGTCTCCGCTCCAATGCCACTAGCACATGCCTCCTCCCATACATGTGGAGTCACCAGCTGCTTCTTTTCACCTGACAGTGAGGAGTTTCACCAGGGGGACGTAGCGCGTGGGAGGATCATGCTGTTCCTCCAGTTCCCCCTCCTCCCTGAACAGGCGCCCCGACCGACCAGAGGAGGCGCTAGTGCAGCGACCAGGACACAAACCCACATCCAGCTTCCCACACGCAGACACGGCCAACGGTGTCTGTAGGGACGCCCAACCAAGCTGGAGGTAACACAGGGATTCGAACCGACGATCCCTGTGTTGGTAGGCAACGGAATAGACCACTACACCACCCGGACGCCCCGACGGGGCAGAATTATTAGGTGTTAGGATCGTCAACACCTTACTATAGCGTGGGCCAGACAACTATGTGCGTCCCCTGCTAAGGTTTGAGACCAAAGTGTCTCGTGTGTGGACAAGAGTGAGATGTGCTGCAGGAGACACGACGCTGTTCAGAAGATTCCTGCTGACACGTGGTGGAAAGTGTCAGTAAAGGCCCGCTGGTGTCACGGGAGGTGGTTGTGTACATCCCCCTCATTGTAGACGTCAGAACGGTGTGTTCCAGGGGTCCACCATCCACAGTGTCGGTATACGAAGCCACAACACAGCACTTAGGAAGCCGCAGCACAGCACTGTGGTCTGTGATGAGTAGGCTGCTTCCTAATGGAGACCATGGAATTAATATCTGGGCTGAGACCTCTATGCTGTTCGTAATTTAATATCAGGCAATGTGAAGTCTAATTAGTGTATTCGTCCCCAGTAACAAACTAACGGCAATTAACTTCCAATTTAACCACATTAAAGAAGTAGTTCATTTTAATTTTGATCATTGTAATTATTAATAATGTTATTTAGCCTTGCTCAAATGCAGAGTGGGAGGGAGGCGCCGTCTGAGCAGGAGTAAAACAAGTGCAGCACAAAGAAAGTGTGAATATAAACCTAAGCAGATCGATGCCTTGTCAACAACAGAAATAAAGAAGTGAGCCGCTCGTGTGATTGTGATGAAGTGAAGAGTAATATTCTTTAAATTAGAGCCAGCACAGTCGTTTCAGTTCAGTGGTGTTCTCCTGTCATGCTCCTGCTCAGCATCAGAGGGGCTCTGGGCTGTACGTACAGCTGCATATGGATTTGTATATACAGCTATATATATATATATATATACAGCTGTATATATATATATATATATATATATATATATATATATATATATATATATATATATATATATATATATATACTAGAAGAACCCCGCTACACTGTAGCGGTTTGGTTATCCACCCGTCTAAATCTCCCTCCTCTTCATCCTGCCAGCTAACCGCCTTCCCCCTCCCCCTAAACCCCCCCCTACTCCAACTCCCTCCCCCCAAATGCTCAGAATCATCTGAAATGCCGAGAAAAGTGGGTTTTAGCCATTTTTAGAAAATGCATATTTTTGCATAATTATGCATAATTATTTTAATTGTCTGCTATGTTTCTGGTCCTCTCTGGAACAATACCTACCACCTCCAAAAAAGAATTAGGATCATAAGTGCATTTTTGCAAAAATGCATATATTTTGCATAATGCCAAAACATTTCTAAGTCCCACATTTTTTTTTATATAGGTGAAAAAAATCAAAGATGCTCAGAATCATCTGAAAATGCCGAGAAAAGTGGTTTTTAGCCATTTTTAGAAAAATGCATATTTTGCATAATTATGCATAATTATGCATAATTTTAATTTTCTGGGATTTTTCCCGTACTCTCTGAGACAATACCTACCACCTCCAAAAAGAATTAGGATCATAAATGCTTTAGTTTTCGGTCCCGCTGTCTACACTAACACACACACACACACACACACACACACACACACACACACTAACACCACACACACACACACATTCCGAAAATATATGAGTAGATTTTTATATGTATTTGTATATACAGGTATATATGTATTTGTATATACAGCTATATATGTATTTGTATATACAGATATATATGTGTTTTTATATACAGGTATATATGTATTTGTATATACAGCTATATATGTATTTGTATATACAGCTATATATGTGTTTTTATATACAGGTATATATGTATTTGTATATACAGCTATATGTGTATTCAGCTATATATGTGTTTTTATATACAGGTATATGTGTTTTTATATACAGGTATATGTACTTGTATGCCAATATTTGTGTGTGTGAGTTCTCTTGTGGTTGTCTGCAGTCAGGACAGCGCGGTGTAAAAAGTAGAAGGGTCCACGTGTGGGTTTGTGTGCTGAAGATGTCATGAGCTTGACTCTCAGAGAGGGTTCTGGCGTTCTTCTTTTCTTTCCGGAGTGTTCAGTCGTCCCATCACTCTTCATAGAGTCTTGCAGTCAGAGGCCGGTTCCCGCTCTCGACCCGGACAGTGTGTAGACATGTAGGGGATCCAAAAACCGGATGTCCTGTAAAGCAGATGGGACACGTCCCAGGTCCGTTCAAGGTCCTCGTCCCATCAGCAACACTGCTGTTTTCCTGGATAAACAAACAAACAGTGGTAATAATGAGGAGAACAGTGGTTTTCCTGTCCTCGCCCATCCCGTCTACTTTTTTCACTGACGTTTTACTCCGGGCCTTTAAACCTAACGCGTTATGATTTCATGGAAGTGTAAACTTTGAGGTGCTGATGACAAGTGATTACAGTTACATTCATGTCCAGTTCATGTCCATGTCCAACATTTATGAGACATGTGCTCGAGGCTTAAGAGTGCAAGACTGTTGAAACTTAGGACGTGGCGTCGGAGTTCATGTGGGTCACGTGACGGCTCACACTGGGGGTAAAGCCGTCAGACGGAGGTCCCACGTGTGACGTTCAGAGATGAAACGGCGGCTGTGTGCAGCATGGGTAATGAAATATGACTTCATCACAGAAAGTGTGATGGAGACGACCGACCTGGATTAACACATCATGCATCTGGAAATGTCCCGCTCATTGGCTGCAGATTGTTTAAAACTATCACAATCAGCCGTGTGGGGTTTTTTTTCCCCCTTTTCTCCCCAATTGTACCAATTACCCCACTCTTCCGAGCCGTCCTGGTCTCTGCTCCACCCCCTCTGCTGATCCGGGGAGGGCTGCAGACTACCACCTGCCTCCTCCCATACATGTGGAGTCACCAGCCGCTTCTTTTCACCTGACAGTGAGGAGTTTCACCAGGGGGACGTAGCACATGGGAGGATCATGCTATTCCCCCCAGTTCTCCTTCCCCCCTGAACAGGCGCCCCAACCGACCAGAGGAGGCGCTAATGCAGTGACCAGGACACATACCCACATCCGGCTTCCCACCCGCAGACACAGCCAATTGTGTCTGTAGGGACGCCCAACCAAGCCGGAGGTAACACGGGGATTCGAACCGGTGATCCCCGTGTTGGTAGGCAACAGAATAGACCACCATGCTACCCGGACGCCCCCTGTGGGTTATGTTCTGATATTAGAATGGACGTGTCCCAGGTCCACTCAAGGTCTCTTGTTACCAGTAACACTATTTTATCCATGATAATAATGATAATAATAATAATAATGATGATGATGATAGTAATAATAATGATGATGATAGTAATGATAATGATAATAATAATAATAATGATGATAGTAGTAATAATAATGATGATAGTAATAATAATGATAATAATAATAATAATGATGATAGTAATAATAATAATAATACATACATACATACATACATACATACATACATAATACAAAAAAGTTTTAGCCTTTAATATTAAAGCCAGATGTGCTGGCTTCATACTGTAGAGTGCTGTCACACTACCGTGGCTTGTTGTTTAACATTTTGTGCTAAATTAAGAAAAGCAGTCGTCATAGAATCAACAAACGCAATGTCGGGGCGGGCCCAGCAAGCCAGAAAAAGGAAACCGCTCCAGTGTGATTGAACATTACCACCCTGCAGCATGGCTGGTAGTGGTAGCACTGAATGTTAAAGGAATTCAGCTTGAAATGAACTCATTGCAATCTTGGATCCTGAAGTCAGAAAAAAGAGAGCATTGCGAGACAGCAGCGGTGTTCAAAGTGGCCTCTGCTGATTATCTGAGAAAACAATTAAGCTCATTTGATCCGCATTGTAGAGGCAGAGCCCTGGCTGAGGTGTCTCTCTCCTCCACGGCGATGCTATCTAGGCTCTTTCAGGCAGAGGGGTTTGCGGTTTTTCAGTGGATGGGAAGTGTTCCTGGGAGTGTGTTGTTGGCATGCACCATCTCTCTCCAGTTTCTCACCTCTAAATGAGATACTGTGGATTAACAACTAGCAGAACAAGGTAAGAAGGCACTTACTGGAAGATGATCCAGTTCCAGTTGGGAAACTCCTCATTAAAGGAGCCCTGAAGTGGTCAGCTAGTTTGGCTATTTAAGGCCTGGCAGTGGAGTGACAGTGAAGACAGCGATGCCGTACTGCTCTGCTGTAGCATCTGCAGGCATCAAACTTAATGGATGAAGGAAGACATAAAGAGACGATATCAGGAGCCCAGTTCTCAGCACTCAGCACTTCACGCAGTCTGAAGACGACTTCCTTGAGTTTCCTTAACACACGCTTTTATTTTGTAATTGAAAGATGCTGTGCCACGTTGTCTTATTACTGTACCCGGGCCGGGGGCCGCTTCATGCACCGCCATCTAATTTAGGCTCATATGCTCACGTATCACCAGACTCGCTTCTCTTCATAAACCTCAACACACAAACCTCAACACATGCCTATAGTCATTCTTTTTCCAGTAAACGTCTTTCTATATCTCAGACTGTTATGTGATAACATCGTATTTATTTATTTATTTATTTATAGAACACACACTCTTACGCTAACAGTGTCGTATTGCAGGCTTGACCTAATGGCAGCGGTATGATTTGTTTGGCGTTTGGCCGCCGCACCTTAAATTGAAGTCTTGCATTCTGCTGTTTCTACAGGCCATCACCCTAATTGGTATTGCCTGGTAAACTGACCTTAATGCTCCGTGTGGCCTCTTTCCACTGAAATATAATGAAATAAGAATAGGTAAAAATCTTGGCTGAGATATGGTGTCCACATCAGCGAAGTCTCTCACACGCATAGTATATCTGTTACCGTCTTGTACATGAACATATTCTCTGCCCTTTTAACCGTCACTTCAACACACTTACATTACCAACATGATTAAAAATACATACTTCACACAAAATACATAATTTTGTAGTTAATAATTAATAATATACTGATTAATGCTAAGCAAATATCTACTACTACTACTACTTTAGGCTGCTCCCGTTAAGGGTCACCACAGCCGATCATCCGTTTCCTGTCTCTCCGTTTCTTCCTCTCATACCTGTATATTTAGTTAATGCTAACCAAATATATGATGCAGTAATGATATTTCTTTTTTGTGCCTACTAATTTTCTTATATCTGCATAAAACTTCCTTATAGAATTATTTAGGAGTCAGACGTTATTAGCCATGAGTATTGATTTAATAAATACATACCAATTGAGATCATTCACACACACACATATATATATATATGTGTGTGTGTGTGTGTGTGTGTTTACGAGTGATGTTATGCAAAGGAAACCCAGTACATATCAGCCTCTAAAGGGAACTACAGAGGTTTGGCATGCAGGGCAGGGCTGTGTTTTTGTTACCTGGGTGCGAGCGCAGGTGTGGCACACGTGGGCATATTCAATGCATTTTAAGTAATTTGGTGACTAGAGACGCAAGCACAGCCCTGGTGCAGATGACAAATGGCTTGGATTAGGATGAATACCTTACAAGCAGGTGGAGTTGGGGCGGGCTTCAACTTGGCCAGTCACATCAACTTCTGTCACACTCTTCAGATCCACTGACGGTAGAATGACGATACGTGTGGTCCAGTGTATTGTCATTCTCATGATGGATGAAGGTAGAAGTGTATAAGAATGGTAACACATTACTCCTCGGTTAACTTGGATGCATGAAATCTGGCGGTGGCAAATCCTTTGCTTTTACTGCCACCTGCTTCCAATTATATACTTGCTCTCTGTAGGTTGTGACAAAGCAAAATACGTGTAAACTAAAGCAGCACACAAGAAGAGCATTATTAAACAGCCTGGCTGACGTAACTTACAAATTACATGGTAAATGGACTGCATTTATATAGCTCTTTTCTAGTCTACCGACCACTCAAAGTGCTTTACGCTCAGTACGTTTACATGATGTTAGAAAAAGTGGATTTATTGTGTTAGTCCAACTAAAACTGGACTTTTAAAGCACATGTAAACGTGTTAGTCCGACTGAAATTGTACTCAATCGAATTTCTCGAAGTGGGACTAACACACCTAGATAATGTGGTTGGGGATCGGTTTACTCTGGCATGTATACGCTTCAATCGGCCCCGAACTGGCCTACGCGTTGTTCTACGCATGATCCATATTTCCCGTGGCGGTCTTTAATCCAATAACAACCAGCTAAAAGGGGGCATATCGCCACCTAGCGTGCCGGGGTCAGACATACTTCCGTCAGTAAATCGATTCTCCCCCGGTTCTTGTAAACTGGGACAACGACAGTAGTCCAGTCACATGGCCTAATCGAGCTGTAGCCGTAGCTCCACTTCACCGTGCATGTAAACACACTTACTGTACGCCTCACATGCACCCATTCACACGCACACTCACGGAGGAGGCTGCCATGCAAGGCGCCAACCTGCTCATCAGGAGCAGTTAGGGGTTCACTGTCTTGCTCAAGGACACTTCAACACGCTCCCTGGAGGAGCCGGGGATTGAACCAACGACCTTCCAGTTTCTAGACGACCCGCTCTACCTCCTGAGCCATGCCACACCGTTATTGACTTATGAGTTCTCACATTGTGCACAAGCCAACAGAGATTGACAGTAGTAGAGAGTCTGACACGGGGGTGGATTTTCTCGTCCCGGTCCCGTGACTGGGTAAAGAAAAAAAATTCCCATTCAGGGATTGACAGTGAAACTGACTCCTGTCACATGGGAATACCGCAGGAGTCCCGTGACTCGTGTGAATTAAGATGTCAGGCTCAAGTGTAGACGGTTTGTACTAGTGGGCACATCTGTCTGGATGAGACGGACATTCCCCTGTCAAGTTGGGTTCAGTTTTCTGTGTGCTGATGAACACACATGAAATTCAACAGCCACATATCGACATTTTTATTTTTCATTCTTGCTCTTTTTCAGAAGGTTGGATTCAGTCAGTTGTCGGCATTGGTTTAATGGTACTGGTTTTTATTTCATTGGGGTAAAATGCAGAGGCTAACATCCATTAAAACACATGGATACATGATCCCATCCGTCCTCGACTACACTGCTGCACACAAATAGCTCATCACACCTGAGTTTAAGTCAAGTCCATTTTATTTGGATAGCCCAACATCACAAATTACAAATGTGCCTCAGTGGGCTTTACAGCAACACAACATCCTGTCCTTAGACGCTCGCATCGGATAAGGAACAACTCCCTAAAAACCTTCTTAACAGGGAGAAAAAACTGGAAGAAACCTCAGGGAGAGCACCAGAGGAGGATCTCTCTCCTAGGACGGACAACGTGGTGCAATGATGCTGTGTTTACACAATTTACACAACACAACACAACAATGAGGGAGGATAACACGGTCATAATGGAATTATAAAATATATGAAGAATATGATGAGCAGGATGCCAGGCAGTGTCCAGACGCCACCGGAACAGTCGAGGACCCGAGCCACGTGAGCAAATTCACCATGTTTAAAAAACAAAAACAAAAACAGGATAACAAAAATTACACGGATTTATAAGATATGACATGTTTAGACATGGTCTGAGCCAGCATAATTGCAAGCACAACTGCAGGACAAAAGGGACACCAAAACTGTACTGTGCCAGCGGATCTGCATTAACAGCCCCCCCCCCCCCGGCTGGCCACCCGGCCCGTCTCGGTGCAGGCAGATTCGTTTCGAGCCACAAAATTACCAAACAGACGCAGTCGGAAAAAAAACCCCTTATGCTTGAGGAAATTGCCAATCAGCCAGCGTTTGCACCTCTGCTGGCTCGACACCAGCATGGAAATGGAGCCCTGGACCCTCTTTGAAGACATTTTTGTGACTTTCTTGACCGTATTTGAATTCTTATTACTCTTCATTTCACTCTCAGTAAGTGAAATCGCTCTGCTGAAATTAGGATGTTTTGACCCAGTTGCTGTGGCTCATCAGTCACTGTTAATTAGTAGTATTTGTCAGTCAAGCAAAGCTCCTATCATGATACAGATATTTTTCTCATCCTTTTCTAAATTGTCCACCGAAAAAAGCATATACCTCAAAATCAAAATGTTAATCTCGAAGCCAATAGTATTTCAAAAGATATTTGTTTCTAAGACATATGAAGATTTAAAAAAACGTTCTCAGTGAATTTGAAAGCATTGCTATTCAGATTCACATTGTTGATCGCTTAATTTGGAGGGCAGATTAATAATGACAGTTGAGCACCAGAAACTAATATTGTTGCCGTGGTAAGTAATGCTAAAGGCGTGTTACGTTTCTTTATGATCTGGCAACTGATTCTGGACTCAGTGCTGTGGATGTCTGTTTGTCATGTGGATACATGGCTCTCCCCAGATGACCAGTTCATCAGCTGACACCTTCCCTTTACCAGTTAGCAAAGTCTGTGGTCTGCTTTAATGTACATCACTTTTTGGAACACGTGATACAAGATGGCAGTGGCTGCTCTGAACTTGGGAGTTGAGTGCAGCAGAATTTTTAAAAAATCTTCATGGACTAAACTCAGGAATATATTGCACTCCAGACAGACTGGAAGGCAAGCAAACACCTTTGGTGTAACTGTTAATCAGTTTCATATTTACATTCGAGTGTATACTGAATGAAGAAGTAGGTTGAGGAATGGCGTCCTCATCAGCATCTAACAAAACTGGTAAACTACACCCTGAAGCAAGACAACTCAAGGATGATGGCATCTCGAGTACAAAGGAATCCCGGGACTGAGAACAGTGTCCTGGCGGAGAGCTGCGAGGCCGAGGGCAAAGGAAGTATGAATGGAGGACACCTGTCTGACGCACATGACCACACAAAGGACAACTCCGGGCTCACAAGGCCTGGCGTCGGTACTGAAAGTGGAGCCCGAGGACCACCAAGTTGGAAGAGGCCCAAGGCTCCGAGACCTGGAGTCTTTTGCAATAGGTGTGAGCCAAGTGAGGAAGAGGATGCCATGATCAGGAGTATGAGAGAGGAGAACCAGGAGGAAACGATGCATACTGATGTAATGGCAACAGTCTAAGCTGAATCTGACTCAATTCTGGCTGACTTTAGTACCAAAGCTCTAACCAAAATTGTACTGATCACTCTCAAAGCAGTGGTATCAGCAATAGTCAAAGCAGTGCAGAAACAACTGATGGCCTCGGTGGGTAGTAAATCCTTCTAGAGAGCAGATACAAGGAGGATGAACTGGAACAGTACAAACAGAAAGAAAACGTGCATATCAGCAGGATTGACGAGGAGCAAACTGGCAAAGAGACGGGATCAATTTGTGGAGAAGGTGTGTATGTAAACTTAATGCAGCTGCAGGTATAGCTGTTACAGAAAACGATATCTCCACCGTGCACCCTTTTGGGGGGGGGGGGTTGCAAGAAAACAGGGCAAGACCCGACCCAGAAGTGTGCAGGAGAAAAAAAGCGGACTTGATGACGGATAAAATAATGTTGAGAAATAACAAATCTCATAAGAATGTCCTCTTGAGTGAGGACCTCACCAATCTGAGATGCGGACTCCAAGTATGTCAAGGAGAAATGTTCATTAGAGACGTTCATTAGAGGTGGTTGAGTTGTCTGCAAGAAGGATGGCCAACATGTCCCCATTAACACTGATATTGGTATTGAAAACCACCATGTTTTAATTTGTGGTGACATGGATGCCCACACCCAAGAAAGAGATGATGTTGTTGTTGTTGTTGTTGTTACTACACTATATCATCTAAGTTACCAGAAGTATACATTATATATTCACTTACCATCCACCTTAAAACCACATTTTATACCTATGTTACAACCACAACAATAGCAGCAGTAATTTGTAACCAGTATGCAGCAGTTGAATGTGTATTTACAATTGTACATTAGTATTGCACAAACATTTGTACTGCACATCTGGTGTAAAGAGGTAGTTCACATCATAGATATATGTAGGTGAGACATCATTACCTGCGGGGGCTATTACGAAGTGTCACATTTACATAAGTGTCTTTTCCTGCACCATGCTGTTAGTATTGGTGAGGGAGATAGCCTGTAGGAAAAGAAAAACACTCCCATGACTGGTGGTTTTGATGCCCATTGCTCTGTAGCACTTGCCAGAGGTTAGGACTTCAAACAGACTGTGTCCTGGGTGTGGGGGTCTGCGCCGATTCTGCCCACCCCTTTCCGAGCATTAAAGCTATATAAGTCCTACAGGGTGGGTAGGGGAGCGCCAATGATTTTTTTTTCTGCTGGCCTTGCTGTTCGCTGCAAATCTGTTCCTATCCTGTTGTGCTGCTGCCCCAAACCAGATCATGATGGATGTGCACAGGACCAATTCAATGACTGTGGTGTAGAACTGGCTCAACAGCTCCTGTAGCAGACCAAATCTCCTCAATTGCCACAGAAATATCATCCTCTGCTGGGCCTTTTTTAAAAAAAATTATTTCTGATTTTTCCCTTTTTCTCCCAATTTAGTGGCCAATCGATCCCTATTTAGTTCAAACACCCACCCTCATACTGCATGCGTTCGCCAACTGCATCTCTCCGGCCGGCAGTCTTGAAGGAGACGCCTAACCACTTTCATGACGAGGCGACTCCAGGCCGAACCACTGCTTTTTCCGACACACACAGAGGCGCATTCATGTGACGAACACAAGCCGACTCCGCCCTCCTCCCGAAGACAGCGTTGCCAATTATTGCTGCTTCATTGAGTCCAGCTATAGTCGGATCTGACGAGACCGGGGCGTGAACCCTGGTCCCCAGTGGTCAACTGCATCGACACAAAGTCGATGCTTAGACCGCTACAACACCGCGGACCCCTGCTGGGCCTTTTTGAGGATGGAGTTGATGGTAGTCTCCTAATTCAGGTCTTTGGAAATGGTAGTTCACAGAAATGTGAAGGTCTCCACGGTTGTCCCAGGGCTGGTGGATATTGTGAGGGAGAGCAGTGCTTAGGGGTGTGTCCTAAAGTCCACTATCATCTCAACAGTCTTGAGCATATTCAGCTCCATGTTGTTCTGACTACACCAGCACACCAGCCACTCAAACACCTGCCGATATGCAGACTCGTCGCCACCCTCGATGAGTCTGAGGACTGTAGTGTCATCTGCAAACTTCAGCAGTTTAACAGCTGAGTCCTTGGAAGTGCAGTCATTGGTGTAGAGGGAAAAGAGCAGTGGGGAGAGGACCCATCCCTGAGGAACACAAGTGCTGACTGTCCGTATACCAGAAGTGACTACCCCCAGCCTCACCTGCTGTTTTCTGCCTGTCAGGAAGCTGGTGATCCATTGACAGAAGGCAGGGGATACAGTGAGCTGGGAGAGTTTGGAGGAGAGGACTTCAGGACTGATGGTGTTGAACGCTGAGCTGAAGTCCACAAACGGGATGCTTCTTGTTTAAGTGGCTTGGCAGTCAAGGTGTTGCAGGATGTAGTGCAGGCCCATGTTGACTGCATTATCCACTGACCTGTTTGCCCAGTAGGCAAACTGCAGGGGGTCCATCGGGTGTCTTGTGATATTCTTCAGGTGGGCCAACACCATTGGTTCATCATAGATCATTTCTTACCTGCATTTTCAGCCCATTTTTTCTTTTCAGATTTTTTCTTTTTCCACTGTATATTCCATGGTATGAGCGCTTCATCTTCCAGTTGGGTTGTTGACTCTGAATATCATCATCATCATCTTCTTCCTCTTCTTCTGCTTCTTCTTCTTCTTTTTAATATTATTATTATTATTATTCTGTGAGGTTTTACGGCAGTTGGCATCCATGATGTTGCATTACTGCCACCTTCAGGTTTTATGCTCCCTCAGCGTCCATTCATTTTAAAGCCATATTTCCAGTCCAGTCGTCCTCAAAAAACTAAACAACCATTTCCTCCCTTCAACGCTGTCCCCACATTCTAATATACTTTTAACTTTGTCCTCTACCCGCCCTATTTTCTGTAGCTGTGTCATCATTTCTTGTCTTTCATGTCTAAATTCCCTGCATGTTATAAGGATATGCTCAACTGTCTCAGCCTCGTGGCATTGATCGCAAAGACCCTTTGGATGGTTTCCTATGATAAAACGTGTACTGATAAATTTGCTGTGCCCAGTTCTCAGCCTGCTTATCATCACGTGCTCTTTTTGTTTTGTTCCCCTACTTCTTAACATACCTACTGTGTTTTGGATTGAGTCTAAATGTCTCTCTTTTATTGTATTATCCCAGTGCTGTTGCCACTCTTGATTTACCTGTCTCCACACCGTGCCTTTACCCTCTGATTTTGATCATTTAATATTGATTTCAACAACTCCTTTTTTTGACTGCTTCTTTTGCCAGTTAGTCTGCTCTCTTGCTTCGCAGGATATCAGAATGTGCTGGGACCCAAATGAATGTGACATTTCCCCCTTATCTAACTATTCTTGAGTTGATGAATAAGATCTCATGAAGCAGATCCTGATGCCTTGTGGCTGTACCTGTCTTGATGATTGCAAGGGCTGACACAGAATCACTACATATTAGTATTTTGCTGCAGCCAACCTGTTCAGCCCATTCTAATGCTGCCAATATGGCAAACAATTCAAACGCTGACTGTCATTACCATTCCCCTACGTTACCTTTGGATCATGCCAAATTTCATTCTTGTTGTGTCAAACCACAAGGGGGAGGCTGTGGCTCAGGCGATAGCGTTGGCATTTGATTTCCACCTCCCCCTGTCCACATGATGGAGGGTCTGTATGATAACTCATTGCTAGTGGTGTGTGAGTGTGTGCGTGAATAGGTGAATGAGCAGCAATAACCTTGTAAAGCTCTTTGGATAAAAGTGCTATATAAGATATAGCCATTTAAGGGGGCTTGCTATCTGTGGGGGGAAAAACACCAACCCACGGGGGGGCCCCTGCTGGTTTGGGGGCCCATTGTGGTCAACAACAGTGCGGTCGCCTCACAGCAAGAAGGTCCTGGGTTCGAGCCCCGGGGTAGTCCTACCTTGGGGGTCGTCCCGGGTCGTCCTCTGTGTGGAGTTTGCATGTTCTCCCCGTGTCTGTGTGGGTTTCCTCCGGGGGCTCCGGTTTCCTCCCACAGTCCAAAGACATGTAGGTCAGGTGACTCGGCCGTACTGAATAGTCCCTAGGTGTGTGTGTGTGTGTGTGTGTGTGTGTGTGTGTGTGTGTGTGTGTGTGTGTGTGTGTGTGTGTGTGTGTATGTGTGCGCCCTGTGATGGTCTGTCCAGGGTGTCTCCCTGCCTGCTGCCCAGTGACTGCTGGGATAGGCTGCAGCATCCCTGCGCCCCTGAGAGCAGGATGAGCGGTTTGGATAATGGCTGGCTGGCTGGCCGGCCCTGTTTGTCTGACTGGGACATAGCAATGAATGAGTTTTTGGAAGTTGACCGTAATGGACACATTTTTGACAGTCGAGTCTTTATGCTCGTTTTACTGAACAAGACATTATGGAGGTTATTTGAAAACTAAACCTGGAAAAGCAGCAGGACTTGGCGGACTCTTGAACAGGTATATTAATAGCACTGCATGTGTTCTTATGCCCCTATATGTGTCTTTGTTTAACAAGATTCTGGATCCTGGTGTTATCCCTGAAGACTGGCTGCTTGGTGTAATTGTGCCAGTTTGTAAGAGGAAAGGTGACGCGGGGGACTGTAACAATTACAGAGGCATTACACTTTTGTGTTGTGTGGGTAAACTGTTCACACACGCGTTGGCTGCGAGGCTGTGTAAGTTGTGTGAGGATAATTTTGTCCTGAGGGAAACTCGGGCAGGCTGTAGCAGGGCTTACTCCACCACTGATCACATCTTCCTCCTGAAACACAGTGTTGGTTGGTCTTGTTGTAAAAAGAAAAGTGCGTTGTTCTCTCATTGATGGCGGTGAGGGTTCGGTACAGTTTGGAGGGATGCACTCTGGTACCAACTGTAAAAAGCAGGTATTAATGGTAAATTCTTGGATGTAGTAATGAATATGTATGAAAACATGGTATTAATGGTATTAACTCTGAGGTGTTTACAAGCCTAGCAGGACTTAGACAGGGGGAACATTTATTGGCTTTTTTTGTTTGCGTTATTCATCAGTGAGTGAGAGGACTATCCACCACAGGATGGCTGCCAGGCTGTTGGTTTGGATGACACCATGATGGACAGTTATAGCCAGCTTATGGTGCTGATGTACGCGGATGATCAAGTCATCATGTCTACGGCGAAGGAAAGGCAGTTTGTGTGACTTTTTTTTGTGAGAAATGGAAATTAAAGGTCAATAGCAAGCTAAAGGTCGTATGCAGTGGAGAAAAACTAGAGATTGCCCACTGTTTTAATGATCTCGGTGTCATTATGAAATATAATTGTTCAGTTAAGATGAGCGTTGAGGAGCTGCATAAGCAAGCCTCCCGTGCGATGGTTACCATTTTCTGTGAGTGTAGACAGCTTGATTTACCTGTAGATATCAGCCTCGATCCTTTCGACGAGCCAATTACACCAGTTATGTTTTATGCGTGTGAAGGGTGGAGATTGGAAAAGAAAAATATTGGAAAAATTATACCTCAAATTCATTAATTACGCCCTAAAAGTTAGAATGACAACCTGCAATAATGTGGTTTACGGGGAGCTGGGGAGCTACCCGCTCTGTGTCGCAGTTAAAAGGAGAATTATTGGCTACCGGGGGGAGGCTGACAGAAGGTAAAGAAACTGAACTCAGGCGAGTAATGTGGACTTATTTGCTCAGCCTGCATAATTCGGGTGGATAAGTGCCGCTATGGGTCTTGCAGGTTAAGCCGGTGCTGGATGAGTGTGGTTTGTCGCACTTACCTCTGGCTCACATGAAGGTGTGACAACATCGACGGGTTGAAACTGGTGACCAGCGGCTGAGAGATCAGTTCACCTGTGACATCCTGTGATGTTTATGTAGCATTTAAACAGGAGCTTGAACTGCAAAAGCATATGGTGTATGAAAATCAAAAGCACAGGCGGGCTATTTGTAATTTTAGGGTGACCGGCACCAGAACTCTCGAGGTCTATGGAGAAGTAACGGGCTGGATAGGAAGCAGTTCTGCAGCCGCTGTAATGACAGTCGTTTGGCTGACGACAGCCTTAGTTTGTTCGAATGTAAGAATGTAACCACCAAGGTATTACTTAAACCGCCCGTCTAAGTTCAAGTTAATTTTGTTATTATAAACAGCTAAGCCAAAAGTAGGGGCGTCCCGTGGTGTGGTGGTCTATTCTGTTGCCTACCAACACGGGGATCGTTAGTTTGAATCCCCGAGTTACCTCCGGCTTGGTCAGGCGTCCCTACAGACACAATTGGCCGTGTCTGTGGGTGGGAAGCCGGATGTGGGTATGTGTCCTGGTCACTGCACTAGCGTCTCCTCTGGTCGGTCGGGGCGCCTGTTTGGGGGGTGGGGGGACTGGGGGGGGAATGCTGTGATCCTCCCACGCACTCCGTCCCCTGGTGAAACTCCTCACTGTCAGGTGAAAAGAAGCGGCTGGTGACTCCACATGTATGGGAGGAGGCATGTGGTAGTCTGCAGCCCTGCCCGGACCAGCAGAGGGGGTGGAGCAGAGACCGGGACGGCTCGGAAGAGCGGGGTAACTGGGCGGATACAACTGAGGAGGAAAAGGGAAAAAAAGGTAAGCCAAGACATATTGCTAAGTTATGTGCCTTGTTGAAGAATGTCCTTCCTTTAAGTAACATCTGTTGTCCTGGAGCCGTGCCGTGTGCCTTCCTTTTGTTATTATTGTTTGTTCTGGTTGTGTTGCTGCCATGTGGTCATGTGGTCATGGAGTAGAGTCACACAAATACATGAAATAAAATGTGAATGATAATTAAGCTCAATGGGAAAAAAAATCAGCTCTGGCTCCAGTTTTTATTTTAATTTTTTTTTTTTTTACTATTTCGGTTGCAGAAGACATCACCTGCACCACTGTGATCTCATCTTAACACTACGCGAGTCTGGAGTAAGCACACTTATCTCTTGTTCATTCATGTCACTGTCAGATAAACAGCTTTTGTTGGCATGTTTTTTGGTTATTCACAGTAAACCAGAAAAATCTTGTCCTGCCAATATGATACCGCATAGGAAGTCACGTGCAGCTTTTGTGCCGTTTCTCGGTCGGTTTTTGTCGCCTGAATCCTGTTTCGTTGTAATCTTTGAAATATTCAATTAATTCATCTAAACAACAATACTGGTGGGTGTGGGATGAAGATGCTGGTGTTAGCATGGAAACAGTGACAGCCACAAATGAACACTTTGGCAGTCGGCTCTTTACACCCACTTGCACAGATAACACTTAAAAAAAAACCACCTTGTACAAAACACCACATGGACGCCGTCACCGCAGCTGTTTTGGGTTCCATTTGTGTGCGAACGGGAACACGTTGACAGGTAGAACGCCGTTATCTTAACTTTTGCAAAGCGGTTTCCTCTGAGGAGGGCGGGTCAGATACTTCCTGGAACAGCGACACCACAAGTTGATTTCACCTTTGAAAACTGGGTATTTAGGGAGCTACGAGGTTCATTCACTGCCCCTGCTCCCCCTGCAGCATTTTGACCCTTCCATCTCTGAACACCACTGATGTCTGAGGGAAGGCTGGAATGGAAAATGAAGCCCCTTGCTATCTGTCAAGACGATGTAATGTGATTTTAGATGCATGAAGATATCAATGATGTTTTAGTCTACACGGATGGCATTACGACACGTAATGCAAGCGTGCATAATTAATCCCAGGTTATGTTGAATCGCTGAACAAATTCACTCGAACACATTTAATTCAAATGTGAGCATAGCTGACAGAAATTCATTCTGCCATTTAATCTGCTGTTGCAGATCCTGCAGTGGAACAGGAGAAAATGACTCGTACATACAGAGAGACACAAAGGCACGCTTATATTGCCCTCACTTCGCCAAGCTCCCCCTCATCAATCTTAGGATGGAAAGCTTACAGGAATCCATCTGGGCCCATTCAGCATCTGTGATGCTTGACAGCTTAAATAGAACAGAGAGCATGATGGTCACTCAATGACAGAATGCACAGGGGTTGGAAATCCTCCACAGAGTTTCCAAAAACATGCCTCAGTCTTACCTGTGATGGGAAGAAACCGAGGTGCCAGGGCTGGTATTAACTTATACGCCAAGGTTGAATGGGTCTTTGATTGACCGCAGGATAAGTTCTTGGGGAGGTGGCAGAGGCTGACTGTCAGTCTTGAAATAAGCAGTGTAGAAGCAGTGTGGGGGAACAATGGCCTTTTGCCTTCAGCCTCATCGCCCTGCTAGCTCGGGATATTTCTCTCTCTTCCCTTCTCTCTCTGCTCCCCCGATGTAATTTTACTTTGGGTGCACTGACAGCTCTCAATTGCCGGCAGCTTAGAAATATTTACGCTTTTAAGAGCCTGTCTGCATCAGTGATCAGACATGGGGTCAAAAGCTCATCAGCAAGCATCATTTTTACTCTTCAAGGCCATGGAGAATCATCCATTGAAATGAGTTTTAGATAATCCAGACAGCGGGGAGGCAGACTGTAGCCATGATTTTTGTTATGAGGGCTGCGGCGTGCATGGGTATACGAGCATGTGATGACAAGGTCTTGCACGGACGCAAAAATGCTCAGGATTTAAGGTGCAAGCGTAACAAATATATTTTGTTGTATTGTTGTTGTCGGCAGTGGGAAATGGGCGCAGTAATTAAAGCTACTGACTATTCTCTAGCCAGACGCTTAACAGACGGAGCATCACACAGAGCACACTCAGCAGCCCCTAATCCCAACCTAAACTGAGCTTCAGAGGAGGAGTCCGTCCCCCAACCCCACAACGGCGCTGAGCAGACTCTGCTGAGCAGACTCTGCTGAGCAGTATGGAAGGCTCCTGTTGATTTCTTATTCTATTTAAAGACCGGCAACATGTATCATTCATCACGCAGCCATCATTATTGATTGTCATTTCATAATTTCCGACCGAGGGCAGTATTCCTTTTCTTTTTTTTATCTAATATGAGTTCAGACAATGTCAACATAACCCTGCAACCCAGGTGTTTTGCTTTATGGCAAGAGTGCAAAAGGCAGTGATAAATAACAAAGCTGTGTAGGGAGGGTGTGTTGAGCATCAGGTGCATCATCTTCCCGACACTGTTATTTCACTGTGATAAGCTCTTACATGGGGCAGGGCCGGGGGACTGGACTGCAGGAGGAATGCAGCCTGTGTGTAGGAATCATCTTCAATTTGTAGCCATCCAGATTGTTCTGGGGGCACATGACATAGTTGCTCCATCCCCTATTGTGGCCTGGCTTGTAATTAAAAGGGAAATAAAGGCTGCCCTGTGGAAACAGACTCCCTGAAATTCCCCCAGATGACCTTCTGCAGGTGCGGTCTTTGACTTTGTGACAGAGAGGAAAGGAGGAGGATTAATTTGTGTGTTGTATAGCCGTGGTGTTATATACATATTATATGTGTGTGTGTATACACACACACACACACACACACACACACACACAGTAGCCTACTGTCGTGTATCTTTCTGTTAATTATATGCTTAAGAAAGCATTCAGCATTGAGGGCTCGTTGAGCGCCAGGGTATCCTCTAAAAGTTGATTCAGTTTTTGGCTGTGCAACACCTAAAACCACAAAGCCATTCAGTTTTGGGCTCAATTCTACTGGATAGCTGTGTATTCGTTTTGTGTGTGCGGAGAAGCTGCCAGTTTTACTTCAGCAGTAAAACTAAGAAAAAAGGTTTTTGTTTTTTTGTTTTCCTCTCTCGGGTGCTGGTAAGAATCATCACAAATAAGGCTGTGAAGATGTTAGACTTTCACTACACGATTATCGTGGCCAAAAGAATTCACAATAAGTTTATATTGTGATTCATTAATTTATTCATCATCAGCCACCTCTCCGGGGTCGGGTCATGGTAGCAGCAAGCTAAGTAGGGCACTCCAGACGTCCCTCCCCCCAGCAACACCCTCCACCTCCTCCTGGGGGATCCCAAGGTGTTCCCAGGTCAGATTGGACATGTAGTCCCTCCAGGGAGTTCTGGGTCTACCCCGGGGTCTCCTCCCAGTTGGCCGTGCCCGGAAAACCTCCAAAGGAAGGCACCCAGGAGGCATCCTAATCAGATGACCGAACCACCTCAACTGGCTCCTTTCGATGCGAAGGAGCAGCAGCTCTACTCCGAGCTCCCTCCGGATGTCCGAGCTCCTCACCCTATCTCTAAGGCTGAGCCCAGACACCCTACGGAGGAAACTCATTTCAGCCGCTTCTATCTGCGATCTCACCCTTCCAGTCACTACCCAAAGCTCCTGACCACAGGTGAGGGTTGGAACGAAGACTGACTGGTAAATTGAGAGCTTTGCCTTCTGGCTCAGCTCCCTCTTCACCACAACGGTCCGGTACAACGTCCGCATTACTCCTGATGCTGCGCCAATCCACCTGTCAATCTCCCGCTCCATCCTACCCTCACTCCTGAACAAGACCCCGAGATACTTGAACTCCTTCACTTGAGGCAACAACTCATTCCCAACCCGGAGGGAGCAATCCATCATTTTCCGGTAGAGAACCATGGCCTCAGACTTGGAGGTGCTGACTCTCCTTTTATGTGCTCGGAGGTGCGGACTCTCATCAGATTATCACGATATCTATAGAAAATTTGAAGAAAAAAAAATTATCAGTCAAATTCATCTTTAACTTTGTTTATTGTGCATTTTGTCTCTTTTTTGGCAAATGAATTCCACTCAAAATGGGAGTGTAGGGAGGTGGAGAGAGAGTCTGTAACCATAACAGTACAAACGTGTGCAAAAAGAACAATTACACCCCTAATGACTCGTGAAAAGGCCACCAGATGAGCTGATAAAAGATCCACAAGGCCTAACATCTACCGCCAGTACAATGTCAACGGAAACAAAACCAGGGGACAGAGAGTTTGTGTGTGAGACCACAGGCTGACAACTAAACGCAGATTTACTGTGATTTAATGTCCCCTGACCGGGTCCTTACATCATTTTTCCCCTCTTTCCATTTTTCATGACGTGATTTTGCGCAGCAGACGTAGATCTACACTGTGGTAGTAGCTAGCTAGCTCGTGTAGCAGTTGACCAAGTTTAAACCAGTCTGAGTCAGTGTCACCCCCACAAAGGAGACATGCTTTCACAATACACATGACCCCGGTTATTGTTTTACAACACAAATGAATTTATAATTAACTGCAAGGCAGGGAAATAAAACACGCAGTTAAAATAAACTCCACCACACCGCCAGTCAACTTTCAAAGGTTATATCAGAGCAAAGGGGAAAGAAAAAAAAAAGTCTATTTAATAAAGTTCAGTTTATAAAGTAAGTATACTCCACTTCGGGATTTCCCGGTTATCCAACAAACAAAACTGAAAACAAGGAAGTAGAGTTCAGTTGACTCACAAAAAATTAAGTAAAATAGAATAAAAAAAAATTCCACAAGCCCCCAAAACTTTAGTTAAGAGGAAAAAGGTGAGAGAGAAAAAAAGAAAAAGACCAAAGGTCACCCGCTGTCGCCGACTCATGGTGAGTGATTATTAAACTGTTGTCGAGTCTCCGGAGATGTTTAGCTGTCGGATCCTTGGTGGATTCCTTGATATGAGGAGAGGAGATGATTTTTCCCTTGGACACACATGCAAATATACAACAAACGCAGATTTAACATGGCGCAAAGGCCTGGACAGGCTGGCGAAGCAGAGGTCTGACTTAACTGGCCAGCTTCAGTCGCCATCCTGACTTGTGTGACTCATCTAATGCCCCTTTCCACTGCATGGACTCATCTAATGCCCCTTTCCACCACATGGACTCATCTAATGCCCCCTTTCCACCGCATGGACTCATCTAATGCCCCTTTCCACTGCATGGACTCATCTAATGCCCCTTTTCCACCACATGGACTCATCTAATGCCCCCTTTCCACCGCATGGACTCATCTAATGCCCCTTTCCACCACATGGACTCATCTAATGCCCCTTTTCCACCACATGGACTCATCTAGCATGGACTCGTCTAATGCCCCTTTTCCACCACATGGACTCATCTAATGCCCCTTTCCACCACATGGACTCATCTAATGCCCCTTTCCACTGCATGGACTCATCTAATGCCCCTTTTCCACCACATGGACTCATCTAATGCCCCCTTTCCACCGCATGGACTCATCTAATGCCCCTTTTCCACTGCATGGACTCATCTAATGCCCCTTTTCCACCACATGGACTCATCTAATGCCCCTTTCCACCACATGGACTCATCTAATGCCCCTTTCCACCACATGGACTCATCTAATGCCCCTTTTCCACCACATGGACTCATCTAATGCTCCTTTCCACCACATGGACTCATCTAATGCCCCCTTTCCACCGCATGGACTCATCTAATGCTCCTTTCCACCACATGGACTAATCTAATGCCCCTTTTCCACCACATGGACTCATCTAATGCCCCTTTCCACCACATGGACTCATCTAATGCCCCTTTTCCACCGCATGGACTCATCTAATGCCCCTTTCCACCACATGGACTCATCTAATGCCCCTCTTCCACCACATGGACTCATCTAATGCCCCTTTCCACCACATGGACTCATCTAATGCCCCTTTTCCACCACATGGACTCACCTAGCATGGACTCGTCTAATGCCCCTTTTCCACCACATGGACTCATCTAATGCCCCTTTCCACCACATGGACTCATCTAATGCCCCTTTCCACCGCATGGACTCATCTAATGCCCCTTTTCCACCACATGGACTCATCTAATGCCCCCTTTCCACCGCATGGACTCATCTAATGCCCCTTTCCACCACATGGACTCATCTAATGCCCCTTTTCCACCACATGGACTCATCTAGCATGGACTCGTCTAATGCCCCTTTTCCACCACATGGACTCATCTAATGCCCCTTTCCACCACATGGACTCATCTAATGCCCCTTTCCACTGCATGGACTCATCTAATGCCCCTTTTCCACCACATGGACTCATCTAATGCCCCCTTTCCACCGCATGGACTCATCTAATGCCCCTTTTCCACTGCATGGACTCATCTAATGCCCCTTTTCCACCACATGGACTCATCTAATGCCCCTTTCCACCACATGGACTCATCTAATGCCCCTTTCCACCACATGGACTCATCTAATGCCCCTTTTCCACCACATGGACTCATCTAATGCTCCTTTCCACCACATGGACTCATCTAATGCCCCCTTTCCACCGCATGGACTCATCTAATGCCCCCTTTCCACCGCATGGACTCATCTAATGCCCCTTTCCACCACATGGACTCATCTAATGCCCCTTTTCCACCACATGGACTCATCTAATGCCCCTTTTCCACCACATGGAGTCATCTAATGCCCCTTTCCACCGCATGGACTCATCTAATGCCCCTCTTCCACCGCATGGACTCATCTAATGCCCCTTTCCACCACATGGACTCATCTAATGCCCCTTTCCACCACATGGACTCATCTAATGCCCCTTTTCCACCGCATGGACTCATCTAATGCCCCTTTTCCACCGCATGGACTCATCTAATGCCCCTTTCCACCACATGGACTCATCTAATGCCCCTTTCCACCACATGGACTCATCTAATGCCCCTTTTCCACCGCATGGACTCATCTAATGCCCCTTTCCACCACATGGACTCATCTAATGCCCCTTTTCCACCACATGGACTCATCTAATGCCCCTTTTCCACCACATGGACTCATCTAGCATGGACTCGTCTAATGCCCCTTTTCCACCACATGGACTCATCTAATGCCCCTTTTCCACCACATGGACTCATCTAATGCCCCTTTCCACCACATGGTACCGGCTCGACTCAACTCTTCTCCCTTTTTTTGGTTTCCCATTGGGCAAGAGTTAGGGATAGTGCCTGGTACCGTCGAGGTTCCAAGTGAGCTGAGCCAATACTAACAGGTGACCTGAAAATATCATTATTAATAAATAAATAATAGGTGCAGCCAGTGTGAATATTTACAAAAAAGTGCAAAAAGATGAAAAACAAACTATACACAGGATTGCAAAACATTACAAAAAAGAGTTCCTCAATAACTAAAATCGCTGTAAAAAAAACAAACAGAAAACAACCCAAAAACTTAATATTCAAAGAATTTACAGCAGTCATTGTACCAAAGCAAAGGAGCTGTAACCAAACTAAGTCTGACTCCACCAGGGCCAGAGGCAGTCCTCTCAAACCAGTAGCCCCTCTCACTAGGCTTAATAATTACATAAAAATACAATTAACACAATTCAAACCAGGATTATCCATATCTTCATAAGTTAAGTCTAAGATAGGTCCAACCCTGCTGCAAAGACCGGCAGAAGAACCAGTTCAGGTCCTGTTAAAGGAACGTAGGGGGCCGCTCTCCGAGGGCGGGTAAATCGGCGCCATGTCACTGGCTGCCAGGACTGGCGGGCGGGCGGGTGTGTGGCGGTGAGTGGAAACAGATTGGTAGCCAGTAACATATTTCTTATTATTTATTACAACATCATTTGGGCGATCGCCACACTGGCTAATTACGGCGTCCCGGGGGAGGGAGGCAGGCAAAGCGCGAGCGGAAAGAAACGGAAATGATTCAAGAGGTGCTGGATTATTTACACGATATTGTCGTATACGCCACGTTGTGTTGTTTTTACTCTGAACAACATTCTGGCCACTCTCAGTTGTTTCCATTTCTGGTTCTGGTTCTGTCCACCACCAGCAGTGTGTGTCATACAGGTTACAGACCGCAAAGAAACTGTCCAAACTCAAGCAGGACAAATAAAGGAAGGGACGGCCAAAATGTCCGATCACAATCATGGCATTGCATGACAACCCTTGCCTACTCCCTAACAAATAATAATGATGATAATAATAATGTCAGTAATTGGGGGAACGGGGCGGGAAGGCGGTCGCTGGACTGACGGCCATGCGCTGGGGAAGCCCCAGTGATTACGGGACGGTGAAACGTCCGTGTTCAGGTTGTTAGAATTGGTGTCCCGTCTTCGCTGCATGTTGGGCTGTATTGTTTGTTTGGGGGTTGACTCGGACCGGGGAGACGACTGTGTTACTGGCCGACTGACGGTAGGACCGGGACCGGAGATTGATCTGTTCGATAACGACCTTGTTAGGAAGCCGTTGTTCGGCAGCCATGGGGAGGGGCAGAATAAAGGAGCAGTCCTGGGGTCGTGCGGTGTATGACGTTTCCTTTGTTAATCCCGTTGGGGAAATTCGGTTACTGCAAATCAACCCATCCTAGCTGTGATCAGTGTGAGGATCATGAAGGAGCAGCGGGCTGCCGCCTTCATGCTGCGCCCAGCGAGGACCAACTCCAGTTCTTTTCCCACTGCCTTGCTCAGGGGCACAGACAGGAGTATTAACCCTAACATGCATGTTTCTTTTGATGGTGGGGGAAACCCGAGCACCCGGAGAAAATCCACCGCAGACACGGGGAGAACATGCAAACTCCACACAGAGGACGACCTGGGTTGACCCTCAAGTTTAGACAAGCCCGGGGTTCGAACCCAGGACCTTCTTTACTGTGCCGCTCAGTCCATATGGGATACAGGAGCTGCCATTAACTGAATCCTTGCCTCTTGCCTCTCCTTTCCCGTCAGTTCCGCTCGGTTCTGACGGAGTTAAAGTTAAACGGCGCTCTTGGGGTCGTGTGGTGTATGGGACACGAGAGTTGCAAATATGAGATGCTGGGATGGGCTCCGGCATCCCGCGACCCTGACAGCAGGATAAGCGGGGTGGATAATGGATGGATGGATGGTTATCATCAATACTGCTATATTGCAACACCCCTGATCACAAATAAAGATGTTTCTCTCTCTCTCTCTCTCTCTCTCTCTCTCTCTCTCTCTCTCTCTCTCTCTCTCTCACACACACACACACACACACGCTCAGAGAGAGACAGATCCAGAACACATTTCCTACTGTGCGTACCGTTTCACGTCATGTTTTCGAGACAGCAGCATTGAACATTTTAGCCTTGGTTTGAGCCCTGGAGTCTGGAGTTGTCAGGATCAAGCACACCAGTGTCCTTGTTATGTAAAATGAGTGGTGGAGGAAAAACAAAAGAGGAGAAGGAACAGGGGGCGTTTACATTCAAAATGCCTGCTAGTGTTGGGCGTGAGGCTTTGAAAAAGAAAACCAACCAGAATAAATCAAAGCGGCGTCTGCCGCGAGTCCCCTGGTCACACCATCATTTGTAGCTTCTGAAATTTGCTCAAACATTACTTGTATATAAAACTGGTAAGCTGAGATGTCCAAATATTGATTGGAAAACAATGCTGGCGCCGGTCTTCTAGAATGCAGCCCAGCAAGCTGCTGTGGCCATACGGCTGTATTTATGTTCACTCGGTGCAAGAGAGAGAGCATTGTGATGGATGGCATTGTACTGAAAATTATGTAGACCTTACCTTCCTGCAACAACACGCCGGCAAAACCTGTGTAATTCTCAGTGAGTTGATTTACACTGTTGTTGACAATGCCACTGCATTGTATCACAATGGAAAGGTCAAATTTCAGTCATTATACACCCACTGATTTACATACCGTCCCAATTTACATCCCATCCTAATGGCATTTCTCACGGTAAACGGCACTGCCCACCAGCTCACTCAAACCCATTAGCTGGTAGCTGATGAGAAAAGATGGGGAAAAAATCAAGTTTAAATATTCTGTTTTGTATGTTTTCTTTTTTACTTTAAAATTGTCTCCCAGAAAGATTATTAGATTAAAAATGTACAAAAAAAAAAGTTAACTCCAAACATCGTTATTGGCAATGCTAGATTATTTATTCATTACTTACATTTATAAAGGCGTTCTATCGTCGGCGTCGTGGATCAAGGGCTGTATTAAATGCAACGTGTCGGTGTGAATAAACATTAGCATGGCGACAATACCATGGTCCTAACACGGCGTACCACGGACGGCCTGTGACGGGAGGGCGTCCCTCTTTATCAGTGATGTCTGGTCTGAGATGAGACTTGCAGTAAGAGTTGTGTTATTCTGGCAAGTCTGTTGCATACGCAGGTTCGTGTCTAAGTTGAGTCGAGTGGCTGCTTACGTCTCTGCATGCCCTGAAATGTGGCCGAGGCAAATCAACCGTTTCGCTGAGGAATTTCCTCACGAAAGCTTAGCTTTAAAAGTAAGTAAGCGCTCCTTTTTAGCCTGTCTTCCCCTAATCTCACTTTGAAAAAGGATGGAGAGAAAGCGGACAGTGACTTTACCCAGAGAGATTAGTAGGTTATGTCAACATGTCACCTTCTTATTTATATTCTATTGGTCAACACTGCGCGTGTCAACTACTACGTCCCATCATGGAAGTGGAAGTGCAATCATAGGTCGGAAGATGGCGGCGCGAATTCACGCTTGCAGCGGCCTCACCCAGTACCGGTGTGGGAATATGGTGGTGCGAACTTGTGTTTGCAGCGGCCTCACCCAGTACCGGTGTGGGAAGATGGTGGTGCAAACTTATGTTTGCAGCGGCCTCACACAGTACCATCCATGCGGTGTCTTTGTCCACATCTGCATCTAAGTTTGTGTCTTCGTTTGATGGCTGGGAGAGCTGGCGCCGGATCAGCGGGGAGAGCTTGGTCTGCTGCGTCCTGTGGGCCCAGGGACCAAGATTCAAGATTTTTTATATGTTACATCTCATAGTAATAAACTGAAACCATGGCCCTGTCCGGAGCTGCGCATGAAGAGGCAATACTGAGGGCGGTCTGACAGGACACAGAAGCGGGGCAGGCTAAGCTAACTGCTAGCCCATGCAGACCGGCAGTTCCGATAAATCCGAGGGTGGTCTGGCGGTGGCCTCACCTAGCATTGACTGTGTTTTGGTGCCATCGTGTGGAGTGAGGGGAGGTGTGTTGAAGGTGTCTGGCTGGGAGAGCTGGTGTTGGATCAGCTGGGAGAGCTTGGTCTGCTATGTCCTGTGGGGCCAGGGACCACAGCCCTGCCTGAGCTGCACGTGAAGAGGAAACACCGAGGGTGGTCTGGTGGTGGCCTCGCCTAGCGTTGACTTTGTTTTGGTGCCATCCTGTGGAGTGTGGGGCGTGTGTCGAAGGTGTCTGGCTGGGAGACCTGGTGTTGGACCGGCTGGGGGAGCCTGGTCTACTGCGTCCTGTGGGCCCAGGGACCACGGCCCTGACTGAGTTGCGCCCGAAAAGGAAACACCGAGGGCGGTCTGACAGGACAAGGAAGCTGGGCAGGCTAAGCTAACTGCTAGCCCATGCAGACCGGCAGTTCCAACAGTCATCCTGCGTTCGTTCTCTTGGACAGTAATTTATTTATTTATTTATTTTTTTGTGGTTTGATGTGTGTGTTCTTGTAATTTTTGGATATGTGTTTTTGTCTTTGTGTTGCACTGTTGTGGGCTGGGGGAAACAATATTGTGTTGTGTACTTGTGTACATGAAATGAAACGACAAATAAAGTGTTCCTGATTCCTGATCGACTTCGCCGTTTTTGATGCCCCTGTAGTAAGTAGTAAGTAAGTCGGCAATATGCGTAAGAAAAAGCTCTGATTTTGTCCCTCAAAGCAGCCAAGTGAATTGTTGAATTTATCATGAAGGCAATCAGTTCTACCATCCTAGGCCCATACCGAGATGTTTTCAGCTCAAAAATATGTAACAAAAAAAAGTGTACTACCTCTTTGATAGGTCAGCCTGAGAAGTAGTAACTAGCTAGCTATTTACTGTAGTAAGTATGAGGACGGTGATCATCTCTACTGAAACCACTTTGCTGTGTGGTGTGCTACATGTTAAATATCGGACATCTCAGAGGCCGATTTACATGATTATATTCATGCAAGGGGCGATTCAGGGGAAATAGATGAGTTTTTTTCCCCAACGTTGGCTTTATGGGCTGAATGGCCGAGGCTTTTCATCAAAACGAACCAGGATGTTGCAGTAAAATGCAGTTCCAGCAGGCAGGAAGGTGAAGCATTGATTCATATCTGTTGTTGTGTTCCCAGAGTGCGTCACACATGCCATTAGACAGTCGCAAGGCCTCGTTGTCACAGCATTGTCCTACATCCAGCCATGATAGCTGCACAGCAAGCCTTTGGAAAGTGACTCACAGTATGTGGAGGTGGCTTTTGTGATGGCGTTTACAATATAAGTGTGTGTGTGTCTGTGTGTAAAGACAAAGATAATTTGAAGGTTGTTTTGGCAGTGAGGTTGTTGAATGTGGGGCCGTATGTCTCGCGCGTGTTTGTTTTAAGTTGTGACTCTGACCATTGTGCAGCATTGTGTGTGTTTTCTAACTGATGGTCTCCATCCTCGTACAGCTCTGAATCTTGGTTAGCAACCAGGAGGCATTTCAGAATCAAGCACATACATGTCTAGTGCTCTTGAAGGTTCTGTTCGATGTACCCCCTGAGCAGATGTCACCTAAAAAAGGGGTACCACACGTTGAAGCCTTTCTTAAAAAGAGCCTCCTGGGGTGTCCGGGTGGCGGGGTGGTCTATTCCGTTGCCTGCCAACACAGGGATCACCAGATCAAATCCCCGTGTTACCTCCGGCTTGGTCGGGAAACCCTACAGACACAACTGGCAGTGTCTGTGGGTGGGAAGTCGGATGTGGGTATGTGTCCTGGTCAGTCGGGGCGTCTGTTCAGGGGGGAGGGGGAACTGGGGGGAATAGCGTGATCCTCCCATGCTCTATGTCCCCCTGGTGAAACTCCTCACTGTCAGGTGAAAAGAAGCAACTGGTGACTCCACCTGTATGGGAGGAGGCGTGTGGTAGTCTGCAGCCCTCCCCGGATCAGCAGAGGGGGTGGAGCAGTGACCGGGACGGCTCGGAAGAGTGGGGTAATTGGACGGATACAATTGGGGGAAAAAGGGTGACCCCCCCCCCTAAAAAAAGGCTGAGTCCTTACTGCAGCGGCCTGGGTTCGAATCCGGCCCTGGCCCTTTGCTGCATGTCATTCCTTCTCTCTCTCTCTCCCCTGACTTTCCTGTCTGATTCTACTGTCACTGTTCATATAAAACGGAAAATGCTGAAAAAATTCTTCTTCTTTCGGCTTGTTCCCTGGTTCCCAGGGGTCGCCACAGTGGATTTGATGGTTTCCATCGGTATCCTGTGAGGACACAGCACCGATGGCGGTCTTGTCAATCCACAGAATGATTTGGCAAAATGTACATCAGATGCCCTTCCTGACACAACTACTAACTCTATGGATGGGGACACAGGGAATGCCATCTCAGTATTCATGGACTGGTGCGCATGCCTGTTGCCATAACTGCTGAAAAAATCATCTTAAAAAAAGAAGCCTCCCAGGATTAAAGAAACCATATCAGGAACAATTTTATTGTCATTTCTTAGACGTACTTGCATACACAAAGAAATGACATTTCGTTTCCCCGAGCCCACAGCTGTGCAACACAAAAAACACACATCCAAAATTTCCCAAAAACGACACCACCAAAAACATAAAAAACAGAAAGCAAAAAAAAAACACAGTCCACCCTGCAACACAGTCCAAAAAATTTTTTTTTAAAAAAATCCTCTGTCCAGAGAACGAACTCCAGCCAGGATGACTGTCGGAAGTGCCGGTCTGCATAGGCTAGCAGTTAGCTTAGCCCGCCCCGCCCCGCCGCCTCCGCGCCCTGCCAGACCGCCCTCGGTGTTTCCTCCCCGGGCACAGCTCCAGGCAGGGGCCGTGGTTCCTGGACTCAGCAGACGAAGCAGCCGATCCAACGCCAGCTCTCCCAGCCAGACACCCTCGACACACATCCCCCGCACACCACACGACGACGCAGACGCAGACAAAAATACTGCACAGCCGACGCTAGGCGAGGCCGCCGCCGGACCGCCTCGGTCTTTTCTCTCGGGTACGGCTCCGGAAAGGGCCGTGCGCTCTCTCAGCCGATCCAACGCCAGCGCTCCCAGCCATCAAACGAAGAAGAAAAAAAAATTGACAAACAAAGTCAAAAAACTTCACATGAAGACACAAACTTAGAGCAGACGCCGACAAAGCCACTGCATGGTCGGCACGGGATGAGGCCGCCGCAAGCGCGAGTTCACGCCGCCATATTTACAACATGTTATCAAAGTGTTGCCAAAGTTAAGTATTTATGCCAGGGTTTGACTTTGCCGGTGAGATGGGGACAGAATTCAGACCATATTTGTCCCTGTACTAGCCTGAGAAGGATAATGAAACCAGTTAAGGTCTGATGAAACATGTAGTTTGAATTAATCGAAATAGCTATCGGGAATCAGAATCAGAATCATGTTTATTGGCCAAGTATGTTTACACATACAGGGAATTTGACTGCGGTTTAGAGGCTGTCAACATACTTACACAAAATAACAACACAACAAGGTTCAGGAATATATACAAGGGAGGACTATGTGCAGGTGAAACCGCTTCTGTGAACTGTAAACAGGATAGTGCAAAAAAGTGAAGAGTGCAAGGGGTGCTGATATAAATATCATAAACTGTAAAAAAAAAGATGTTACTTTACATACGTACATGTAGTAGGTGGTTATGTACACTATACAGCCCGTTCAGATGTACACTAGTGAGTGAAATGTATTGCACATTTGTATTTTAGACTAAAATAGATATATGAAATAAACATATATGATTTGTAGATCCAGTGGGTAATATATAGTGTCCCAGGGTTGGTGCACAGTGAGTTAATGGTTCATAAGTGTGAAAGCGAGGGGGGAGGAACTGTCTTTGTGTCTGGTGGTTTTGGTGCACAGGGTTCTGTAGTGCCTTACAGAGGAGAGAAGTTGGAACAGGTTGTGTCCAGGGTGTGAAGGGTCTACAGTGCTTTACCCTGCCCAGTTCCTGAATCTGGAGGAGGGCAGGTCATGGGCGGTGGGCAGGTCGGCACCAATAATCTTTTCTGCAGACCTGACTGTTCGTTGCAGTCTGTTCCTGTCATGTTTGATGGCCAGTCCAAACCAGACAGTGATGGAAGTGCAGAGGATAGAATCGATGACTGCAGTGTAAAACGATCAGCAGCTCCTGAGGCAGGTTGTAGTTCCTGAGCTGGCGCAGGAACTACATCCTCTGCTGGGCCTTTTTGATGACTGTGTTGATGTTGGACTCCCACTTCAGGTCCTGGGAGACTGTAGAACCCAGAAACTGGAAGGATTCCACAGCCAACACCGTGCTGTTGAGTATGGTGAGGGGGGCCAGTGACGGGGGGGGGGTCCTCCTGAACTCCAATGTCATCTCTCGTCATCTCCACAGTTTTGAGCATGTTCAGCCCCAGGTTGGTGTGACCGCACCACAGGGCCAGCTGTTCGACCTTCCATCTGTATGAAGAGGCATCTTCGTCTCTGATGAGGCTGATGACTGTTGTGTCTTCTGCAAATTTCAGGAATTTAACAGACGGGTCTCCTGAGATGCGGTCATTTGTGTAGAGGGAGAAGAGCAGAGGGGAGAACATACATCCCTGAGGGGCACCAGCGCTGACTGTGGAGGTGCTGGATGGGATTTCCCCAGCCTCACCTACTGCTTATTATCTGTCAGGAAGTTTGTGATTCACTGACAGGTGGAGGTGGGCACAGTGAGCTGGATGGGTTTGGTGAGGATCACTTCTGCGATGTAGAAGTAGAAGTCCACGGACAGGATCCTTGCGTGTATGTCCCTGGGGGGTCGAGGTGTTGCAGGATGTAGTGCAGTCCCATGTTAACTGCATCATCCACTGACCTGTTTGCCCGGTAGGCAAATTGCAGGGAATCCAGCAGGGAGCCTGTGATGTTCTTCAGGTTGGTCAACACCAGTCTCTTGAAGGACTTCATGCCCACAGACGTCAGGGTGACGAGCCTGTAGTCGTTCAGTCCAGTGATGGGGGGGTTTCTTGGGGACCGGGATGATAGTGGAGCATTTGAAGCAGGAGGGGACTTCAGACGGCCCCAGTGATCTATTGATGGAGCTGTGTCACTGGAGCTGTGTATACCTAACAAAGAATTTACCTTTTTACTTTCCCCGCCTTTTTTCTCATAGTGTTGATTATATCTGAAATCAAAGCCAATGTTTTAGTTTATATTCTGTTGTTATCTCCACCAGGCGGTAGCCTGGAGAGGGTTATGCGTTTGGTTGCACCCGTGTGTGCGTACGTGCGTGTGTGTTTCAAGTTCAACTTTATTGTCGTGTAGAATACAATGAAATTCTTGTGCACTGGCTCTCTCTGCCTTAACATAAAAGACACAAGGACATGCGACCCCCCCCCCACCCCCGCCTCAAAAAAAAACAATACACGATAACACAACAATGTAAGGTGCATATGGGTGCGTCAGCTGTTCAACCTGACTGCCTGTGGAAAGAAACTATTACTGAGATGGGTGGTGTGTGATTTGATGCTTCGGTAACCATTTCTTTAGATGGATGGAGCGAGAATTTTAGATGGAGGGAGTGAGAACAGAACATGAGCGGGTTGGCTGGTGTCCTTTATGATGTTGTGGGCTTTCCTTTGGCAGCGAGTGGTGTAAATATTATGAAGTTGTGGTAGTTCCATGCCAGGGATTTTTGCTGCTGTCTTTAAAATCCTTTGCAGCAGTCTGCAGTGCGGAGCAGTCAGGTCACCAAACCACACTGTGATACCCTGCCAACACACTCTCCATGGTACTGAGGTAAAGTTCATAAGCGTTTTGGTACGAACACCAAAATTCTTGAGACACCTCAGAAGACACAGTGTCTGCGGCATCCGGGTAGCGTAGCGGTCTATTCCGTTGCCTACCAACATGGAGATCGCTGGATTGTATCCCCATATCACCTCCAGCTTGGTCGGGCGTCCCTACAGACACAATTGGCCATGTCTGCGGGTGGGAAGCCAGGTGTGGGTATGTGTCCTGGTCACTGCACTGGTGCCTCCTCTGGTCGGTCGGGTGCCTGTTCTGGGGGGAGGGGGAACTGGGGGGAATAGCGTGAACCTCCCACACGCTGTGTCCCCCTGGTGAAACTCCTCACTGTCAGGTGAAAAGAAGCGGCTGGTGACTCCACATGTATCGCAGGAGACATGTGGTAGTCTGCAGCCCTCCCCCGGGATCGGCAGAGGGGGTGGAGCAGCGACCGGGACAGCTTGGAAGAGTGGGGTAGTAGACCTTATTCGCAAACCCCGGAAGTAGCTGCCCGCGACCATATTGTTGACAATTCACGGATCAGAGCAGCCGCGGCTAGCGTGCTAGCTAGCTGCTTACGGTATGGCTTCAAGATATGAACAGAAAATAAGGTTGATTGGAGGTGTGGATCCACACAAAACTGACTTAGTTGCCATGAATGACGATCACTCATTACTGCCAGCTATAACGTATCCGGACATGTATAACTATCTTGTGCATACAGTATCAGCATACACGTCTCAGGAGCTGAAGGCTTTCAAATCGCTTGAGTCATATAACTATTTCATCAGTGGCAAGGTCAGTGATATTCTTACTTTTGTACCACCAACAACATCATCATCATTATCATCAAACATCGTTGTGACTTGAAATGAGAATTTCAAAGTAACAGGGTTTAATATAGTTATATGAAATGTAAATAATAAAATACTCATAGTATTCTTAATGTTGTCATGCTATACTTTAAGGATGGGACAAAGTGAAATTCATTATCACGATGCCTGAAATTTGCCTTGAATGTAGAGTATATTGAAAATAAACATATTTTTCCCATTCAATTTTTTTCCTATTGTGTATTCCTATCTCTTGTGATTTAGGTCCATGTTAAGGTGACAGTACACATGCGGTATCAACCCTTGCTTTACAACCCTACATTTAGTCAGAAGGTACAACAGAAGTAAGTGCACATGTTGGTTAGGCAGCAACACACTGTAGTTATCTTATCGACAGTTGAGGTCTCAGATCCTGATGTCACCAATTAGGAGATTGGTATCTTCTCTGACAGTATCACATATTTATTACGCACCAGTCCAGTCACTTTTTCTACATTCGGACATGTGCAATTTTGCGGGTGGCCTCAACTTCAAGAGCAGACGGCTATAACTTTCCTCGAGTAAAACTGAGTGTTACAATTTGTGCACATTTTAAACCTACACTGTCCTGTATATTAAAACCTGTCTGCCAAGGTGAAATCACCTGCGGTAAGCGGCTCTAGTAAGCCTGAGTTTTCTGTGATATATTTATCAGTAGTGCGCCCTCCCCATGCCTTAGAAAGGAAAGAAATCATGTAGGTATGATGGCTTGCCTAGAAGAAAATGCTCTGTTAGAAACGGGGGGTAAATTAAACCACTCTACTGGCACAGTTCACTGTCAACTCAATATACAGGTAGGATAACATTATTGGCTTTAGACAATCACTTGACTTTGCAAACACTTCTTCCCTTAACGTTAATGTCTACCTGTGGTAAAATGCTGAGGACAGACTTGGCTGTGAGGTGTAGGCTGAACGTTTCGCCTATTTATTCTAGCTAGCCACAAGTCTCTTCTGCGCTGGCTCGGTTCCTCAGCATCTTTCCCTTCACGTCCGCGGACAGTCGGGATCGCATAAAAACTAATGCCGGGGTTTTTATTGCTGCTGTTAGAACAGCCGTGTATAACACAGGACACCATCGCTGGTGTGCAATAACGTTATAGCCTGCCTAAAACTAACGCCCGTAGCTAGCTAGCTAGCGTCTCTAGCGCAGTGTCACCTAGGCTGTCACTTGTCGTTGACAGCTGCAGTATCTATGGTCATAGCTATGTCAACAATATGGCCGCGGCGAACCATGATGACGTCAATCGAATACACCCTATTGGCTGAATACAAGTGGGGAGATAAAAAGAAGATGCAGTCTCTGCTGTGTCTTCTTCAGGATGCAGTTGGTGTGGTGAGTGGTGAGACCATGGTGAGGGTGTCTGTGATGTGTAAACCATGAAATCTAAAACTGTCCACAATTTTAACAGATGAGCCATTGATGGGAATAGGAATGTGATTTCCTCTGATCTTTCTAAAGTCAGCAATGATTTCTTTTGGCTTATTGAAATTTGGAGAGAGGTTGTTGTCATGGCACCATGTGGTTAAATCTTCCACTGTCCTCCTATAGGCCCTCACATCACTGTTACTGACTAGTCCATCACTCTGGTGTCATCTGCGAATGTAATGATGCTGTGTCGTGTGCACAGTAGGGGCTGAGGCAGCAGCCCTGAGGTGTGCCTGCTCTAAGAACTAATGTAGATGAGTATGTTGCTTATTCTCACAGTCTGGAGCCTGTCTGTCAGGAAATCAAATAGCCAATGACCAATAGTTGCCCAGACCAAGACCCCTGAGTTTCAACACCAAGTCTGGATGGTACAGTTGTATTAAAAGCAGAGCTGTAATCAATAAATAACATTCGGACATGGGTGTTTTCTTTTCAAGGTGCGCTAAAACAGTAAGCAGAGCACATAAAATGGCGTCGTCTGCAGATCTGTTGGAACAGTAGGACAACTGTAATAGGTCAAGGGTAGCAGGAGTGTTGTCATTTAGGAATGTTTTGTAAATTTTATATACGATATTACTGATCTTTCCAGACACTTCATAATAACAGAGGTCAAAGCAACAGGTTGGTCATCATTAAGGCAAGAGACAGGAGTTGTCTTAGGTACAAGCACAGTAGTGGTTTGCTTAAAACACAATGACAGGAACGGATTGAAAGTGTCAGTAAAAACCCGAGCTAGCTGAGTCTAACATGCCTTGAGGACATGGGAAGAGAT
This sequence comes from Lampris megalopsis, assembly GCA_022114975.2. Lineage (NCBI taxonomy): Eukaryota > Metazoa > Chordata > Actinopteri > Lampriformes > Lampridae > Lampris > Lampris megalopsis. The sequence continues at coordinate 1,013,246 of JAJHIY020000444.1, forward strand.
GTTGTCTGGGCCAGCTGCTTTACGAGCCTCTAACCTTTTAAACGTTTTACCCACATCAGCCTCTGTCACCTGTAGATGGACTTCATCAGGTGGGCACTGTGCTGCTGTCACTGGGTCCAAGCTGTGAGCTTCAGAACAGCCATAAAGACTTCAAGGGTGTGTGTGTCTGTGTCTGCGGCTAATCTCGCAAACTGCTGGACCCATGTATCAGCCTAACATTCTGTGTGTACAGTTATGACTGTAGGATCCAGAGCCTCTCGTGGTTGTGGTGATTCCAAATCTTCGAAAAATGTTGGTTGTCGCTGTCGCCGCTCCCTCTCTTTATTAGCTCCGTCGTTCTCTTGACCAGCACTGCTTTCTGTCGCTGCCCAGTCCCAGTCAACCATGCACATGCGCGACTCACGTCTACGGTGGAGTCGGATCGGGCAGCGTCAGTGTCAAAACCCAAACGTTACGTGTTCAAGTATGAGTCTTGAAAGTAAGCACAGACACACTCAGACCACAGACACGGCCAACTGTGTCTGTAGGGATGCCCGACCAAGCCGGAGGTAACACGGGGATTCGACCCGCTGATCGCCGGACACCCTTGAGCTATGTTGTCTTGCTACTGTTTTATGAATGAAAGTCCATCAGCGGAGCAGCCATTAACCTTGTTTCAGTTCATGTCATGAAAACCCCGGCGGTTAAACTCATTTGAAGTCTTTTGATAAGGGCTTTGAGATTATGATGGCCTGGTCGTTGTCATCAGAGTTGGTCGCATTGGTGGGAAGGTCTGCCTAGGAGGCTGCACATCCGCAGACTGACAGGCAGAACGTTTAGCCAGGTAGATGTTTTAGCTTGAGTGCTGCATATCAACAACTATGTTTTCCATATTTCCTGTTCGGTTGACTTGGGCACTGCGCAGAAGGTTCATAATGACAAGAAAAGCATTGGTTTTTCTGTCCGTGTGTTTTTCCCGTCTCCCACTAGGTGAAAAAAAGGATATGTTTGTTGCCAAATTCGAACACCGCAGCGCGCTCCTCTGGTCGTTGGCATTTTTTGCAGGCAGGTGAAGGTAGAAATTGAAAGCTCCAGCCAGAAGAACTGCTGTTTTGAAATTCATATGAACACCAAATGTGCTTGCTGTTGTAGTTACTCCAGACCATTCTGGGTGTGGCTGCTACACGTCAGCCCTGCAGCAGTTTTCAGATAGTGAGATGTGGAAATATCCCCCAGTGGAAACTAACCGGACGCTTGTCAAAAGACGTCAGTTTTGGTGCAGCATTTTACGTGTTACATGCGCAGCTGCAGTAGAGGACATGACTGGATGCCCCAGCTGTCTGCACCCGTCGCTAGCTTGTCCTGTGTGTTTGGGGGAATTACTGAAGCTAATGGTTAACACTGAGTTTCCTGGCAATTAGCATGTCGTTCATAGCCTGATTGGTTTCAGAAAGGGAAGTCATGTCGTGAGGCATCGTGAAGTCAGAGCCAGCCACTGTGGTGATCTGGCCCTCGTCGTCTGTGTCTCCTCGTGTTCTTTGGCAGCCATACTTTGCCTCTACTGTGTTATTAGCTGTATCCCTTAAGTCTCCCCGGTGACATGTTTGATTTCCTTATAATCTTGCCAAGCCTTATCACACAAAAATGAAAATGTAAGCAGATCAATATTCTGCGGCCGCACTTGACTGCGACATAGCTCGCATAAGTTGCAACCAACATGGTGAACCTCGTGAAATCGATACAAATCCAGTTGTCACAACACTGTCGGAGGGAATAATAACTAATTCTCATTTCAACTTGGTTTGTTTTCTCTGCAGTGCTGTTGTTCACCAAGAACATGTGGCCGTTGTCAACAATTGTGCAAGTCTGAAAGAAAAGGAGTCTCTATTTGTGTCCAGACTATTTTGTCTATCGGTTCAAGGCTCGAGTTTTGAAAACTTGTTTTTCTCAACTTTGACCTTCAGTTGAGTTTCATATGACGTGACTGCTATAAGCTTTACATAAACAAGTTGAAACTCGTCCATTGTGCCGTGGTCAACAGTTTTTGCAGTCATCTCTATGAGGTGCTGAAAAATACTCCAGAGGGAAGGTTCAAACTGCGTCTTTGTCGTTTCTCTGTATGTTTGTAGCTTGAATGAGGAATCGGCAGCGTGTCAAGATGGGCGACTGGCGGCACCCGGTGATCGTCTCTGAAACCAGCGTCTGCTGGAAACTTTCAATTAAAACACCCAAACAAGGCATGACCAGAGCAAGCTCATTAAGCCGAGAGAAGGGGTGCAGAGGCAGTCTGCACAACACCCCCGTGAGATCCGCCCGCTAGTCCCGCTCCTTTAATTACTCTCAGCTCATGGCATAGGATGACAGAACTCTCCGTTTCCTCAATTTTACTTTTTTATTTACCCCAGTTTAGGTGTGAATTTCAGTTGCATCTGCCATCCAGCTGAAGAAATGTTATTCACTGTATTATGAAGAACGTTGCACCCAATTTTAGGGGAACATCACTTACGCTGACCTATTGTAAAAGCACTGTGGATGATAAAGCAGGGTAGGTAACATGTCATTAAGAAGAATTTACACTTTCGTGATGGACTGATTGATAATAGTTATCCATTTCCACGAATCTCAGCATGCAGAACTTATCACCCTTGCCGTCTCTTTCTCCTAGCGATGGTGGAAATGAAAAGCGTGCAGGCAGGAGCCCCGGGGTATCTGCCCCCGTGGGCCTAGATATGCTGCTACTTATCACATAGACTGTCCCCGGTAATTCAGATTGATGAAAGATAAGGACACACGGATTTTATGGATGATGGACAGCTGTATCAAAGACAAATCTAGCCATCTCGGATCCGCTCAAATTGACAATTGTGAGTGCGGTGCAGGTTCTATTTCCGACTCTGGTAGTTATTCTGCCACTGCTACGCATGTTAGTGAGACGTCACCTGGAAGCGGGGACCCCCTGTAGTAAACTGATGCACACGCATCTGTGTGTGTGTTGTGTGAAATAACGTGAAGTTCTCCAAACCCCGATGATAATAATGTGATGAGACTGGAAAGCCTTTATATATATATATACACACACACACACACACACACACACACACACACCCAGTAGTCTGTTTCATTGGATGGAAAAAAGACTGACAGCTGAACATCCTGCACTGCTTGTAAGCACACATCTTGCATGCTTATTTGACATAGATTAGTTTCAGGTGTGACTGCAGGAGTTGGAGGGTTTTAATCCTTATTATTTATTTAGATATACGTATGCCAGTGTACCTTCTGCCAATATCCTGAGACGGCTGCATCCAGGACCCAAATAACAACGGCGAATGAACATTAACAGTCTTGTTGAAAATACTCTGAATTTCCCTTGCTGAATAAATAAATGTATGTTCATGTTTGCAGTTGTAAAATCCTCCATATTTGTTTTCTTTGTTCGGTCAGAGCTGGACTGAGAAGCAGTGACCTGGCTAGAGTTTGTGAAGGCAGCTGCAACAAGACATGGTTTGGAAAATGTTGCCCGGCACATCTTTAATATCCAGTGTATTCGTCCCGAACAGTAAAAAAAAAGCAATACTGCGACGTATAACCTCATGACACCAAAACCGTAGATCAAAAATCAATTTTGGCACTCGTGTCAAGAGCCGCAGTGTGGCATTAAGTCAAAGAGATTTTCGACATCGTAGTTGTGTGTGATCGAGTGTGAATCAAAACGTAGACGGTTCAAAACACTTCGGCGCAGGAACCCTCGGTGCTCGGCGAGGGACTCGGTTATGAAACCACGTTTTCTGCGGCGGCGGCGTCCAGAGCAGAAGCGGGTGCCCACCTTCCTTCTGGTAAAGAGAGAAATAAACTGAATCCTAAAAAATGAAAATAGTTTTACCATCCAACATAATTTGAATGCAATACGAATGTCAACTTAAGCTGCACTTTTAAATGTGTTATATGTATTAACAAATACACGTCAAAAGTAAACAATCCTGGGGGGCAGCATAGAAATACGGAGAATGCTCATTGTGTTTATTTGTTTATTTATTTGGTACACATCTGTTACATGCACAGTTTATCTTAATGTGAAGTATATACGTAGCTGTGCATGTGTGTGTGTGTGTGTGTGTGAAGCAGGGTCTGTAAAATATTACTCAGTGTTTTCCAGTTTTAAGTGAAAGCCTTCAATGTGACTTTGACAAACACATTGCTCTTAAAGGACATAAGAAAATAAGTGCAGGGCAAGTCATTTGAAAACAAAATCATGTCCATCCATCCATCCATTATCCATCCATCCATCCATTATCCATCCATCCATCCATCCATCCATCCATCCATTATCCAAGCCGCTTATTCCGATTGGGGTCGCAGGATGCTGGAGGCTACCCCAGCAGTCATTGGGCGGCAAGCGGGGAGACACCCTGGACAGGCGGCCAGTCCATCACAGGGCCCACACAGTCACACCTAGGGACAATCTAGTGCGGCTGATTCACCTGACTTACAGGTCTTTGGACTGTGGGAGGAAAAGCGAGGGCTTCTGGTCGATCATCACCATACAGAACCAACATGAATCAGTCACTGATCCCTGCAGCCTCTACAAGCACTGATCGACTGTAATTGGAGTGCAGTGATGTAAAGAGGCGATTAAAACGGTGTGATTTTAGCCGCTGCTTTGGGATCATGCTGATACCAGCCATGTTCCACATTCAGAGGGATGAGTTGATGTAATCTTAGTCGGCGGGTGGAGCACAACACAGGGTGTGTTAGGGCATCGCTCATCTTTGAGTGGAGATGAATTGGGGAGCATTTAACACCAACTTGGCTGAGATTTTACCCCCTCTGACATGGCACGGAGGATCATCATATGTCACAAGCATGACACTCCAGCCGTGTCCTCCTGTGTGAGTCAGCTTTGGTGGTGAATGAGGATGCTTTTCAGAAAGTCACCTCCTGTTTCCTGACCTAAAGGTGATGGTCAGACCAAACCTTTATGATCAGGCCTCTGGCATGAATCTAAATGTATAGGCATGTTTGCCACAGATTATTTTCTCAGACTACGCTCTGTGGTGTGTTTGATTGGATCTCGGGGCTCCTATCACATTTTCTTTACCACCCCAAGGGGCAGATTATTACCCCCGGAAATTGCAAACCATTCATATCATGAGGCCAACAGATCAGGAGTTTGTGTAAGTGCTGCTCATGTGAGCTGAAGCAGAGGTCTATATTTATACAGTAGGACCGACATCTTCTGCCTCACATCCTGACCTCAGCCAATGCAATGCCCCTTTAATAAGGCCTTGACACGTTGTGTCCGCTGATGACCACAGGTTTATCTCTCTGTGTATCCAGCTCGCAGTAAGCTACTGTCTCCCTGCTGACATTCTACTATCTACCTGCTAGTATTCTACTGTCTACCTGCTGACATTCTACTGTCTACCTGCTGACATTCTACTGTCTACCTGCTGACATTCTACTGTCTACCTGCTAGTATTCTACTGTCTACCTGCTAGTATTCTACTGTCTACCTGCTGATATTCTACTGTCTACCTGCTGACATTCTACTGTCTACCTGCTAGTATTCTACTGTCTACCTGCTGACATTCTACTGTCTACCTGCTGATATTCTACTGTCTACCTGCTAGTATTCTACTGTCTACCTGCTGACATTCTACTGTCTACCTGCTAGTATTCTACTGTCTACCTGCTGAAATTCTACTGTCTACCTGCTGATCTTCTACTGTCTACCTGCTAGTATTCTACTGTCTACCTGCTGACATTCTACTGTCTACCTGCTGATATTCTACTGTCTATCTGCTGACATTCTACTGTCTACCTGCTAGTATTCTACTGTCTACCTGCTGATATTCTACTGTCTACCTGCTGATATTCTACTGTCTACCTGCTAGTATTCTACTGTCTACCTGCTGACATTCTACTGTCTACCTGCTAGTATTCTACTGTCTACCTGCTGACATTCTACTGTCTACCTGCTAGTATTCTACTGTCTACCTGCTGACATTCTACTGTCTACCTGCTGACATTCTACTGTCTCCCTGCTGACATTCTACTGTCTCCCTGCTAATATTCTACTGTCTACCTGCTGATATTCTACTGTCTACCTGCTGACATTCTACTGTCTCCCTGCTGACATTCTACTGTCTCCCTGCTGATGTTCTACTGTCTGCCTGCTGACATTCTACTGTCTACCTGCTGACATTCTACTGTCTATCTGCTGACATTCTACTGTCTACCTGCTGACATTCTACTGTCTACCTGTGACATTCTACTGTCTACCTGCTGACATTCTACTGTCTACCTGCTGACATTCTACTGTCTATCTGCTGATATTCTACTGTCTACCTGCTGATATTCTACTGTCTCCCTGCTGATATTCTACTGTCTACCTGCTAGTATTCTACTGTCTCCCTGCTGACATTCTACCGTCTACCTGCTGATATTCTACTGTCTCCCTGCTGACATTCTACTGTCTCCCTGCTGACATTCTACTGTCTACCTGTGACATTCTACTGTCTACCTGCTGACATTCTACCGTCTACCTGCTAACATTCTACTGTCTACCTGCTGATATTCTACCGTCTACCTGCTGACATTCTACTGTCTCCCTGCTGATATTCTACTGTCTACCTGCTGACATTCTACTGTCTACCTGCTGACATTCTACCGTCTACCTGCTGACATTCTACCGTCTACCTGCTAATATTCTACCGTCTACCTGCTGATATTCTACCGTCTACCTGCTGATATTCTACTGTCTACCTGCTGATATTCTACTGTCTACCTGCTGATATTCTACTGTCTATCTGCTGACATTCTACTGTCTCCCTGCTGATGTTCTACTGTCTGCCTGCTGACATTCTACTGTCTACCTGCTGACATTCTACTGTCTATCTGCTGACATTCTACTGTCTACCTGCTGACATTCTACTGTCTACCTGTGACATTCTACTGTCTACCTGCTGACATTCTACCGTCTACCTGCTAACATTCTACTGTCTACCTGCTGACATTCTACTGTCTACCTGCTGATATTCTACTGTCTACCTGCTGACATTCTACTGTCTACCTGCTGATATTCTACTGTCTACCTGCTGACATTCTACCGTCTACCTGCTGACATTCTACTGTCTACCTGCTGATATTCTACTGTCTACCTGCTGACATTCTACCGTCTACCTGCTGACATTCTACCGTCTACCTGCTAATATTCTACTGTCTACCTGCTGATATTCTACTGTCTACCTGCTGACATTCTACTGTCTACCTGCTGACATTCTACTGTCTACCTGCTGACATTCTACCGTCTACCTGCTGATATTCTACTGTCTACCTGCTGACATTCTACTGTCTACCTGCTGACATTCTACCGTCTACCTGCTGATATTCTACCGTCTACCTGCTGATATTCTACTGTCTATCTGCTGACATTCTACTGTCTACCTGCTGACATTCTACTGTCTATCTGCTGATATTCTACTGTCTACCTGCTGATATTCTACTGTCTCCCTGCTGATATTCTACTGTCTACCTGCTAGTATTCTACTGTCTCCCTGCTGACATTCTACCGTCTACCTGCTGATATTCTACTGTCTCCCTGCTGACATTCTACTGTCTCCCTGCTGACATTCTACTGTCTACCTGTGACATTCTACTGTCTACCTGCTGACATTCTACCGTCTACCTGCTAACATTCTACTGTCTACCTGCTGATATTCTACCGTCTACCTGCTGAAATTCTACTGTCTCCCTGCTGATATTCTACTGTCTACCTGCTGACATTCTACTGTCTACCTGCTGACATTCTACCGTCTACCTGCTGACATTCTACCGTCTACCTGCTAATATTCTACCGTCTACCTGCTGATATTCTACCGTCTACCTGCTGATATTCTACTGTCTACCTGCTGATATTCTACTGTCTACCTGCTGATATTCTACTGTCTATCTGCTGACATTCTACTGTCTACCTGCTGACATTCTACTGTCTCCCTGCTGATATTCTACTGTCTCCCTGCTGACATTCTACTGTCTACCTGCTGACATTCTACTGTCTATCTGCTGACATTCTACTGTCTACCTGTGACATTCTACTGTCTACCTGCTGACATTCTACCGTCTACCTGCTAACATTCTACCGTCTACCTGCTGACATTCTACTGTCTACCTGCTGATATTCTACTGTCTACCTGCTGACATTCTACCGTCTACCTGCTGACATTCTACTGTCTACCTGCTAATATTCTACTGTCTACCTGCTGATATTCTACTGTCTACCTGCTGACATTCTACTGTCTACCTGCTGACATTCTACTGTCTACCTGCTGACATTCTACCGTCTACCTGCTGACATTCTACTGTCTACCTGCTGATATTCTACTGTCTACCTGCTGATATTCTACTGTCTACCTGCTGACATTCTACTGTCTACCTGCTGACATTCTACTGTCTACCTGCTGATATTCTACTGTCTACCTGCTGATATTCTACTGTCTCCCTGCTGATATTCTACTGTCTACCTGCTAGTATTCTACTGTCTACCTGCTGATATTCTACTGTCTCCCTGCTGACATTCTACTGTCTACCTGTGACATTCTACTGTCTACCTGCTGACATTCTACCGTCTACCTGCTAACATTCTACTGTCTACCTGCTGATATTCTACCGTCTACCTGCTGACATTCTACTGTCTCCCTGCTGATATTCTACTGTCTACCTGCTAACATTCTACTGTCTACCTGCTGACATTCTACCGTCTACCTGCTGACATTCTACCGTCTACCTGCTAATATTCTACCGTCTACCTGCTGATATTCTACCGTCTACCTGCTGATATTCTACTGTCTACCTGCTGATATTCTACTGTCTACCTGCTGATATTCTACTGTCTACCTGCTAATATTCTACTGTCTACCTGCTGACATTATACCGTCTACCTGCTGACATTCTACCGTCTACCTGCTGATATTCTACTGTCTACCTGCTGACATTCTACTGTCTACCTGCTGACATTCTACTGTCTACCTGCTGACATTCTACCGTCTACCTGCTGATATTCTACTGTCTACCTGCTAACATTCTACTGTCTACCTGCTGATATTCTACTGTCTACCTGCTGACATTCTACTGTCTACCTGCTGATATTCTACCGTCTACCTGCTGACATTCTACCGTCTACCTGCTAATATTCTACTGTCTACCTGCTGACATTATACTGTCTACCTGTGACATTCTACTGTCTACCTGCTGACATTCTACCGTCTACCTGCTGATATTCTACTGTCTACCTGCTAACATTCTACTATCTCCCTGCTGATATTCTACTGTCTACCTGCTGACATTCTACTGTCTGCCTGCTGATATTCTACTGTCTACCTGCCAACATTCTACTGTCTACCTGCTGATATTCTACTGTCTACCTGCTAGCATTCTACCGTCTACCTGCTGATATTCTACTGTCTACCTGCTGATATTCTACTGTCTACCTGCTAACATTCTACCGTCTACCTGCTGATATTCTACTGTCTACCTGCTGACATTCTACTGTCTACCTGCTGACATTCTACCGTCTACCTGCTGATATTCTACTGTCTACCTGCTGATATTCTACTGTCTACCTGCTGACATTCTACTGTCTACCTGCTGATATTCTACTGTCTACCTGCTGACATTCTACTGTCTACCTGCTGATATTCTACTGTCTACCTGCTAATATTCTTCATACTCTTTTCATCTGCGATGGGCTATGCAAAAATTCATAGGCCATAAATTGAATATACCGATTTTGATTTGTACACCTTAATAATGGAAGATATTTGAAAATACTAATGCCAAATTACAATGACCATTAATAGCTGAATGATGCCAATGAATATTTAACTGCTCTCTCATGCAGCTCATTTATGTGGATTACTGGTCAGAATCTGGACTAGGAGTCTAAAGTGTAAGGCCCCTTGCTTTGGTTATTATTTCAAACCAGAGTTGAGTTTAGAGAGCAGTGTGTTGTCCAGTATCCCCCACACTCATGTTGACATTGAGATGACTGTAAATCAAATTGAACATATATGTTAACTTGTGAACAGTGGAAAACACTAAAAACCAAGGCCAAGTGGCTTGGATCTGGCCCAGTACCTATGTGATATGGATGGTTGTGTGTGTGTGTGTGTGTGTGTGTGTGTGTGTTGTGTATGAGCAAGAGAAAGAAATTGAAAGATTTAGGCCTTTTGTTTTAACCATGCCACCATTTTCTGATACATACCTAATTCTACCTTATTTTATATGTGAACTGTCATGCACATGTTATTTTTAACATATTTTGCGTCCAATTATTTGTTGTGTGTTTGTTCTAGATATAAAACAGTTCATTCATTGATCTGCATACAGTTACCTAGTGTGTGTGTGTGTGTGTGTGTGTGTGTGTGTGTGTGTGTGTGTGTGTGTGTGTGAGGGGTGGGTTGTGGACAAATAAAAATAAAAAGATAGCGCAGCTAAAGTGATGTGTTCCCTGACAGGCTTGAAAATGAAAAAGGAAAAAAAAAACATGACTGCAGCAAACAATTTCAAGCACAATGTAAAAATGGCAGGCGACTCAGTGCTCAGCTCCCCTCAGACGGAGGGGTTATATAATTTTTCCTCCCAGTGTGAGCTGCTTGCAACTGTGCTATAAAACATTCCCTGTTCCTTGGCAGCTGTTTCTACATTCAGCATCACTTCTTATTGTTTCTTCTCCGCTCGTCTCTTTTCTATGTATCCTCTCTTCATGTACAAAATGCGTCTCGCTGTCCTTTATTCTTATGTCTTGACACATCATCAGTGGCGTTTCTGGCCATTCCGGCGCCCGAGGCGAGCTCTCTGCCCCCCACTATTATCTATTTCTTCCCATGATTTGAGGTTTGTACCTCCCCATCAGCATTTCAAATAGTTGTTTCCAGATGATGAAAAGGACAGTTTTTCCCCCTGAAGACAGGACATATCTGCATTATGCATATCTGCATAAGGCACAGGCTGTTGCTGGTCACTTCTCTCCTGTGTTCCCTTTGAGTGTTCTTGATTGACAGGCGTGTATGGAGGCATGCCATGCACGCCACACATCTTGCAGGCTCCATTTTCAACAACAATATTTAACTGTTGCACAATGAGGTAAATCGTCCAGCCTCGCAGAGGATGCAACATTTCCTGACACTAACTGGTTCACCGCATCATCTAAACCAACAGTTCATTTGGAATATATGTTTTTGAAAGACTTACCTATTCCATTTTGATTAGCAACCGCAGCGAAAACAAGCAACGTTTTACCCAAACAGTTCTCCGTGATATGTGGAAGGGTGCGTTCTGCTTTGCTGAAACAACCTACAGAAGAAAACGCTGAAGGAACGATAACCCTGAAATTTGCTTCAGGCGTTGTAGTGGGGGTAAATCAGGAATCCCTTTGAAATGCTGTTTGACATGTGCTGGCAAGACATTTAGAACATGTTTATTTTATGACTTTCAATCTCGGAGATGCATCAAACACTCAGACTGTGGACATGTCAGGCTCCATCTCTGGACACTTCAGGAAAAATGGATTTTGCATGACTACTTCTCTAGAAGAAGAGCAGCAGGGGGTGAATTCACAATTCCTTGAGGTCCCCGTGTAATGCTAGAGAAATAAGATAGACGCACAACAGTGAGAGAAATGTGTGTTTACTCCTGGCATCCCGTAGACGTGTGTACTCAAAAGCAGATTCCACGTCACGTCTAAGTAGCAGTCTGCAGGTTACACCGATTGTGGTCTCAGATACGTGTGTATGGGTGATGTGTGTGTATGGGTGATGTGTGTGTGCGTATGGGTGATGTGTGTGTATGGGTGATGTGTTGTGTGTGTATGATGTGTATATGGTGTCAGGTACGTGTGTATGGATGATGTGTGTGTGTGTGTGTGTGTGTGTGTGTGTGTGTGTGTGTGTGTATGGTGTCAGGTATGTGTGTATGGGTGATGTGTATGTGTGTGTGTGTGTATGGTCTCAGGTATGTGTGTATGGGTGATGTGTGTGTGTGTGTGTGTGTGTGTGTGTGTGTGTGTGTGTATGATGTGTGTATGGTGTCAGGTACGTGTGTATGGATGATGTGTGTGTGTGTGTGTATGATGTGTGTATGGTGTCAGGTATGTGTGTATGGATGATGTGTGTGTGTGTGTGTGTGTGTGTGTGTGTATGATGTGTGTATGGTGTCAGGTACGTGTGTATGGGTGATGTGTGTGTGTGTGTGTGTGTGTGTGTGTATGGTGTCAGGTATGTGTGTGTGTGTGTGTGTGTGTGTGTGTGTGTGTGTGTGTGTGTGTGTATGGTGTCAGGTACGTGTGTATGGGTGGGCCAAACAGGATAAGAAGACCAAGTGTACTGCCAATGTGACGACACAGACAAGTGATTTCTGAACTTGTGCCTGAGAAAGTAAAATAAGACAAGAGAAATGCTGAAGTCCGATGTGCCAGATCGTCGTATTTGATGGACTTGTTGTCTTGGGCGAGAGCGGTGTGGCACTTGTGTGATCTGACCTCCATGAAGCTGCTCCGCCCCACATTAATGGCCATAAGAATGCGTTGGAAACCAAAAATGGGAAGATTTTCAGTCTGTTTTTGGTGTAAACAAATGAAGAGCTGCAGTCCAAGGGGTGATAACAACATGCTAGAGTTGAACAGACACTGACACCTCCTTTCTGGCCTCCTTTCTGGCCTCCTTTCTGGCCTCCTTTCTCCTTTCTCCTCAGGATTTTGGTTTTGTGCCGAGACAGCAGCCTTGCTTTACAGACGTGCTGACCCATGTTACGCTATTGTAGCTCCACAAGGCAAAGGCAGTGTGAATATATCGAGCATCCTTCATGAGACGGGTACCGGGGCTTCAACATGTATTGTGTTAAATTCAGTACCCCCCCCCCCCCGGTAATAAAGTCAAAGACCCAAGGTCGTCGTTTGGGAACGCTGCAGGGTAGAGGTTTGCTGCAGACAGGACAGGATGAACGTCTTTATCTAGAATAAATAAACGAAGAGGTCGTTACTCACCACGACCCACATGTGCTCTGACTTCCTTCTTCCACCAGGGATCGAACGGGTGTGTGTGGAAGTACGGCGCCTTCTCCGTTAGGACTGAGCTTTCTGGCGATGTTCTGACACTTCCAGATTTCCAGAAGCAACTACACATTCTGCGGTGGTGTGTAACGCTGATGATGAGTTGTATATTAAATCGCTTACCTTCGAGAGGCCTGCCGGCAAGCCGCCGTTTTGCTATTTCGTGTTTTCAGAACTTGTAAAGGTCTGCTCCCGTCTCCCCCCAAGTTCTAGTAGATCCACTATCATCATGGAATAGGAGCGGTACCCCTGAATTGTCCAGTGAGATCCTGTTTTTTATATTCTCGGTGTTTGGAAGCAGTATGTTTTAGAGGTGCCGGATGGCAGATAACCACAGATGTGTGTTCTGACAGAACAGGATCCAGCACCTCTCAGCTTCTCACCTGCATTCTGGCACCGGTTTGCAAGGATCCCACACCTCCGCTGGCGAGCACCGTTCTTCTTTTTTCTTCTTTGTGTGTGTGTGTGTGTGTGTGTGTGTGTGTGTGTGTGTGTGTGTGTATGGATGATGTGTGTGTGTGTGTGTGTGTGTGTGTGTGTGTGTGTGTGTGTGTGTGTGTGTGTGTGTGTGTGTGTGTGTGGATGATGTGTGTGTGTGTGCCACAGTACATTGTATTCTGGGGGAGAAAGCCGAGCATTTGCTGAGTGTTTTCTATTTCCATCCCTGCACAACACGCGATGGACACATCGTTCTATGAGGACAGGTGATAAATCTGTCGATAGCCACCGCGGCACTTGCAACATAATCACGTCAGTAAATGTGAAAGTCTGAAAGAAGCGGTCGGTGTACGGACGTGTGAACTGTGCTGCCGAAGAACGTGTGAACTATGTACCGAACTACGCTGTCAGGCACGCCGCTCAGCTGTCAAAGGGAATTTCACATTGACGGCTGGATTTCAGTGCAGGCGTTGGGGTTGTTGTTGCCTTCCCCTCATCTGGCTGTGTGGGATTTAAATGGTGCTGTGGTTCAATGTGGCTAATGGAGGGCTGCTGCTACATTGGGATTTTCACAAACGGCATGGGTGGAATGGAGGGATGGCGTCTGGGCATTGTGATAGATGGTCGGAGTGAGTTTACTGTGTTTGAAGGCTGCAGTATAGGTCTGCAGTAACCATTTACATTTTAACCAGCCCCCGGTGGTGTAACCTAGTTGTTTAATAGTGTAAATGTTTATATCATGACAGCGTAACATCACTGTGGCGTCTGCTGTGCTTGCGTCACTAATGTAGTGATGCAATGTTCTGGGCCCGTTACAGCGGATCTGCTGGACCGTGTGGGACCTCAGGATTTCCTCGTAGAGAACTGTAAATAACCAAACGATTCCCGAAGTGCAAGTGTCTCGTAACGTGGGACCCTGTGCCGCTTGGAAAACGAGTCGGATACGGAGACACTAGCTCAGGTGTGTGTGCTAATGGTAACTCAAGTCATCTCCAAGCAAAGCACACAGCAGTGTAGTCTCACCTTGACAGAGCAGTTATGCATGGCTTCAGCCCACTTAAAGCAAAGTGGCTGCTTAATATTGCAACAGTGCACTGTTGTTTTATGTTCTCGAGCAGACTGGTAATGGAAAACAAAGCCTTGCTCTGATTTTGCAGCCCCGGGTTGTGCTGTACAGCATTATTGTTTTCTAATAGTCGCTGTTCTGAGGGGAATAAATTCCACTTCTCTATACAAAGTGACTTTAGATGGGCATCACCAGTGTACTGTGACTACCATCTGACTGGAAAAGAAAAACTATTTTTGCCACTCATAATACCAGCTTTAGATTATTATTTTTGGTAGAGCCCTACTTGATATGCAGTATCAGGCATTTCAGAGCTCTATAATCACGCCACAAGATAACAGTGGAACCAGTACGGCTGTGGTTGAACGTGGGATGAGCTAAACACTGACCTCCAAGTCATCACCGCTGCCTAATTTCCAAGTATTTATGAAAACGTGGAGGGGGCGGGAAGCTAAGTTATAAAAATAATTTGTGATGGTGCAATATTATGAAATCAAACCTCAAAGCTGGAAAACACTTTTATATTTCTGTTAATATTATATAGACAAGCATAATCCATCATACAGTTTTTTTATGTTGCAGGAAAAATTAAAAACATTTGGCATGAATGTTTTTTTTTTCTTTCCCCCCAATTGTACTTGGCCAATCACCCCACTCTTCCGAGCCGTCCCGCTCTCTGCTCCACCCCTTCTGCTGATCCCAGGAGGGCTGCAGTCTACCACATGCCTCCTCCCATACATGTGGAGTCACCAGCCGCTTCTTTTCACCTGACAGTGAGGAGTTTCACCAGGGGGACGTAGCGTGTGGGAGGATCACACTATTTCCCCCCAGTTCCCCCTCCCAACCAGCTGGCCCTGACCGACCACAGGAGGCGCTAGTGCAGTGACCAGGACACATACCCACATCTAGCTTTCCACCCACAGACACGGCCAATTGTGTCTGTAGGGACGCCCGACCAAGCTGGAGGTAACACGGGGATTCAAACCGGCGATCCCCGTGTTGGTACACAACAGAATAGACCGCTACACCACCCGGACACCTAGCATGAATTCGTTAATGAAACAATTTTTTTTCAGAAAATATCTTCTATATATTTGCAAGTTTTTTTGTATCTTTTAGTGTAGTTCTGTGTTAGCCATCAATGGCGTCTCTGCATTCAGGGCCGGTGGGGCGTGGCCCCACCAGATGTCGCCAGTGCATGACACGGTCATTAATCAAGGCTCCGCGTTTTTGGTTTTTACTGATTTTCACTGAAAAATACCCAGATCTTTTAAAAGGAGCGGATCGGTTTAAACTGATTTTCAGCCGGGTTGTATGTTTCCACGGATCCAGAAGTTGTTCCTGTTTGTGTGAGGTTATGTAACAGTGTCCTCTTGTGGCGAAAATCGGCATGCTGGATGGCTTTGAAAAATAAAAACCGAAAACGCCGAGCCTTGTCAATAATTTAGTGTAACAAGTTCTTTGTAGCTAACGCTGTTGTGTGTTTATTACATATGACGGCAGTAGCGCCATCTGACCCGTTCCAGATGTGTTCTGTACAGGTCAGTACTGCTAGCAGTCTTCGTTCGGTGAGCACGGGGCCCGTCAGTGGTCGTTTAACCAAGCGAGCAGTTGAAAACCCTGCACATGTTCAACACACTTTCAGTAAAGAGCTGTGGGGCACGATCGTGTTGGCCCCATGCTGAGAGCAGCCGGTAAAAATAATAGAAGGACGTACATCCAGACGTTTGATAACCGTCGTTTATGGTATCGACGTTGCTACACACCACACCATTTGACACCGTAAGGCAACAGGTTAAATACACTTGCTGTGCCATCAATTGAAAATGAATTCATTCATGGATCGGTGGACTTGGATAGAAGTTATTGAAGAGTTTGCCCAGATGAAGGAGCATGGTGCATCTTTTCTTTTCAGCAGTGAACAGCGCTGGTGAGTCTGTTTTGCTTTGGCTGTAGGTTAAGATGCAGAGACTGATGGGTTTCCCTGCTCTGACAAGTTGCTTTGGATGAATTATCACAGTTGCAGACCACGGTGGTCGTACACTGCTCGATAACTTCGTATTTGTAATGCGATGTTGTACAACAAGGTGATAGGCAAGTTGTGTGAGATCAAATGCTGTTATTGATGATGTCACTCGTGTCCCTGTCTCCACATCCGCTACCTCCTGCACCGCGTTACATCAGTGTGTTCATTTGTGATTTCACCGATGAGGTGTGTTTGTGTTTGGATGCATTGAGCAAGTAGATTTGTGTGTAGTTTCATTGACAAGTCGCATGCTGCCCATGCAGAGTTCATTGTGCCCAACCAGGCTTTCCGTGCCGGAGACGCCGCTGTTAGCCATGGATATCTCAGTGGTAGATGACCGTGCCAGTCGTCTGCAGTTTTATACAACTGCAATATTCCAGCTTTGAATGTTTTGCCAATACAGCGATGAAACTATTAAGAATGATGTGAAACGTGTACTGTTTGACTGTTGCCTCCCTAAAGTCAGGGGGATGAAAAATAACCTGAACATGTGAGTGCCTCACCTTCCAAACAGCTGTGCCTAGTACCTCTCTCTCTGAGCATCATTTCTCTTTAGGTCACACAAACACACTAGTCCCAAGTGGAGAAGTAATAGACTCCACTTGTGTCAAAGTCGGAGAAGGCAGAGTCATGCAGATTGCGACAACTGTTGCAATCCGTCAGCAAGCAGCAGCCAGTGCAAAAACGTCAAGCTGCAGGGACGTAACTTATAAGCATGCTGGCTAGCTTGTGTGCTGCAGTCCTAAATAAGGAGCAGCTCTTTCATACTCAAGCTGTTCCCCTAAAAGGGACTTTCAGCAGCAAGTCTTGTTGTTTAGTGCAACAAAACTTGCTGCTGCTGCCATAGTTCAACACCAAACAAAAAAGGCCTTGCTAGTCCCAGTTGTTCCCACCTACCTTTTGTTACTTACCCGGTAACGTGTTGCTACCCATATGGACAACTGTTTCAGCAGCTGCCCATTGGTATCCAAGCTGAGACTTTTGCAATACACACTTGTACACACACTCGGCACACTTGTGCAGTTGCACAGCTTCTGATGGGCCGGGGTTATTGGACAGAGCAAATTTGCAACCCAGAAAAAAATAAATGCAGCTG
This sequence comes from Lampris megalopsis, assembly GCA_022114975.2. Lineage (NCBI taxonomy): Eukaryota > Metazoa > Chordata > Actinopteri > Lampriformes > Lampridae > Lampris > Lampris megalopsis. Next base: position 1,030,956 of record JAJHIY020000444.1, read on the forward strand.
AATAGAGAGAACAAGAGGAAAGGTAATGGGAAATGAATAGAAGCTAGTTATTATGGTTTTATACTTATGGAAATGATTGTAGGCCAGATGAAGGTAAAACTCCTGCATGGTCAGCCTGTAAATGAGAATAGCATATGTAGAATATGTCGACCTTGTATGTCTGCCTGAATTGTGGAATAATTCTGCCATTATGAAAAGCTTATGTCATATTTTGGCATCCATGTATTACGCAGACAGGAATTTACCATTACAGAAAGTATTCGGCCAACTATGTATTCAGACCAGATGCACAGACAAATTGGCTATTATCCAAGCATCCAGGACCCACGAAGCATCGCTGCAGCTGACATGTGAACACATAAACAGATCTAATGGATATTTATTACATGCCACATACAGGGACGCCATAGTTAAATGGCATCTTGCTGAAAAGAAGTGTCACGGAGCGCCAAACAATTAAACACTGACAAATGGGGAGTGAAAGCTATGATTTTATGATGGTTTAAGGATAATCACGTTGGGTTGTGTACTTCTGGGTGCGTGTTTATGAGGGAGTGGTCAGTTCTTTGTGCTTTTGCTTTTCTCGGTCTGTTCTGCCAGTTCGGTGCTTGTGAAGCCTTTTTTTCCAGGTACGACAGAAAGCATCTTGAAACAAGGAGACGTGAAGCACTTGTATTTTTGAGATTGCTTTTCTCATAAAAACCTTGGGTTGGTGTAAATGGAGCATGTCATAATTTAGAAAGTATCGAACAACTTTGAAACACGGCCTGTTTTTTTCATGGGTAGAAGATTAGTTGATGTTTTTGTTCTTTTTCTCCATTACCATTTCAGTGGCTTATCACCCCAAATGTGGTTTTAGTTCTACCCCGCTGCTTAAAGAGCGAGCCTCTTCATTCCCTTCTTTATGGACCTAAGTGGGATTTCAGCTTTAGGGCTTCAAAGCATTTGGTTAACACTGCTCGTCCTGTCACCGTAATGTGACTTAAAGCTGAAATCCGTGATTTTCCCAGTCTGTGCCTGCCTCCGGCAGTGGGAACGACGAGCAAGGTGGCAGCCATTGTCCCTTGTGTGCTGGCAGCTCAGCAGTGAACGGTTCTCCCCCTTCTACCGATGGCATGTTTGGACCACAGCTAACAGAGGCAGGCTAATGTAATACAGAGTACTTCATACCTTAGGGGAACGCAGTTGTACTTTAATACTGGTTGTACGGCTGGGTGATATGGCCTAAAAATAGGATTTTAATTGATTTTGTTCTTAGAAATGTGTGGATGAACCCACTCGCCTGCGTGCCCCTGTTTGCCATGCTTGAATAAATTTGTCATCGCCACATACTTACCTGGCAGGGGGACACCATGATCCAGAAGGTGGTTCACCCAGGGTGAGGCTTGACTGTTGCACTCCGGTTGTGCTGACCCCTGCAAATCCCCCAAATGTTTTTTTGCCGGCAGCCATACCAACATGTACCCTGGCTCTACCAAATGACAGAGGCTAAGCAGGTGTGGGCTTGGCTGGTACTTGGATGGGAGACCTCCCAGGTAAACTGAGGTGCTGCCGGTGGTGGTGTTGGTGGGCCAGTAGGAAGCAGTCTTCCCTTTGGTCTTAATAAAAACAACAAATATCAAATTCTAATGCCCCAGTGCAGTGACGGGGATGTTGTGCTGTAGGAGGTGCCATCCTTTGGATGAGACGTTAAACTGAGGTCCTGACTCACTGAGGTCATTAAAGGTCCCACGGCACTTATCGCAAAGAGTAGAGGTTCCCCGGTGTCCTGGCGAAATTCCCAACCTGGCTTTCCATCTGGCCTCCTAATCATCCCCCCCGTGTAATTGGCTCAGTGATTCCTCCCTCTGCAAATCAAGCTGATCTGTGGTGAGCGTTCTGGCACAAAATGGCTGCCGTGCATCACCCAGGTGGTGCTACACATTGGTGGTGGTTGAGGTGAGTTACCCCCTTCAATGTGAAGCGCTCTGGGTATCTGGAAAAGCGCTGTATAAATGCCTATCCATCCATTATCCAAACCACTTATCCTGCTCTCAGGGTCATGCAACCCGGTATCACGACATTTCGTGTCATAGTCATGAAATGTAATCTATGAAATCGTGCTGGGGGACACGATGTCGCTGAAATTTTCTTGTCCGGCACCACAAAGTTGTATCCAATGCATTCCTATGGGCCAAATTATTATTTTTCTAACCCTAACCCTAGGTTAGGCCAGACCAGCCAGACCCAGCATCTTGATAACGTGACTCGCACAAGAAAAACGTGGCCCATAGGAATGCATTGGATACAACTTTGTGGTGCCGGACAAGAAAATTTCAGTGACATCGTGTCCCCCGGCACGATTTCATGATTTCGTGACTATGACATGAAATCTCGTGATACCGGGTTGGGTCATGGGGATACTGGAGCCTATCCCAGCAGTCATTGGGCGGCAGGCAGGGAGACACCCTGGACAGGCCGCCAGGCCATCACAGGGCATTGTTGGTAAACATCAACAATCATGCTATAGAAATGTAATTATTATTATTATTATTATTATTATTAATTCATCATCACGTTTCAGTCATTTTTGCTGTTTGAGGAGGAACGTGTCTGCTCTTGCACCAGTATCATCCTACCTGGTCGAACATTTCAGTAGCGATCTATGGCGAGTGTCTCCAACCATGGTAAAGATCCCAGTTGATATATTATGTAACCTTAGTCCATGGTCCAGATGGAGAAAATAATTATTGATAAATGGAGGAAATTCCCAGATTTCAACTTTAATAGAAAAATAACACACTATCATTGTATATTACATGAAGCACTACTGGTATTTAGCCCAAGCAAGCGGACTCAATACCGTTGATACTGGACCCATAAATTGGTGGATTTGTGTCCGGTAGGTTGTTTGGCCACTAGACAAGGGATGAAGCAGTCGCTGGATCGACTTTGTTAAAGCTTAGAGGAGACATGAAAACAAACAACAGAGAATGAATCAACAAATAGTGCCGGTAACAGAAAACCCTTGTTTGACATTTGATATGTGTACTACCACAATATGAACAAAGACCCTGTCATACATGCAGCGCACAACTGTTGTGGGATGTTGTGAACTGAAAGGTACGAGTTCATTATCTTCAGTTTGTAACTGGAAGTAGGTCTTGTATTGACTGCACGTTTACATAATTCCTGCTCGGACGTTTAACATTAACATTGTAAAATGGATGATTTGCAGTGGCTGAAGAGTTAAAGCCGACTCATCTGGATCATGTTTTCACTTAAACAACAACCCAGAACATTCTGGGTTGTTGTTTAACTGAAAACATGATTGAGGTGATGGAGCACATCTTACTTGCATCTCTGTCGATGGTGTTTCTGTGAAATGCTACCTCGAATGAGGCCGCATGGGAAATACCAAGTGGTAGGAGGAGACAAGTGAGGAGCCAAGAGCAAACAGAGGTGGGGGTGCGGAAAAAAATACATATTTCCAGTTTTCTTAACGATGAGGATTATATTGTTCATTAAAAAAAGAGAAAAATGCTGGATCTAAACCTTCTCATAACGGCATATATATTTAGATGCACTCACTCACAGATATTTTGGAAGGGTTGCAACTCCCCCAAATCTTTGCAGAAGGTGCACCTAAACTTGAGACTAAGGGCTCTAGTTTCCGGGTCATAGTTCAGTCAAGGTGTGGCCAGTACTTTTGTTGCTGATTTCGGGACAGGCTGCGCTGGGGGTAATCGGCGCGGTTGTAAAAGGGTTGGATTAGAAGGAATAAATGGTCGGTAGGAGTGGTGGGAGCTGTCTTCAGTTACGGCCAATCAGATCAGCTCCTCTCATTCCCCCTAAAAGCAAGCACGCGCTCTCTGTCATGGTGAACTGGCGGTTTGATAATGGCTGGTGGAAGTCCAGACCGGCTAAGGCAGAGACTCTTCTCCCAGGAGGAAACTGATGTCCTGGTTCAGGAGTCTCCAAGTGCTCATACAACAGACATGAACACCCATTCCAGTGTGATATGAGACAACACACAAACATGGATATTTGACAGGCTACCTTTCAGTGTGTCTTCGTTCTCACCAGCATCTTCCTCACTTTCCTGTGTGTTCTGTGGACACAGCAGGACACCTGAAATAGTTGCGATCACACTTCAGTTAGCCTCGGCAACCACTTCCTTCTTACAGGTCGAATGAGGTTAATTGAAATACCCGTCACCATGTGTTCCATGTGTACTGACGCACGCCGGCTGTTTTATGTGAGGAGACAGTGACACACCTGCAGATATTTTGTGTTGTGAGTAAAAAGGCTTAGGACAGTGGTCATTAGTTAAATTATTCACGACACAAGTCGTCATAACATCCACAGAAGTGTCGTGTGGGATATGGTGTGTGATGAGTCCATGCTCCGTGCACCTTCACCTAAAGACTGCAAACTACCACACAACACCTGCATCGGCGCTAAGACCTGGTCTTACCAAGCAGAGGTGCACGTGTAATATTTGGTTTTATTTGCCACCAAACTAGCACTGCACCACATGATTTTGACTGACACGCACTCTACTGCCCCCCCCATGCCCATTTTGGTGCAAGTGATGTCATGACGAGCCTGGTAATTAGCAAATGCGCCCAGGTGAGACAAAAACCACCTAGCGCCCAGTGAAATTGCCACTGCGTCTGCGTTAGCACTACCGCCGTCCTTGCACCGCCCGGAAACCGTAGCCCTGAAGGTCAATTTGTACAAACCCCAATTCCAGTGAAGTTGGGACGTTGTGTAAAACGTGAATAAAAACAGAATACAATGATGTGCAAATCCTTTTCCACCTGTATTCAGTTGAATCGACTACAAAGACAAGATATTTAATGTTCAAACTGATAAACTTTATTGTTTTTTTGCAAATATTGCCTCATTTTGAATTTGATGCCTGCAACACGTTCCAAAGAAGCTGGGACAGGAGCATGTTCACCACTGTGTTACATCACCTTTCCTTTTAACAACACTCAATAAGCGTTTGGGAACTGAGGACACTACTTGTTGAAGCTTTGTAGGTGGAATTCTTTCCCATTCTTGCTGATGTACGACTTCAGTTGCTCAACAGTCCGGGGTCTCCGTTGTCGTATTGTGCGCTTCATGATGCACCACACATGTTCAATGGGAGACAGGTCTGGACTGCAGGCAGGCCAGTCCAGTACCCGCACTCTTTTACTACGAAGCCCCGCTGGTGTAACACGTGCAGAATGTGGCTTGGCATTGTCTTGCTGAAATAAGCAGGGACGTCCCTGAAAAAGACGTCGCTTGGATGGCAGCACATGTTGCTCCAAAACCTGTATGTACCTTTCAGCATTAATGCTGCCTTCACAGATGTGCAAGTTACCCATGATGCAATGGGCACTAACACCCCCCCCATACCATCACAGATGCTGGCTTTTGGACTCTGGGCTGATAACAATCTGGATGGTCCTTTTCCTCTTTAGCATGGAGGACACCACGTCCATGATTTCCAAAAACAATGTGAGATGTGGACTCGTCAGACCACAGCACACTTGTCCACTTGGCGTCAGTCCATCTCAGATGAGCTCGGGCCAGAGAAGCCGGCGGGCGGTGTTTCTGGGTGGTGTTGATATCTGGCTTTGGCTTTGCATGGTAGAGTTTTAACCTACACTTGTAGATGTAGCGACCAACTGTGTTAACTGACGATGGTTTCCCCAAGTGCTCCTGAGCCCACCTGGTCATATCCTTTACACAATGATGTCAGTTTTTAATGCAGTGCCGCCTGAGGGGTCGAAGGTCACGGGCATTCAGTGTTGGTTTTGGGCCTTGCCGCTTACGTGCAGAGATTTCTCGGGATTCTCTGAATCTTGTGATGATATTATGGACTGGAGATGATGAAATCCCTAAATTCCTTGCAGTTGTACGTTGAGAAACGTTGTTCTTAAACTGTCGGACTATTTGCTCACACAGTTGTTCACAAAGTGGTGAACCTCGCCTCATCCTTGCTTGTGAACGACTGAGCCTTTCAGGGATGCTCCTTTTATACCCAGTCATGACACTCCCCTGTTCCCAGTTAACCTGTTCACCTGTGGAATGTTCCAGACAGGTGTTTTCTGAGCATTCCTCAACTTTCCCAGTCTTTTGTTGCCCCTGTCCCAGCTTCTTTGGAACGTGTTGCAGGGATCACATTCAACATGAGTGAATATTTGCAATAAACAATGAAGTTTATCAGTTTGGACATTAAATATCTTGTCTTTGTCGTGTATTCAGTTGAATAGAGGTGGAAAAGGATTTGCAAATCATTGTATTCTGTTGTTATTCACGTTTTACACAACGTCCCAACTTCATTGGAGTTGGGGTTTGTAGTTAGTTAGACGTCAGATTCCTGAAGTGCTCCGCATTTAAAGAGCGAAAGCAGGAGGAATGTGTATTTTGTCGTGAAATAGTGTGTAGCGTTAGCCACCAAGCGTCTCCCTGCAGTCAGCAGTATGTTCATCGCTCACAGGAAGAAGCTGATTTAGAAAATATATTGTCAGGAGCTTTAAGCCACCAAGGGATCCTGGGAAGTTCCTAAATCTAGCAACACAGTCAGCAAGTTGACAACATGGGTTGAAAAGCAGTTCACAGGAGAAAATGATCAGATCCATCTGAGGGGGACACAGAGGGCGCCGAATTGTTCATTTTTAGTTGTACTTGAAATTGTTTTTTTTTAGTGTTACGTCTGTTTTCATTTCCAAGCCTCTCTAGCCTCGCTGAACACATTCTAACTTCAGAGCCCTACTGTGTTTTCTTGCCGTTGTTTCTTTGCGCCCCCTTCTCAGTTAGAGATCCATCCATCCATCCATCCATCTATCATCAACAATGCTTATCCTTACTCAGGGTTGCTGAAGCCTATCCCAGAAGTCATTGGGCGGCACGCAGGGAGACACCCTAGACAGGCCGCCAGCCCATCACAGGGCTGAGACACACACACACACACACACACACATTCACACCTAGGGACAATTTAGTACGGCCGAGTCACCTGACTTACATGTGTTTGGACTGTGGGAGGAAACCGGAGCACCCGGAGGAAACCCACGTAGACACGGGGAGAACATGTAAACTCCACACAGAGGACGACCCGGGGCGACCCCCAGGGTTGGACTACCCCGGGGCTCGAACCCAGGACCTTCCTGCTGTGAGACGACTGCTCTAACCACTGCACCACCAATGGAAATGTGTGTTTGGTTGATTATTTCTCTGTTGTAACAACGCTTCTTGGCAATAAATCTTATAGCGTTGGAAAGCCTGTTTATTTCCCTTTTAAATGGCGCCACATGTGTAAGGAACATGCATTTGTGGGATGAGCAGCAGAGCTGAGTATGTGGGTTGTGCCCATGAAAAATTTGCCAAATCTTCTCTGCCAATGCCAAACAGCTTATTTTGCTGCTGCTGTTGACTCTTGTGTTGAGCTTCTGGTACCCCAGGGGCTGACAATCAGGTGCCTGATATAAGATTTATTACCAAGAAGCATCGTTACACCAAAGACATAATCTACCAAACACACAAAAAAATGCTGTGTATATATAGCATTTTTTTTCTGGAACTGTCAATGGTGTTGTAAGTGCTCAACTAATGAGGAGGGGAATATCAACACGGATACAGAAAAAAAGTTTTAAGGCATTGCAGTACAGGCCTGTTTCGTGCATCTCGCACTCATCAGCTGCTGATGCCCGAAACAGGCCTGTACTGCAATGCATTAAAGCTTTTTTTCCTGATCGGTAAGATGGGGGGCTTTCTTCTTTCTTAATCCGGCTAACTCAACTGAAAAAAAGCTAACGTACGGATCAGGGGTGGAAATTAACTTTTTTGTCCACCTGCCACTGGCTGGTGGATTCCAAAATCTACCAGCCACTCAATTTTTTTACCAGCCACTTTCTTGTTTTTTTTTTAATATATATAAATGTATTTCTGATTTTTCCCTTTTTTCTCCCAATTTAGTGGCCAATCGATCCCTATTTTAATTCAAACACCCACCCTCGTACTGCATGTGTTCGCCAACTGCATCTCTCCAGCCGGCAGTCTCGAAGGAGACGCCTCCCCACTTTCGTGACAAGGCGACTCCAGGCCGAACCACTGCTTTTTCTGACACACCCAGAGACGCATTCACGTGACGAACACAAGCCGACTCCGCCCCCCTCCCGAAGACAGCGTTGCCAATTATTGCTGCTTCATCGAGTCCGGCCATAGTCGGATCTGACGAGACCGGGGCGCGAACCCCGGTCCCCAGTGGGCAACTGCATCGACACCAAGCCGATGCTTAGACCGCTACACCACCGCGGACCTCCACTTTCTTGTTTTAACCGGCAGTGTGTAACTGCATGTGAAAAATAATAAAACAAGATCTACAATATTCAAGCAATAGGCTATTTTAAATATTTAAACTCTTAAAATACTATTTTCAAAATCTAGTTTACTCTTCTATGGTTTTCAAAATTGTGTACACTACCTTTAAAACATTTAACATATTTGTCAAAACATAACCAGTGTATCAGTGCCACCAAAACTCCCTTTATTATTACATAAACCAAGACTGTAACAAGTAGAAGGGATTGTGTCAGTATGGGTCTTCATTCAACACTTCATCTAACGTTAGTGAATGACCATTTACTTGCTAACTACACGTAACGCTAGCTAGCTAATGACATTACATGACAGCTATGTTCTGACCTTAATTCAACACTTCATCTAACGTTAGTGAATAGATTTTTAAAAAATTACGATTTACTTGAATTGCCACATGTAATGTGTAAACGGCCTTCCTTTTTTGGCGATGTCGTGGGCATTTCTAAACAGTAGGCTCATCTTCTCCAACTGGGCCGTCTTCATGGCAGCGGTATCCTGTGGGGTCGATTCTCCCTGTACTATCTTTATCACATGGATGTGGCATTTGGATGATTCATGGTCTTTTATGGCCTCCAATTTTAGGTTTTTAGTCCCAATAGTGAAACGGTTAGCTTTCTTGTCGGCATCCGAAGCGTGTTGACAACATACCGAACAGAACATTGTCTGGCTTGTCTCCTCGTAAACTAGCCAATCACGGGACTCTCTGTCTCCCTTGTCAGTTATTCTCCACTTCTCATTAAAATAACGTTTTCATGTCGTCTTCGCCTCTTTAACCCGTGTCTCCTCCTGGGATGTTTTCTCTGCAGACCTCTTCACCCCTGTGATGCGACGCCACGTTGTGTTTTCTGGCTCTCTCCTCGTCCTCGAGAGTGTCTGTGGGAATTAGCAGACTCGCAAGACAAGCGTCCCTATACTCTGCCTCTGATTGGCTAACCAACGATGGCAACAAGTACTAGCCAATCAGAGGCAGAGTAGGGCGGGTCATAGGGAGGGAAATGAGGCAGATTCGCGACTCAGTACGTCACAAATTGCTACTTTACCCGCCACCGTGGCTGGTAGGTGGAGCAAATTCACCCGCCAATACGCAAATCCACCCGCATTTGCCGTGTAGCGGGTGCTAATTTCCATCCCTGGTACGGATTCAAGTCATCTAAATCACCGCCGACCATCCCGGAACTGAAACCCTTTGAGGAGGGTACGCTCAGAATCATCCAGAACATTAAATTAAACCCCCAAACAAAGCTTTCCAGAAGAAACTCCATAAAGACACAAGATTAATAAAAGAAGATGACAAACTCTTCATTGCAGCCGACAAAACTTCTAATTTTTATAAAATAGAGCCCGATCACCATGACAACCTTCTACACAGCAACATCAGCAAATCTTACAAGAAGGCTGCGAAGTCTGCTGAAAGAGACATGACCCTAAAGGACAAACAAATCACATCGGATCTGAAATTAGACGACCGCGTTGACGTCACGGCCCAGAGGCAAGCCTTTATTACCCTGACAGACCACAAACCACGTTTTAACATGTAGGCTTATCAACCCCACCAAGCCCGAGATAGGCAAGCTCAGCAAAACAAATTATTGAAAATATTAACCGGACGACTTTGAAGAGGGTTCCCTTAAACCAGTGGAAGAACAACGACCAGGTAGTGAAATGGATTAGGGGCATAGATGACAAGAGCAGACATACGTTCATATGCTTTGATATTTTTGAGTTTACCCCTCCATAACTAAAGAGCTACGAGACAAAACTATTGAATTTGCCTCAACATACACCAAAATATCCCACCAACACAGAGACATAACAGCCCATGCTAAAGAGTCAATCTTATACCACAAGGGAATCCCATGGCAGAAGCAAGGTAGCAGCCTATTTGACGTGACCATGGGCAGCTTGGACGGGGCAGAGACCTGTGGGCTAGTGGGCTTGTACTTGCTGTCCCAACTACAGGTCCTGGACATCAACGTGGGGCTATATATAGAGACGCCGGGCTGGCAGTCACACTTACATGAAGCCCAACAATAAGAAAAACATTAGCAGCTGATGAGTGTGAGACACACTGCAATGCATTAAAACTTTTTTCCTGTATCCGTGTTGATTATATATATATATATATTCACTCAGCTCCTCATTTGTTGAGCACTCCTACCGACACCATTGATGGTTTCTGGGAAAAAAGAGAGACAAGTTGTTAATCACGAGCATGTGAATGAGCGGGTTCGTTTCCAGGCCCATCGGCTGCTTTGCATCTGAAAATAGTGACGATACCTTTTCTCTAACTTTAACATGGAAGCATCGTTGCCATCCATTCACGCAGGAGTGATGAACACAAAGCCTGCAGCAGCGTTTTCACAGCCAGTCGTAGTACAGTCCAGACTGTCTTGCTTTAGCATGGTTCTTTAATGTGCTGTATCTATAATGAGCCAAAACACCCCCTGATGCCAAATAAGTGACATAGATATGTGGTGGGGGTGCACAGTTAGTTTCCCCTAATGAAGTGTTGTTTTTTCCTCCAGTGGCAAATCACACATAGAAATAAAGGCAACACCTTCAGTATTTTTGTATTTTATTGTTAGGAGCATAATGATAATGCCTTTATAAGAGAACATTTATTTTTTGTGCAGTTTCTTGTCATCTGCACAGCCAAATTGGTTGCACGCTGATTTATTTTCAGATTCCTTCCTTGCAAAGATAATGGTTTCTGTTTTAACTCTATATCCAGATGAGTTTTTTTATTTTCTGATTTATTGTTTCTGGGTTTTGAAGCTGTTTTCTTTTATAGGTTAAAGAGGTTCTTCCACAAACTATACCAACATTAAATTATATGGTAATACTTCCATCAGAAATAGATCTTATTGTAAGCAGCAGTCGGCTTGATTTACATATGATCTAACTCGTGACTTACATTAGTGACAAAATGGACACCTTGTTGTTGGAAGTGTTTTTTGTTTGTTTTTTTTTTGTACACTTGAGAAAACTACTGGGAAATCAAAGCCAAAAGAATGCTCCAGTTGTCTTATTGTAGGTTATCTTGCAGAATGTGTTGAGACATAACATTTTTTCTTCCTTCTGAAGCAGCTATGACCTGCTCCTGAAGTAGAAATGGTCATTGTATATATACATATATATATTGTGGCAGGAATGAGGAAAAACACAGGAGACCAAGGCGAGTTTGATGTTTATTCCTCAACTCCAAAAACCAACTAAAGCAGGAACAACCCTGCACCGGCGAGCCCGGGAACGTAAACCACGCCCCCAGCTCAGAGCCCTGCCGGGTGAGAGGCATAGCCCCTAGTGTCCGCCACACAGCCCCCCCCCCCCCCGAACACCCAGAAGGGACTCCTGGAAAGAAAATCAGTGTCTCACTGGAGGCTTAAGCAGCCTGCCATAACGGCTGCGCCGTCCCTCAGCCGAAACAGGAGGTGAAACACAGTCCAAAGCCGGCTGAGAAGCAGAACGCTGAACCCGTGAAGACACTGCCGGGGTCCTGGAAGGAGGACGACCCCGACGGGGAACCTGGGCCGGAAACACAACTTCGCCTGCCACGCTGTGCGCCGGTTTAAGCCTATCAAGCGTGACACGCTCCCTACGCCCACCCATATCCAGCACAAACCCTTAGGACCCGTCTCAAGAACCCGAAATGGGCCATCATATGGGGGTTGGAGGGGCGAGCGGTGAGCATCATGCCGTACAAAAACAAAACGAGCCGACATGAGCTCCGCAAGCACGAACGACCGTGGAAAACAGTGGTGAACGGGGCCTGGAACCCGAGTGCTGTCGGACAAAAAAGGATAAACGGCCGGACGGGGTCGAGGAGCGGAACTCCCAGGCAAAAATTCCCCAGAGACGCGGAGCGGCTGACCGAGCACCAGCTCAGCGGGCGAAGCGTCGAGGTCCTCCTTGGGAGCCGAACGCAACCCGAGCATAACCCAAGGTAAACGCTCCACCCAGTTACCATCCGAGAGCGCAGCGCGCAGCGCTGCCTTGAGCAACCGGTGAAAACGTTCACACAAGCCGTTAGCCTGAGGGTGATACGCGGTAGTGCGGTGTACCTGCACACCCAAGGATCGTGCAAGTGCCGACCAGAGCTCTGACACGAACTGGGGGCCCCTGTCTGAGGTGATATCTGACGGAGTGCCGAAACGGGCGACCCAGGAGGAAAGAAACGCGCATGCAACATCCGAGGATGTTGTGGAGGACAGAGGGACAGCCTCTGGCCACCTGGTGGTCCGATCTACCATTGTGAGCAGGTGCGTAAAACCCTGTGAAGAAGGTAGAGGGCCCACCAGGTCCACATGCACGTGGTCGAAACGTCTGGCCGGGATCGGAAACGGTTCGAGGGGCGACTTAGTGTGCTGGTGGACCTTAGCGCGCTGGCATGCCACACATGCAGCCGCCCACCCCTTGGCGTCCTTGCGGAGGCCAGGCCAGACGAACTTGGAACCGACCAACTTCACCGACGCCCGAACTCCAGGGTGCGAGAGGGAGTGAATCGAATTGAAAACTCGACGGCTCCAGGCCACTGGAACAACGGGGCGGGGACGGCCGGTGGACACATCGCAGAGGAGGGCAGGACTGCCTTCCTGCATCACAGCGTCCTCTAGCTTGAGACCGGTACGCGTTGACCTAAGGGCAAGGACGTCCGGGTCGCTGGGCTGGTCGGCAGCCATAGCGGAGAAATCCACACCGAGGTGCACAGGACACACAAGCACACGCGACAGACAATCAGCAACAGGGTTGGACTTCCCGGCCACATGCTGAATGTCCATTGTGAACTCGGAGATCGCCGCTAGGTGGCGCTGTTGACGAGCAGACCACGGCTCAGTCACCTTGGACATGGCAAAAGTCAGCGGCTTATGATCCACATAAGCCGTGAATGGGCGACCCTCCAGCAGGAAGCGGAAATGCCGGGTTGCAAGGTGCAGTGCCAGCAACTCCCGGTCTAAAACGCTGTACTTGCGCTCGCTATCCCGCAGTTTGCGGCTAAAAAATGCGAGTGGCTGCCACGCATTCGCCACACGCTGTTCAACCACAGCCCCCACGGCTATGTCAGACGCATCGGTTGTTAAAGCTATGGACGCCGTGGGTGTGGGATGGGCGAGGAGGGCAGCATTAGCCAGGGCGCACTTAGCTCTGTCAAAGGCCTTGACCCGTTCGGGAGTCCAGTCGACAGGGTCATTAGCCTTCTTAAGCCGCAGGGCTTCGTAAAGTGGCTGAAGGAGGTGGGCAGCGCGAGGGAGGAAACGGTTATAGAAATTCACCGTGCCCAAGAATTCCTGCAATGCCTTAACAGAGACCGGGCGGGGAAATTCCGCCACCGCTTGCACCTTAGAAGGCAACGGGACCGCGCCTTGCGGCGAAATGCGGTAACCCAAGAAGTCAATCACCGGCAGTCCAAACTGACACTTGGCCGGGTTGACTATCAGGCCGTGTTCATCCAGACGATGGAAAATCTGTTTCAGGTGCGCCAGGTGCTCTTCAGCTGACGGACTGGCCACTAATATGTCGTCGAGATAAACAAACATGAAAGCAAGGTCACGCAACACCGAGTCCATCAGCCTCTGAAAGGTTTGCGCTGCCCCCTTCAAGCCAAACGGCATGCGCATGAACTCAAAAAGCCCAAATGGGGTGATCACTGCGGTCTTGGGCACGTCCTCTGCGCGCACAGGAACCTGATGATAGCCGCGCACCAGGTCCACCTTAGAGAAAATAGTGGTACCTGCCAGGCGTATGGAAAAGTCCTGTATGTGTGGGATGGGATAGTGGTCATTGGCGGTGACGTTGTTCAGGCGGCAAAAGTCGCCGCAAGGCCGCCACGACCCATCCGCCTTGGGCACCATGTGAAGCAGCGAGGCCCACGGGCTGTTGGAATGCCTCACTATACCCAGACGCTCCATGATGGCGAACTCCTCCTTAGCTGGAGCCCATTTTACTGTGTTGAGGCGCCGCGCGCGCGCAAAAACTGGCGGTCCCAGAGTGGGAATGAAATGTTCTACCCCGTGTTTAGTAACCGCGGTGGAAAAGGCAGGCGTAGTCACCGATGGAAAATCTGCCAGCAAACGCTGAAAAACATCCCCAAATGCTAAAAAGTTAGCGTGTGTTAACGGCCCGGCTCCCCCTGTCTCGCACGGAACAGTGGCGAAAAACACAGCATCAATTAAATGGCGGTTTGCAACATCAACCAGCAGACCATTAGCACACAGAAAATCCGCGCCGATAATAGGAACAGTAATGGCGGCCACTACAAAGTCCCACTCAAAATGGCGCCCGTGGAAGCAAACAGTCACCAACCTTGTGCCAAACATCGCAATGGACGAACCGTTAGCTGCACTTAACTGTGGGCCGCCGCCTTCGGCCGACCTGTCTGTCTTAGCAGGAGGGAGTAGGCTCTTTTGCGAGCCTGAGTCCACCAGAAACCGTCTTCCTGACATCGAGTCCTTAATGAAGAGCAGCTCACTACGTCCGCCAGCACCCACAGCTGCTACTGAGCGCTGCCCTGGAGTTTCCCGCCGTCTCAAACGTGCACGGAGGGACGCAGCGCCTCGCTTTGCCGCCGAACCGCTGGTGGAAGATACAGAGGCCTCTACCGCGCCGTCTCCGGGCAGTCACTCCAGCCACCACTGCCGGGTCCGCGTCCTCCGACGCCGGCTGCAGAGGCTCCGATGCCACACTCTGCACAGAGAACCGTCTGGTAGCCAGCAGGACCCGATCGGCCTCCTCAGCCAAACCTCGGCAGTCACCAGCGGCCAGACACGGGGAGTTAGCCAAAGCCGCGCGCACAGGAGACGGAAGCTGGCGCAGGAAAACATGCGGGAAAAGGAATCCACCTTCGTCCGAGCCTAGCAGCGAAAGCATATTGTCCATGAGATCCACAGCCGTCCCGTCGCCCAAACCGGATAGGGAAAGCATTCTATCTGCCCTCTCTGTGGTAGATAGGCTGTACCTCCGGAGCAGAAGATGTTTGAGGGCGACGTGTTTATCGTGTTGCGGAGGGGCGCGCAACAGCTGCATGGCCCGGCGTGTGGACTGCTGGTCCAGCGCAGCGACGACCAGATAGTATCTGGAGTCGTCCGTGGAGATTCCACGCAGGTGGAACAGCGCCTCGACATGCTGGAACCACGAGGCCGGGTCGCTCTGCCAGAATTCTGGGAGCTTCACAGCCGCGGCGAGAACGGCCGGCTGTGAGAGTTGGGGCGGCATGGCCGAAGTGGATTCACACTCTTCTTCTGCTCCAAACATGTTCAATTCGGGGTCACCAATGTGGCAGGATGAGGAAAAACACAGGAGACCAAGGCGAGTTTGATGTTTATTCCTCAACTCCAAAAACCAACTGCAGCAGGAACAACCCTGCACCGGCGAGCCCGGGAACGTGAACCACGCCCCCAGCTCACAGTCCTGCTGGGTGAGAGGCATAGCCCCTAGTGTCCGCCACAATATTTATATAAATATATATATATATATATATATATATATATATATATATATATATATATATATGTGTGTGGTGTGTGTGTGTGTGTGTGTGTGTGTATATATATGTGTATATACATAACCCTGTGATGGCCTGGCAGCCTGTTCAGGGTGTCCTCCCGCCGGTCGCCCAATGACTGCTGGGATAGGCTCCAGCATCCCCGTGTCCCTGAGTAAGGATAAGTGGTTTGGATAATGGATGGATGGATGTTTATTTTTTCTCTTCTTTCTTCTTTGTTTTTTCCACCTTTTTCTCCCCAATTGTACCTGGTCAATTACCCTATTTTTCCGAGCCATCCTGGTCTCTGCTCCACCCCCTCTGCTGATCCGGGGAGGGCTGCTGCAGACTACCACATGCCTCCTCCCATACATGTGGAGTCACCAGCTGCTTCCGTTCACCTGACAGTGAGGAGTTTCACCAGGGGGGAAGTAGTGCGTTGGAGGATCATGCTTTTCTCCCCAGTTACCCCTTCCCCCTGAACAGGCGCCCTGACCGATCAGAGGATGCGTTAGTGCAGTGACCAGGACACATACCCGCATCCAGCTTCCCACCTGCAGACATGGCCAATTGTGCCCGAGACACAATTGGCTGGAAGTAACACGGGGATTCGAACCGACAATCCCCGTGTTGGAAGGCAATGGAATAGACAACTGTGCTATCTGGACGCCTATAGAATATATTTTAACTTGGAGTCTGAGTGTTTAAGGTACTAGGAATAACCTATGCAAAATGTGAAATGAAATTGTTTTTCTCCATGTGTCATCTTCTAAGGCTCACACACAATACCGTGATCCTCACAGCAATACAGTACTGAGGACCATCCTCATAATATTACTGTTTGTTGCTTACCTTTTTGAAGAAAATGCCATATGGCTCCACTTGTTTCAGGATGTCAGACATTAACATCATCTATAAAGCTGGGAGCAAAGTACACATGAAATATAAGATCCGGGATATTCATGCATGCAGTGGACTTTTTGGTGATCCTTGTTAATGAAGACCAGAACATAACGACAGTCCATATCAACAAGGACGCTCCCATTCCTTTTGATGTCAAATCCCCAAAGTGGTGACGTGTAGCCTCGTATTGATAGTCAAGGCTAGACATTGTATTCTAGATTCTATTCCATCTATTCTCCAGTGTCAGTGCTCCAACACATTTGCATTTCCTTTGGATTAAAAAGAGTGTTGGTGCCTTTTCATATTTGATGCGTGTTTGATAGCACTTCTTGTTTGTGCTACAAATGGTACATGATGTGTGTCATTTGACTGATGGTGCTCTTCTGCAGCTGTTGTGTGTCCAGCCTCAATGACTAAACACATAAGTCTTAAAAAGAATTGACACCCAAGAACTGTTTGTCAGTGTGAGTATTTTTCCACGCTTGATAGCTGTCAGGATATTAGTAATCAATCTCTAAGACCTGCCTTTGTTTAAACTTGTCCATCATATCTTACTTCCTCCAAGACAAATGTGCATTTGCTACAAAGCTGATAGTAGACTGACAGATCACCTGCAGTTTTCC
The DNA here is from genome assembly GCA_022114975.2 of Lampris megalopsis. Taxonomy (NCBI): domain Eukaryota; kingdom Metazoa; phylum Chordata; class Actinopteri; order Lampriformes; family Lampridae; genus Lampris; species Lampris megalopsis. The sequence goes on from JAJHIY020000444.1 coordinate 1,048,317, forward strand.
TTAAAATATTGATGACCACAGAGTACCAGTAAACTTTTGTTAGACCCAAGTGATAAAACAACAGGATAAATTGATTTGGAGTTTGAGAAGTGTGCACTTTATGTGTACGCCTATTCTTTTGCACAATATCAGGAAATAGTTGCCAAGCTTAATTTCTCATCTCAACTTCAGCCGCTTTTCCGGAGTCAGGTCCCGGTGGCAGCAAGCCAAGTAGGGCACTCCAGACATCCCTGGGTCTACCCTGGGGTCTCCTCCCAGTTGGCTGTGCCCAGTAAACCTCCAAAGGAAGGTGCCCAGGGGGCATCCTAATCAGATGCCTGAACCGTCTCAACTGGCTCCTTTCGATGTGAAGGAGCAGCGGCTCTACTCCGAGCTCCCTCCGGATGTCCGAGCTCCTCACCCTATCTCTAAGGCTGAGCCCAGACACCCTACGGAGGAATTAATTTCAGCTGCTTATATCCACGATCTCACCCTTTCGGTCACTACCCAAAGCTCATGACCATAGGCGAGGGTTGGAACGAAGACTGACTGGTAAATTGAGAGCTTTGCTTTCCGGCTCAGCTCCTTCTTCGTCACAACGGTCCGGTACAACATCCGCATTACTGCTGATGCTGCACCAATCCGCCTGTCAATCTCCCGCTCCATCCTACCCTCACTCATGAACAAGACCCCGAGATACTTGAACTCCTTCACTTGAGGCAACAACTCATCCCCAACCCGGTAGAGAAGCATGGCCTCAGACTTGAAGGTGCTGACTCTCATCCCGGCCATTTCACATGCAGCTGCAAATCGCCCCAGTGCGCGCTGGAGGTCACGTTCTGATGAAGCCAACAAAACCACATCATCTGCGAAGAACAGAGATGCAATTCTGAGGTTCCCAAAATGGACTCACTCCTCACCTTGGCTGCACCCTGAGATCCTGTCCATGAATATCACAAACAGAATCAGAGACAAGGGACAGCCTTGGCGGAGTCCGACACCCACCGAAAACCTGTTTGACTTTGTGCCAAGAATGCAGACACAGCTCTCACTTTGGTTATACGAGGACCAGATGGCTTGTAGCAACTGCCCCAGTACCCCATACTCCTGCAGTACCCCCCACAGAGTGCTCTGGGATACATGGTCGTAAGCCTTCTCCAAGTCCGCAAAACACATGTAGACTGGCTGGTCAAACTCCCATGCCCCCCTCAGCACTTCTGCAAGGGTAAAGAGTTGGTCCGTTGTTCCACGGCCAGGATGGAATCCGCCTTGTTCCTCCTGGATCTGAGGTTCAACAGTCGGTCGGAGCCTCCTTTCGAGCACCCTAGAGTAGACTTTCCCAGGGAGGCTGAGCAATGTGATGCCCCGATAATTGGAGCACACCCTCTGGTCCCCCTTTTTGAATATGGGAACCACCACCCCAGTCTGCCACTCCACAGGTACTGTCCCCGACCTCCACATGACACTGAAGAGGTGTGTTAACCAAGACAGCTCAACAATGTCCAGAGCCTTCAGCATCTCAGGGCGAATCTCATCCATACCCGGCGCCTTTCCACTGAGGAGCTTTTTAACTACCTCAGAGACCTCTGCCAGGGATATGGGTGGGGCTTCCCTGAGTCTTCGGACTCAACTGAGCTTAATTTCCCACATGTATACAAAAACGGGCAGGTCAGTAAAAATCAAGGCAAGTTTTGAGTCACTTTCTATTGCTGGGATATTTAGGACAATAGCTAATCCAATTACATGCAAACTGTGAACGCATTTGTGCTTGCTCAGTTTAATGGTTGCTGTTCGGTTACTTGTTGAAAGAAATCATGCAGGGCTGAGAGAGAGAATTCATACAGGGCTGAGAGAGAGAATTCATACAGGGTGCAGCAGCCGAATGTGGCAGAGGTTGGCGTGAAGGGTTGGTTTGAAGAAGCAGCAGCATAATTGTTGCTACCAGGCAGATACGGGAAAACCCGTTCATAGAGTTCTTCTGTAGTAGGTCCTAAAACATCTGTAGCTACTGTAAAACTCAGGTCCAACCATGTTCTCTTGGACAGTGGTTCAGGTGCTGACATGAGCACAGGCAGCCTCTGTTTGATTTCAAACGCATCTCTGAGATTAAGAATGGTCAAATACTAGGAAAAGGCAAATAATTTATTATTGATTATTGTCTTTCAATGATTTTATAATGGAATGGAATTTGGATATTGTCATATCATGATGAACATTTTTATCATTAATTTAGACAACAAAATTGTCCATTATGATATGACTATCCAAATTTCTTTTTTCTTTTTTTTTAGCAGGCTCACAAGCAGAAGATAAAACTATTGACGCACAATCCTTTTGTGAATTCCCCAGTGGGTGTTTTGTCTGTGTGATTGTCATTTGGGGAGCTTTAACTGTGCGCTGTCCCTCATGCCTCTTGGTGCTCGGCTGACCAATTGTGTAACATTAGTGGCATTATTGGTCACCTGATCCAGCGGCCCAGTCATGTCAAACATGATCACTCAGTCAGTCACTCCAAACATGATCCCTCAGTCACTCAGTCAGTCAGTCAGTCAGTCAGTCAGTCAGTCGATCAGCGACATTTAGTTTAGTTTATTAGGATCCACATTAGCCATTGCACTAGGCAACAGCTACTCTTCCTGGGGTCCACATTGAACAAAAAACATACAGTTACAAGAAATAAACATAAAAGTGGACAATTTAAAGCCATGAAGGAGAAAAACACACAAAATGTAGGTAGTATGGTGAAGAAAAGAAAGAGTACCATCTCCGATTAGACAATGGAGAGGCTAGCTTGTGGATGACAACACAGACATGACACTACCTATGCTAGGGGATAGATGGTCTCTAACACAGTACACAATAATATTATGATAATAATATGATGATACATTAGCACAATATAATATGATAATGCTATAATAATATGATGATGCAAAGCACAATATAATATCTGTCTATCTAATATCATCTATGTCTAATATCTATCTATAATGTCATCAGTTTCTAGTAATAATAATATATTAGTATAGTGATACAGATGATATGATGAACACTATAATTATTATATTAATAATATATACACACAAAAATGACCTATATTGACAAATCTCTATTGAGAATAACTAAAATGGAAGGGCCTTCTGCCTTTAATTTCTATGATTGTGGAAGGTAATGAGTTCCATAGTGAAATAGCTCTGTACATAATTGTTCTTTTCATAGCATTAGATCTTGGCATACTACTACTACTTTGGGCTGCTCCCGTTGGGGGGGTCGCCACAGCAGATCATCCGTTTCCATCTCTTCCTGTCCTCTGCATCTTCCTCTGTCACACCAGCCATCTGCATGTCCTCTCTCACCACATCCATAAACCTCCTCTTTGGCTTTCCTCTTTTCCTCTTCCTTGGCAGCTCCATATTCAGCATCCTTCTCCCAATATACCCAGCATCTCTCCTCCACACATGTCCAAACCATCTCAATCTTGCCTCTCTTGCTTTGTCTCCAAACTGTCCAACCCGAGCTGTCCCTCTAATATACTCATTCCTACTCTTGTCCTTCTTCGTCACTCCCAGTGAAAATCTTAGCTTCTTCAACTCTGGCACCTCCAGCTCCACCTCCTGTCTTTTCATCAGTGCCACTGTCTCCAAACCATATAACATAGTTGGTCTCACAACCATCTTGTAAACCTTCCCTTTAACTCTTGCTGGTACCCTTCTGTCACAAATCACTCCTGACGCTCTTCTCCACTCACTCCACCCTGCCTGCATTCTCTTCTTCACCTCTCTCCTGCACTCGCCGTTACTTTGTACAGTTGACCCCAAGTATTTAAACTCATACGCCTTCATCACCTCTACTCCTTGCATCCTCACCATTCCACTGTCCTCCATCTCATTCAAGCATATGTATTCCATTTTGCTCCTACTGACTTTCATTCCTCTTTTCTCCAGTACATACCTCCACCTCGCCAGGCTCTCCTCCACCTGCAACCTGCTCTTGCTACAGGTCACATTAGATCTTTGCATAGGCACTGTAAAATGTTCCATTACCACCTGCCTGGTAGAATAGTTAAGTCTATTACTAGTGTAATGAATTTATTTGTACAAACAATGAGGTTTTTAAGTTGTCACAGATGTTCCTGAAAAATAAAAATGGGACTAGCTAGTAATCTTTTTTTCTACCATAAGCCATGATAGGCGTTTATGCATATGAAAAATATTGGATCTGTTTGGGCAAGGCGCGCCACTCTATTTTGGACTAGTTGTAGTTTTATCAAGTCCTTTTTCATTGCACTCGACCCCAGCAGGATGATAGTCAAGATGGGATAAAACCAGTGCCTGGATAACCTGGACCACAGCGGTTGCTGTTAAGAACTCATCACATCTCCTAATGATATAAACCCCTCCCCATTTTCTTGGTTCTGTTGTCTATATGAGTTGACCATGACAGATGACACCAAGCAGCTTTGTTTCTTCCACTTGTTCAATATTTATTCCTCTCAATGACAAATTGAGCTTTGGACTTGACTAACAAATAATGTGAGCCTAACACAATACAATTTGTCTTTGAGATGTTTGAGACCATTCTGTTATTCTGTTAATCTGATACTAGTTGTAACTCCTTATTCAAAGCTACAGAAAAGTCATTTACAGTAGTAGCTGACATGTACAATGTTGTGTCATCAGCATACATGGGCATATTGGCCCTGTCCAAGACCAATGGCAAGTCATTTGTAAAGATTGTGAACGGTAGCGGCCCAAGGCAGTTCCCTTGTTATATTCCAGACTGTAACTGTTTAGTATCAGCGAGAATACCATTAAATAAAACTCTCTGTGACCTACTGGACAAATAGTTCTTTATCCAGGTCACCGAAGAGGATGAGAAACCATAAGAAGTAAGTTTCTGTAGCAGAAAATTGTGATCAATAACATCAAAGGCCGCAATGAAGTCTAGCAAAACTGACCCCACAAGCTTCTTATTGTCAGTATCAATTAAACAGTCATGTATCATCTGCATAAGTGCTGCACATGCTGTGTCCATCCCTGTAAGCATGCTGAAAGTCTGTAATTCATTTTCAGTGAAATAATGCTGTATTTGATTAAAGATAATTTTCTCCATGAATTTTGCCAGAACCAGCAAAATACTTATAGGGTGCCTGTCTGCGGTGGTGTAGCGGTCTAAGCATTGGCTTTGTGTTGATGCAGTTGCCCACTGGGGACCGGGGTTCGCGCCTCAGTCTCGTCAGATCTGATTATGGCCGGACTCGCCGAAGCAGCAATAATTGACAACACTGTCTTTTGGAGGGGGGCGGAGTCGGCTTGTGTTCGTCACATGAATGCGTCTCTGTGTGTGTTGGAAAAAGCAGTGGTTCGGCCTGGATTCACCTTGTCATGGAAGTGGCGAGGCGTCTCCTTCATAGACTGCTGGCCGGAGAGATGCAGTTGGCGAATGCATACAGTACGAGGGTGGGTGTTTGAACTAAAATAGGGATCGATTGGCCACTAAATTGGGAGAAAAATCAGAAATAAATGTATTTTAAAAAATACTTATAGGGTGACTGTTTGCACCTGAGAGATTGGTTTTTGTATTTTTATGTAATGGGATGATCTCCTTCCAAATCTGTGGACATACACCCCAATTTAAACTTTGATTAAAAATATGAGTCATTGGACTGACCCCCTGATGTGCTGCAATTTTCAACAGCCTACTATCCAGGTTATCCAAACTCAATGGCTTCTCATTTTTGATGGAAAGTAATAGCTTCTTAAAGGGACAGTTCACCCCAAAATCAAAATATGTGTTTTTCCTATTACCCGTAGTGCTATTTATCCATCTAGTGTGAGTTGTCGAGTTTTGGAGACATCGGCCATAGAGATGTCTGCCTTTTCGAGAAAGAAAGAAAGAAAGAAGAAAATAAAAAAGCCACTTTATTTTTGTCATTGTACAGGTTACAGTGAGATTTGTTCTGTGCATTTAACACATCCTATTGTACAGGGGCAGTGGGCAGCTGCAGTGCCCGGGGGCCAACTCCAGTTCTTTCCATTGCCTTGGTCCGGGACACAGACAGGAATATCAGCCCTAACCCTGTATTCTCTCAAATACAATGGAACTGGATGGCACTCAGCTTGTGTTACTCAAAGCACCAAAAAATACAAAACACAACAGCAATGTCGCTTTCCAGAAATCATGTCCCGGTTACTCAAGATAATCCATAGACCTTGTTGTGAGCAGTTTCCTGTAGCTGTAGTTTGGTCCAAGACAATAGTTCCTACATGAAACTGCTCACAGCAAGGTCCACCGAAATTGACATAATTGAATTGACATAAAATTGACATAGTATTGACATAATTGTAGATGCAGCAAGGAGATTTCTGAGTGTTGTGGGAGTTTCTGGAGAAGGTGTGCAGCAGCTGGTGAGAGGCTTTTAGCCCCTCAAGAAATAGAGAAGTTACAGAAGAGTGGGAAATGGGTGGGAGGGACTTGGGTTTTTTTTGGTTTTTTTAATCAGTGGAGATTTTAGTTTAATTCCTGTAGATGGCAGTAATGCAACATTTTGGATGCCAACCACCATTAAAAAAAAAACAACAGTTGCACAAAGCACATCCACTGAGCCAAAGAACTAGTGGGCCAGACTTTGGCATTTGGTTGTTGGTAAAAAAACACAAGAGCCCCACAAGCAGAACATAAACTACACTGCAAACTGCCCAGTCCTGAAGTTACTCCAGCATGAGCTCCAAAGCATGTAACTGTGTAGTGTGAGCAGCATGCTAGCGGAGCAGTGGCAGCTGCAGAGGCAGCACAGCAGCAACACAGGGCCGGTGTTCTGATGGCTCATGCTGCCTTGTTGAAAAATGCTACTGTAGCGCGAATCGATAGCAGAATCTAACCCTAACCTCGCCTACTATACACACAACTGCTAGGTAGCACATCTCGATAGGTAGCACATATCGACAGAACAGGGCCGGCCACAGCCAAGCTAGGCTAACTAGGCTGTACGGGGGTTTCATCAGCCCTGTTGGTTAGCTAGTGAACAGGTTAACTATTTGGGGTTAAGGTTAGGTTAAGATAAGCGTTGGATTAAGGTTAGGGTTAGGTCGAGGTTGAGATTAAGTCAGGTTAATGTAGGTTAGGTTAAGTTTAGGTAAATTCAATGAAATAGGGTTGAGGGAACATACGCTCCCGGTCACACTAGCTAGCAGGCTCACTCGCCTCATTGTCTTATGGTCTGAGTTTAACCTCTTTGTAGCATCCAAGCAATTCAATAGTATATTCCAGTTCAGACAAAAGAAAGAGGTCCAAAATCCATGATACAGGTGTGATCTGTTCGGCCACATCAGGCTGGTAAAGCTGCGACCGCGGTTCGAGATGCCATCGCGTTTGTAGGCTGACCTGCTGGTCCGGTCCTGCCAAAAAGCTGTCAGTGGGACCTGCGTTTACACCTGACATTGTAAAAACTTGGAATCCTTCACTTTAAGCAGGACACAGCTCACCAGCAAATGACCCAATATACGTCATTAATTGTGACAGGGTAGTTGCATCCATTTGGTGTATACATCTCAGGTACCACTGACCTTGCTTTTGAGTGTGTGATTGCTTTATGAATAATTCATTTATGGAAACAGTTTATTACATATGTGCATAGCATGCTTTGTGGTCTGAAAAGAGTTGGACTTTGTGTGCTGAAAGCATGTGCAGCCTTCCCAGCGGCCTTGGTAGATAATGTGATGAAGAGATTCCATGAAAGCAAGAAAAGAGGGGGAAGTGTGTTGTATGCACTATGCAAATAAGTGTGTGATCGCATCAGTACAGACGTTTAGCCAGCTACGACTAGCCAACATTGTAGGTAATGTAACAAAATGAATTTCTCTCCGTCTTTATTTCCGTCTCATGAAACTAGGGTCGTGCACAAGTTGCAAACGTTTCTGAAAAATTAATAACAAATACCCCCCCCCCTTTCCCCCCCTTCTTTTCTCTGTCTCGCTGTCCCGGTCTCTGCTCCACCCCCTCTGCTGATCCGGGGAGGGCTGCAGACTACCACATGCCTCCTCCCATACATGTGGAGTCACCAGCTGCTTCTTTTCACCTGACAGTGAGGAGTTTCACCAGGGGGATGTAGCGTGTGGGAGGAATCACGCTATTCCCCCCCAGTTCCCCCCTCCCCTCTGAACAAGCGCCCTGACTGACCAGAGGAGGCACTAGTGCGGCGACCAGGACACATACCCACATCTGGCTTCCCACCTGCAGACACGGCCAATTGTGTCTGTAGGAACGCCCGGCCAAGCCGGCGGTAACACGGGGATTCGAACCGGCGAGACCCATGTTGGTAGGCAATGAAATGGACGCCTGGATAACCCCTTTTAAAATTTAGCCTTAAAATCACAAGCTCCGTTAAAGATAAGAGTTCACTCAAGCCAATATTCAGGTTATTAAAGAGATATCCCACTTCCATTCGCTTTCACATGTAAGAAAGGCTGTTTGCTGTGGATCGCTTACTGTCAAATGTTGTGATTTTATTATTTGTATTTACATCAGTTATAGATGTGCACCCATTTTTTTATGATTTTTTCCCCTCAATTTTCAGAGTGGCTCGTCACTAATTAGCTGTTAAGAGCCAGGGGAAATGAAACTGAAGCACTGAAAGCTTAAACGTATATTTAGAGCATCAAGTTGCAGTAAAACGTCACTATCGGTTTGAACGCAGTATCTTGAAATTAATTGCCTGGAAGGAAGTGGTGGGGTTGACAGCTGGGCATCAGTGAGAGCAATATTACTGGTTCCATTTGATTTGGTTTTGTTTTTGAGCCCATCATTTCTCTATATATGGCAGTTATTTCTCTTCCTTTTGATTCCTCCCTCCACCCTGATGCAACGCAGTGATAGAATATGACTCCTGTCTGGCTGCTCCCTCTGGCCTGCAGGCTCCGTCAGAAAGGGTAGTGGTGATATTCATACATTGTGTTCATTCAGCCCACTGACTGGAAGGCTGTGCATGAAGGGTAAAGAAAACAGTAGTCTGCGGTGACTTTGGATCTTTTGACTTCAGTTCTCTCCCAAGGACGTTTTGGCGAGCGCCCGGGTGTTTGAAGCCTGCTGTGTTTGGTCACATTTGACAAATCGTGCTTCAGAGAAAGGCTGTGGGAATTACTTCTTTCGTTGGATTCATTCTGAATTGAAATTCTAACAGGTGCTGATATTTGACAGCATTGTGTGAAGACTATTATGCATTAATTTTGTATTTCTTATGAGTTACATATCTGTCATTAACTGTGATTTTCTCTCACTGTACAATGTTTCCTTCTTCTGTTGTTGTGATATTCTGATCCTCATCTCACATCACACAAAAACACACACAGCACAGCACAAAACATTTCCCCCCCCCTTTTTCTCCCCAATTGTACCCGGCCAATTACCCCACTCTTCCGAGCCGTCCCGGTCTCTGCTCCACCCCCTCTGCCGATCCGGGGAGGGCTGCAGACTACCACATGTCTCCTCCCATACATGTGGAGTCACCAGCCGCTTCTTTTCACCTGACAGTGAGGAGTTTCACCAGGGGGACGTAGCGCATGGGAGGATCACGCTATTCCCCCCAGTTCCCCCTCCAAACAGGCGTCCTGACTGACCAGAGGAGGCGCTAGTGCAGCAAGCAAGACACATACCCACATCCGGCTTCCCACCCGCAGACACAGATAATTGTGTCTGTAGGGACGCCCGACCAAGCTGGAGGTAACACGGGGATTTGAACCAGCAATCCCCGTGTTGGTAGGCAAGGGAATTCTTATCTTATCTTTATGTTCAGCAGTTTGAATCCCCGTGTTACCTCCGCCTTGGCCGGGCGTCCCTACAGACACAACTGGCCGTGTCTGCAGGTGGGAAGCCGGATGTGGGTATGTGTGCTGGTCGCTGCACTAGCGCCTCCTCTGGTCATTTGGGTCACCTGTTTGGGGGGTAGGACTAGGGGGAATAGCGTGATCCTCCCACGCGCTACGTCCCCCTGGTGAAACTCCGCACTGTCAGGTGAAAAGAAGCGGCTGGTGACTCCACATGTATGGGAGGAGGCATGTGGTAGTCTGCAGCCCTCCCTGCATCAGCAGAGGGGGGGCAGCAGAGACCGGGACGGCTCGGAAGAGTGGGGTAATTGGCCGGATACAATTGGGGAGAAAAAGGGGGAGGAAAAAAATCCAAAAACAAAAGGAAAAAAAAACCCTTTCTTCATCCATGTCTCTGTATTCATCAATTGATGAAATGAGAACTTAATGAAGTTATTAATTACTTATCGTTTCTCTACCACCTGGGTCTTATTTGCATAGTTTTTTTGCCGTCATGCGTATCAGCTATGACGTCCTCATGCTCACCAGCTTCACTGTGGAAGTGCTGCTGCACTGGCTGCAGTTTTGCCCCGTCACATACGATCCTGAAACCTGTCCTTTCAGCACGGGAGAAAAGTTGTACCAGTAGATAGCGCAGTAATGCAAATGCAATCAAACATTGTTGATAATACTGGACATTTGGATTTCCGTTACACCTCCAAATACGTGGTTTAGATAGCTGGGTGGACTGGGTCTTGTGAAACATGGCTGATGATCCTGATCGTAAGTCCTGGCCCGTTAAGATGATGGTGTAAAGCTGTGTCCAGTGAGCGAAATGATGTAACTGGTATGCACCATGGCAAAACTAATAGTCATGGTGTCAAACACTGGTAGTCTCATTTAATTTTAAATTAAATCACTATATAGTATGTACCTGTGTGTGTGTGTGTGTGTGTGTGTATATATATATATATATATCTACTCATATATTTTCGTAATGTGTGTGTGTGTGTGTGTGTGTGTGTGTGTGGTGTTAGTGTAGATAGCGGGACCGAAAACTAAAGCACTTATGATCCTAATTCTTTTTGGAGGTGGTAGGTATTGTCTCAGAGAGTAAGGGAAAAATCCCAGAACATTAAAATTATGCATAAATATGCAAAATAGGCATTTGTCTAAAAATGGCTAAAAACCACTTTTCTCAGCGTTTCAGATGATTCTGAGCATCTTTGATTTTTTCACCTATATAAAAAAAAGTTTCTGGGACTTAGAAATGTTTTGGCATTATGCAAAATATATGCATTTTTGCAAAAATGCACTTATGATCCTAATTTTTTTGGGAGGTGGTAGGTATTGTTCCAGAGAGGACCAGAAAAATAGCAGAAAATTAAAATAATTATGCATAATTATGCAAAATATGCATTTTCTAAAAATGGCTAAAAACCACTTTTCTCGGCATTTCAGATGATTCTGAGCATTTGGGGGGAGGGAGTTGGAGTGGGGGGGGTTTAGGGACAGGGGGAAGGTGGTTAGCTGGTAGGATGAAGAGGAGGGCGATTTAGACGGGTGGAGAACCAAACCGCTACATTGTAGCAGGGTTCTTCTAGTATATATATATATATATACATATACATATACACACTGTATACCGATGTAGGAAAAAAACGTTTACTACATTGCAGTACAAGCTCGTTTCGTGTGTCGCACACTCATCAGCTGCTAATGTGGGTCAACAAAGAAAACACACAGTTTATGTTGCCCCGCGTCACGCCCCTGATGTCGGTGGACAGCAACCAATCGGAGGAGAAAACATCTGAACTATAACAGCCAGTGGGGTAGGTAGTTAGGATGCACAGCAGCCAGCGGTGGAGTAGGAAGCATTACAACCAATGGGGTAAGAAGGGGCTGGGGCTTGTTTTGACAAAGCATTAGAAGGACCAGGGCGCTGCTGAAATAGCCTACATTTAGACTATAACAAGGTCATTTATGTATAGCATACTGCTGCGGGGTGGTGTTGGGGCACAGTTGGGAGGGCAGGCAGTTAAATATAAAAACACAACATCTAATACATGTCATGTATTAGATGAAATACTTCCCTGCCAAGCACAGGTTGCATCCTTTGTTTGTTTGCAGACCTGATGTGCTCACCTTGAATGGTGGAAATGACTCGTGGCCACCAGCTGCCGACACCGAAAAGAAAAGAATATCCTCTTTGTAACTACAAGTGAAATGTCTTTATTACCCCCCCCCCATTAGATGATACACACATGACATGTATTAGATGTTGTGTTTTTATATTTAACTGCCTGCCCTTCCAACTGTGCCCCAACACCACCCCGCAGCAGTATGCTATACATAAATGCCCTTGTTATATTCTACATGTAGGCTATTTCAGCAGCGCCCTGGTCCTTCTAATGCTCTGTCAAAACAAGCCCCAGCCCCTTCTTACCCCATTGGTTGTAATGCTTCCTACTCCACCGCTGGTTGCTGTGCATCCTAACTACCTACCCCACTGGCTGTTATAGTTCAGATGTTTTCTCCTCCGATTGGTTGCTGTCCACCGACATCAGGGGTGTGACGCGGGGCAACATAAACTGTGTGTTTTCTTTGTTGAACCACATTAGCAGCTGATGAGTGTGCGACACACGAAACGAGCTTGTACTGCAATGTAGTAAACGTTTTTTCCTACATCTATCTATCTATCTATCTATCTATCTATATATATATGTGTGTGTGTGTGTGTGTGTGTGTATACATATATACATATACATATATATGTATACATACATATATGTGTGGGTGTGTGTATATGTATGTGTGTGTGTGTGTGTGTGTGTGTGTGTATATATGTATATGTCTGTGCGTGTGTGTATATATATGTGTGTGTCTATACTATATATGTATATATATTCCACTCCTCATTTGTTGAGCACTTTTATCAACACCATTGATGGTTTCCGGAAGAAGGAAAAAAACGATGTGTGTATATACACTCACTGGCCACTTTATTAGGTACACCTTGCTAGTACCGGGTTGGACCCCCTTTTGCCTTCAGAACTGCCTTAATCCTTCGTGGCATAGATTCAACAAGGTACTGGAAACATTCCTCAGAGAGTTTGGTCCATATTGACATGATTGCATCACGCAGTTGCTGCAGATTTGTCGGCTGCACATCCATGATGCGAATCTCCCGGTCCACCCCATCCCAAAGGTGCTCTATTGGATTGAGATCTGGTGACTGTGGAGGCCATTTGAGTACAGTGAACTCATTGTCATGTTCAAGAAACCAGTCTGAGATGATTCGAGCTTTATGACATGGCGCGTTATCCTGCTGGAAGTAGCCATCAGAAGATGGGAACACTGTGGTCATAAAGGGATGGACATGGTCAGCAACAATACTCAGGTAGGCTGTGGCGTTGATACGATGCTCAATTGGTACTAAGGGGCCCAAAGTGTGCCAAGAAAATATGCCCCACACCATTACACCACCACCACCAGCCTGAACCGTTGATACAAGGCAGGATGGATCCATGCTTTCATGTTGTTGACGCCAAATTCTGACCCTACCATCCGAATGTCGCAGCAGAAAACGAGACTCATCAGACCAGGCAACGTTTTTCCAATCTTCTGTTGTCCAATTTTGGTGAGCCTGTGCGAATTGTAGCCTCAGTTTCCTGTTCTTAGCTGACAGGAGTGGCACCCGGTGTGGTCTTCTGCTGCTGTAGCCCATCTGCCTCAAGGTTCGACGTGTTGTGCGTTCAGAGATGCTCTTCTGCATACCTCGGTTGTAATGAGTGGTTATTTGAGTTACTGTTGCCTTTCTATCAGCTCGAACCAGTCTGGCCATTCTCCTCTGACTTCTGGCATCAACAAGGCATTTTCGCCCACAGAACTGCCGCTCACTGGATATTTTCTCTTTTTCGGACCATTCTCTGTAAACCCTAGAGATGGTTGTGCGTGAAAATCCCAGTAGATCAGCAGTTTCTGAAATACTCAGACCAGCCCGTCTGGCACCAACAACCATGCCACGTTCAAAGTCACTTAAATGACCTTTCTTCCCCATTCTGATGCTCGGTTTGAACTGCAGCAGATCGTCTTGACCATGTCTACATGCCTAAATGAATTGAGTTGCTGCCATGTGATTGGCTGATTAGAAATTTGCGTTAACGAGCAGTTGGACAGGTGTGCCTAATAAAGTGGCCGGTGAGTGTATATGTATGTGTGTGTGTGTGTGTGTGTGTGTGTGTGTGTGTGTGTGTGTGTGTGTATATATATATATATATATATATATATATGTGTGTGTGTGTGTGTGTGTGTGTGTGTGTGTGTGTGTGTGTGTGTGTGTGTGTATGTGTGTGTGTGTGTGTGTGTGTGTGTGTATATGTATGTGTATATATATATTCCACTCATTTGTTGAGCACTTTTATCAACACCATTGATGGTTTCTGGAAGGGAAAAAACTATGTGTGTATGTATATATATATATGTGTATATATATATATGGGAGCTGATGATTACTTATGGCATGAAACAGGCTTGTACTGTTGCATAAAGAATTTGCTTGACTCACTGGATTTTATATATATATAGTATATACACACACACACACAGAGCGAGAGAGTATATATATAGAGAGAGGGGGGGGTAGAGTACAGCTGGGTGTGTGGGTGTGCAGGATACTTTTGGTGTATGTGAGATTTTTATTCTGGGCATTTTATCAAGAAGTCCCAGTCAATAAACAACAGGAAGTCCAAGTTGATAAACACACACTAATGTGAACATGGAACACAAAGGACAATTATCTGTGTCACATCTCGCTCGTAATGTGCTATGCCGATGTTGTTATCCTGAGTGCTTTCCAGAATCAGCCCGTGTTTCTTATCATTCTGTCCTTGTGCTGGGGGGGGGGGGTTTCAGTATTTGCAGACCTGTGTGTCATGTTGGTTCTTCTGATGGATGTGTAGGATGTACAGTATGTGTGACTGTGTGTCGTGTTGGTTCTTCTGATGGATGTGTAGGATGTACAGTATGTGTGACTGTGTGTCATGTTGGTCCTTCTGATGGATGTGTAGGATGTACAGTATGTGTGACTGTGTGTCATGTTGGTTCTTCTGATGGATGTGTAGGATGTACAGTATGTGTGACTGTGTGTCATGTTGGTTCTTCTGATGGATGTGTAGGATGTACAGTATGTGTGACTGTGTGTCATGTTGGTTCTTCTGATGGATGTGTAGGATGTACAGTATGTGTGACTGTGTGTCATGTTGGTTCTTCTGATGGATGTGTAGGATGTACAGTATGTGTGACTGTGTGTCATGTTGGTTCTTCTGATGGATGTGTAGGATGTACAGTATGTGTGACTGTGTGTCATGTTGGTCCTTCTGATGGATGTGTAGGATGTACAGTATGTGTGACTGTGCGTCATGTTGGTTCTTCTGATGGATGTGTAGGATGTACAGTATGTGTGTGACTGTCTATCATGTTGGTTCTTCTGATGGATGTGTAGGATGTACAGTATGTGTGTGACTGTGTGTCATGTTGGTTCTTCTGATAGATGTGTAGGATGTACAGTATGTGTGACTGTGTATCATGTTGGTCCTTCTGATGGATGTGTAGGATGTACAGTATGTGTGACTGTGTATCATGTTGGTTCTTCTGATGGATGTGTAGGATGTACAGTATGTGTGACTGTGTGTCATGTTGGTTCTTCTGATGGATGTGTAGGATGTACAGTATGTGTGACTGTGTGTCATGTTGGTTCTTCTGATGGATGTGTAGGATGTACAGTATGTGTGACTGTGTGTCATGTTGGTTCTTCTGATGGATGTGTAGGATGTACAGTATGTGTGACTGTGTGTCATGTTGGTTCTTCTGATGGATGTGTAGGATGTACAGTATGTGTGACTGTGTGTCATGTTGGTTCTTCTGATGGATGTGTAGGATGTACAGTATGTGTGACTGTGTGTCATGTTGGTTCTTCTGATGGATGTGTAGGATGTACAGTATGTGTGTGACTGTGTGTCATGTTGGTTCTTCTGATGGATGTGTAGGATGTACAGTATGTGTGACTGTGTGTCATGTTGGTCCTTCTGATGGATGTGTAGGATGTACAGTATGTGTGACTGTGTCATGTTGGTTCTTATGATGGATGTGTAGGATGTACAGTATGTGTGACTGTGCGTCATGTTGGTTCTTCTGATGGATGTGTAGGATGTACAGTATGTGTGTGACTGTGTATCATGTTGGTTCTTCTGATGGATGTGTAGGATGTACAGTATGTGTGTGACTGTGTGTCATGTTGGTTCTTCTGATGGATGTGTAGGCTGTACAGTATGTGTGACTGTGCGTCATGTTGGTTCTTCTGATGGATGTGTAGGATGAACAGTATGTGTGTGACTGTGTGTCATGTTGGTTCTTCTTATGGATGTGTAGGATGTACAGTATGTGTGACTGTGCGTCGTGTTGGTTCTTCTGATGGATGTGTAGGATGTACAGTATGTGTGACGGTGTGTTGTGTTGGTTCTTCTGATGGATGTGTAGGATGTACAGTATGTGTGACGGTGTGTTGTGTTGGTTCTTCTGATGGATGTGTAGGATGTACAGTATGTGTGTGACTGTGTGTCATGTTGGTTCTTCTTATGGATGTGTAGGATGTACAGTATGTGTGACTGTGCGTCGTGTTGGTTCTTCTGATGGATGTGTAGGATGTACAGTATGTGTGTGACTGTGTGTCATGTTGGTTCTTCTGATGGATGTGTAGGATGTACAGTATGTGTGACTGTGTGTCATGTTGGTTCTTCTTATGGATGTGTAGGATGTACAGTATGTGTGACTGTGCGTCGTGTTGGTTCTTCTGATGGATGTGTAGGATGTACAGTATGTGTGTGACGGTGTGTTGTGTTGGTTCTTCTGATGGATGTGTAGGATGTACAGTATGTGTGACGGTGTGTTGTGTTGGTTCTTCTGATGGATGTGTAGGATGTACAGTATGTGTGTGACTGTGTGTCATGTTGGTTCTTCTGATGGATGTGTAGGATGTACAGTATGTGTGACGGTGTGTTGTGTTGGTTTGGGGAGGTCAGGCCACAGGAAGAAACTAACAGACGGAGAGTATGAATAAGATAAACTATCCAGTTTTGTTTTTTTTTTCCCATTAAAACATGTTTTAAATAGAAGACTGGACAGGACCGGTGTAGCCATATATAGGAATATTTTCTTCTGGTGCAACTAAATTCATTAGTCACCTGTTACAAACTTACGAATTACAAATTGCATGAACATCTTAACATGTGTACCTTTGGAACATGTATTATCATTATAAATAAGAACAAGAAGCAGCATGATAACTACATGACAACTACAACACAAAATAACCTTGACCAACACAGTCAGAAAGGCATTTCCCTAAATGTTGGGGCACGTTAGACCTATAGGGTTGTGTATCATTCAGATATGATCATTCACAGTTCTGGTTTATCTTACTGAATCTGGTTCTTATCAAATCCTGAATGCAGTTATTATCATCAGCTGTTATCTGATGTCAGTTAGTAAGACATCAGAGGCCGTTGTCATCTCCCCGTGAAATTATATTGAACACCTGTATACTAACTACTACTACTATTACTATTACTACTACCACCACTACTACTACTACCACCACAAATACTACTACTACTACCAATACTATTACTACTACTACTACTACCACCACTACTACTACCACAAATGCTACTACTACCACCACCACTACTACTACCACCACAAATACTACTACAACTACCAATACTATTACTACTACTACTACTACCACCACTACTATTACCACAAATGCTACTACTACCACCACCACTACTACTGCCACCACTACTACTACTACTATTGCTACTACCACCACTACTACTACTACTGCCACCACTACTACTACTACTACTATTGCTACTACCACCATTACTACTACTACCACCACCACTACTACTGCCACCACTACTGTTGCTACCACCACCACTACTACTACTACCACTACCACCACCACTACCACCACCACTACTACTACCACTACTACTACTACTACCACTACTACTACTACTATAACTACTACTACTACTACTACTACCACTACTACTACTACTACCACCACCACCACCACCACTACTACTACTACTACTTTCGGCTGCTCCCGTTAGGGGTCGCCACAGCGGATCATCTGTTTCCATCTCTTCCTGTCCTCTGCATCTTCCTCTGTCACACCAGCCACCTGCATGTCCTCCCTCACCACATCCATAAACCTCCTCTTTGGCCTTCCTCTTCTCCTCTTCCCTGGCAGCTCCATATTCAGCATCCTTCTCCCAGTATACCCAGCATCTCTCCTCCACACATGTCCACACCATCTCAATCTTGTCTCTCTTGCTTTGTCTCCAAACCGTCCAACCTGAGCGGTCCCTCTAATATACTCATTCCTAATCCTGTCCTTCTTCATCACTCCCAGTGAAAATCTTATCATCTTCACCTCTGCCACCTCCAGCTCCACCTCCTGTCTTTTCATCAGTGCCACTGTCTCCAAACCATATAACATAGCTGGTCTCACCACCATCTTGTAAACCTTCCCTTTAACTCTTGCTGGTACCCTTCTGTCACACATCACTCCTAACACTCTTCTCCACCCACTCCACCACCAACACACCTGTATACTATCATTCTTAGCAAGATATAAATATAATTTAAATATGTAGGATGTAAATCGTGTTTTTTTTTCTGTCTGAATGAAGGACCATGACTGACAGTTGAGAAGAAGTCTATCGTCTTCATGAAAAATCTTGGGGACTGAGAATTAAGATGATTGTTTGTCCAGTAGAAGTGAATGGGTGGTGCAGTTGATGGAGGCTCCTGGGTTTTATCACAGTTCCCGGTAATAAATCTCATCACTGAGTGTGCATACTTTTCTTTTCACATTTTGACACACACCATTGCCGGTGTTAAAGGCACCAGGGCAGCACGTCCTGGCAGTTACTAAAACTTTTATAGACTGTTTTAATGGTCAGTGTGCGTATAATTTGTTTTGCCACTGGGATTGAACCTACGCTCTCAGGATTCAGTGAGAATCTTTAAAATTCACATTTCTACACGAACACTCGGTTCCTGGAAATCCTGAACTAAGTCCAAGTCAGAAGCGGTTCTGGTTGCCGAACTCGGCTGACCTCTGTTGGATAGAGACCTTCCCTCCAGTACATGATTGAGACTTGAGAGATGCAGGAGAGGCAAAATATTGTTTCAGATGCATTTCAGATCTGCTTAACGCTGATTCCCAACATGGATGCCCAGCAGGCCGTTAGAGGTCATAACAGAGCATCAGATGTAGTAGTGTGGAAGTGTTGTTGTGTGTTTACAGTGCTTTGTGTTTCCATTTTACGGTAACCAGTTTTCATCATCTTGAATTCTACATTGTAATATGCATGAAGTAACGCAGTTATATTTTATTCATACCATATGTTGGAACAGAATACTGAGTTGAATATGGGGCCTTTGTGAGGTTGTTTTTTTTTTTAACCAAAGTGGTACTAAAGGTGGTACATACACACACACCATCATCATCATCATCATCATCATCATCAGCATCATCATCATCATCAGCGAGTACGACTGTCCTCTCCGTTGGGTTGTCTGCTTGTGGATCTTCAGGTGGCTGTAGAGGCTGACCATGCTGTGGTGCAGTGTGGACAGGGGAAAGTGGTGGTGGTGGTGGGGGTGGTGGTTGAGTCTCTCCCTCTCTCTCCTTGCGGCGCTATCGCCTTTTCTCTACGGCGTGGTGGAGCTCCATTTCATGACGTGCAGCTCCTTCCTGCTCGGATGTCTTCCAGGAGCGTCTATCCAGTGCAGTGCGTTCCCAGTTGCTTGATGTGATGCTGAATTTCTTCAGACGGGTCTTGATATTGTCCTTGAAACGTTTCTTTTGCCCGCCGGGAGCTCGCTGACCTTCCTTCAGCTGGAGTACAGGATAAATACAGTCCATCCATCCATGCATCTGTTTGGGGAGATGTGTGTTGGACATGGGGATGACATGGCTGGTCCATCAGAGTCGGTACTGCATTGTTGTGGTGGTGATGGTAGCCATGTTGGCTTCTTCCAGAACACTGGTGTTGGTGCGTCTGTCCTTCCAGCTGATCCTCGGGATCTTTCCTAAGGATCTTTGGTGGTATTGTTCCAGGTGCCTGCTGTAGGTGGTGCATGACTGCTCCATACAGCAGGGTGGGGAGAACAACGGCTCTGTAGACCAGGAGTTTTGTTTGGGCCTTTAGGTCTCGGTCTTCAAAGACTCTTCCCCTGAGTCTGGCGTGAGCGCCACAGACACAACGCAGGCGATGGGTGACCTCAGAGTCCATGTCAGCTTTTGGCTGCCTAGGTAGGGGAAGCGATCAACGTTTTCTAGTCTAGAATTTTGTTGTCCATTTTTATGGTGGGCTGCGTAGATGGCTTGTTGGGTGGTCTCACACACACACACACAGACACATAAAGAGCAAATAATTGTTCCTCAGCAAATTCAGCAGAATAAAAATGTGTTTTTCTGTTTTTCAGTCAGAACACTGACTGACTCCAGTGTGCTGTACTGAAGCAGTAGAAGCCCTCCAGACACTGCAGAGTTTTATCAGTCGCAGCTGAAAATATCCCCACTAAAGGCACAATGCACTCTGGCAAGGAGTGCAACTGGGAGAAGTACATCTGCTGTCACTTGGATATTACGCAGGATAGTTTTTGACAGTGCCACCATGGCTGGCCTGAAACCACAGACTGGATCTCAGCAGTTGGAGACATGGCGAGCCATCGTGTCAGGAAGGTGCCGGCCCTGTCAAAACTTGGATCGAAACACAAATGCAGAAGCACTTGGTAGGAGGAGAACTCAGGGCTGCTCTGTGCTGGAGGTTTGTCACAATTATTGCCCACCGTAGTGAGTCTCAATGTGGGGGAAAATGGTAGTACTTTACACCACGACATGGTGATTGTTGCAATTAAATTAAACATGCCGATCCACAGTGTTCATCTGTAAATTCGATTTGGTAACATCAAAATTGTCATATTATTATTAATAATAATAATAATAATGTTTTAATAATAATATAATAATAATACATATTAATGAATAATAATAATAACGATAATGTTGCAACCCCTCGTCTCTCACCTGTCCAAACACCCCTTCACTTTGGTTTTACAGTCTTAACTTTTAAATTGCATTTCAAAAGCCTTGACGTCTTACATGGAAACAGAGATGGTAAATTTAACCTTATGTTACCTTACGGCTGCAAAATACAAAATCATCCTTTTCTCCTTATATTCATCTTCAGCATGACACCGAGGTGGGGCTAATTAAGTGGAAACAGAGATGGTTGTTTACACATAATAACCTGGAATCTGGGCTGCAAAATGCAAAAGCATGTTTCTCCTTTGTTTTATGGTTAAATTCTTTCTAAACTACACAGCAAATGGCTAATCATGCACTACGTATATATATATACATATATATGTACTACTACTACTACTACTACTGCTGCTACTACTACTTTCGGCTGCTCCCATTAGGGGGCGCCACAGCAGATCATCCGTTTCCATGTCTTCCTGTCCTCTGCATCTTCCTCTGTCACACCAGCCACCTGCATGTCCTCTCTCACCACATCCATAAACCTCCTCTTTGGCCTTCCTCTTCTCCTCTTCCCTGGCAGCTCCATATTCAGTATATATGTGTGTGAGTGTGTGTGTGTGTGTGTGTATATGTATACACACACACACACACACACATATATATATACAACTTAATCCAATCAAACTCTCAACTGTAGGTGAAGTGTTAAAGAAATAAGGAGCAAAATAATCCAGTGATTTAAGTGAATTCTTCAACAGTACAAGCCTGTTTCATGCCATAAGCAATCATCAGCTGTCAGTAGAGCTACACGGGCTGGCTCTCTATATATGTAGCTATATCTATATGTGTATGTATCTATCTGTATGTGTATGTATGTATGTATATGTATGTATCTGTATCTGTATGTGTATGTATGTATGTATATGTATGTATATGTATGTGTGTATACTTAGCACAAAAAGTAAGGAAATGTGTGTTTGGTAGATGATGTCTTTCTTGTAACAATGCTTCTTGGTAATAAATCTTAGACCGTTGGAAAGCCTTTTTATTTCCCTTTTAAATGGGGACACATTTGTAAGGAACATGCATGTCATGTATAGCGTTTTTTCCGAAACCATCAATGGTGTTGAGTACTCGACTAATGAGCAGCGGAATATATGTTGAGATATACACTACCGTTCAAAAGTTTGGGATCACCCAAACAATTTTGTGTTTTCCATGAAAAGTCACACTTATTCACCACCATATGTTGTGAAATGAATAGAAAATAGAGTCAAGACATTGACAAGGTTAGAAATAATGATTTGTATTTGAAATAAGATTTTTTTTACATCAAACTGTGCTTTCGTCAAAGAATCCTCCATTTGCAGCAATTACAGCATTGCAGACCTTTGGCATTCTAGCTGTTAATTTGTTGAGGTAATCTGGAGAAATTGCACCCCACGCTTCGAGAAGCAGCTCCCACAAGTTGGATTGGTTGGATGGGCACTTCTTGCGTACCATACGGTCAAGCTGCTCCCACAACAGCTCAATGGGGTTCAGATCTGGTGACTGCGCTGGCCACTCCATTACCGATAGAATACCAGCTGCCTGCTTCTGCTCTAAATAGTTCTTGCACAATTTGGAGGTGTGTTTAGGGTCATTGTCCTGTTGTAGGATGAAATTGGCTCCAATCAAGCGCTGTCCACTGGGTATGGCATGGCGTTGCAAAATGGAGTGATAGCCTTCCTTATTCAGAATCCCTTTTACCCTGTACAAATCTCCCACCTTACCAGCACCAAAGCAACCCCAGACCATCACATTACCTCCACCATGCTTAACAGATGGCATCAGGCATTCTTCCAGCATCTTTTCATTTGTTCTGCGTCTCACAAACGTTCTTCTTTGTGATCCAAACACCTCAAACTTGGATTCATCCGTCCACAACACTTTTTTCCAGTCTTCCTCTGTCCAATGTCTGTGTTCTTTTGCCCATCTTAATCTTTTTCTTTTATTGGTCAGTCTCAGATATGGCTTTTTCTTTGCCACTCTGCCCTGAAGCCCAGAATCCCGCAGCCGCCTCTTCACTGTAGATGTTGACACTGGTGTTTTGCGGGTACTATTTAGTGAAGATGCCAGTTGGGGACCTGTGAGGCGTCTGTTTCTCAAACTAGAGACTCTAATGTACTTATCTTCTTGCTCAGTTGTGCAACGCGGCCTCCCACTTCTTTTTCTACTCTGGTTAGAGCCTGTTTGTGCTGTCCTCTGAAGGGAGTAGTACACACCGGTGTAGGGAATCTTCAATTTCTTAGCAATTTCTCGCATGGAATAGCCTTCATTTCTAAGAACAAGAATAGACTGTCGAGTTTCAGATGAAAGTTCTCTTTTTCTGGCCATTTTGAGCGTTTAATTGATCCCACAAATGTGATGCTCCAGAAACTCAATCTGCTCAAAGGAAGGTCAGTTTTGTAGCTTCTGTAACGAGCTAAACTGTTTTCAGATGTGTGAACATGATTGCACAAGGGTTTTCTAATCATCAATTAGCCTTCTGAGCCATTGAGCAAACACATTGTACCATTAGAACACTGGAGTGATAGTTGCTTGAAATGGGCCTCTATACACCTATGCAGATATTGCACCAAAAACCAGACATTTGCAGCTAGAATAGTCATTTACCACATTAGCAATGTATAGAGTGTATTTCTTTAAAGTTAAGACTAGTTTAAAGTTATCTTCATTGAAAAGTACAGTGCTTTTCCTTCAAAAATATGGACATTTCAATGTGACCCCAAACTTTTGAACGGTAGTGTATATGTGTGTGTGTGTGTGTGTGTGTGTGTGTGTGTGTGTGTGTGTGTGTGTGTGTGTGTGTGTGTGTATGTATGTATGTATGTATATATATATGTGTGTGTACAGGTGCATCTCAAAAAATTAGAATATTGTGGAAAAGTTCATTATTTTCCACAATTTAATTCAAAAAGTGAAACTTTCATATATTCTAGATTCATTACACATAAAGTGAAATATGTCAAGCCTTCTTTGTTTTAATCTTGATGATTACGGCTTACAGCTCATGGAAATCAGAAATCCAGTATCTCAAAATATCAGAATACTACATAAGACCAATCAAAAAAAGGATTTATAATACAGAAATGTCGACCTTCTGAAAAGTGTGTTCATTTATGCTCTCAACACTTGGTCGGGGCTCCTTTTGCATGAATTACTGCATCATCAGTGTGGCGTGGCATGGAGGCAGTCAGCCTGTGGCCCTGCTGAGGTGTTATGGAAGCCCAGGCTGCTTCGATAGTGGCCTTCAGCCTGTCTGCATTGTTGGGTCTGGTGTCTCTCATCTTGACAACACCCTAGAAGCCACAGAAGGTCGTTGCTGAAAGGGCTGGCTGTTGGCAGAGTGCTGGATCAAAGCATATCCATGGAAAGCTGACCGGAAGGGAAAAGTGTGGTAGGAAAAGGTGCACAAGCAACAGGGATGACCGCAGCCTTGAGAGGATTGTCAAGCAAGGCCAATTCAAGAACTTGGGGAAGCTTCACAAGGAGTGGACTGAGGCTGGAGTCAGTGCAGCAAGAGCCACCACACACAGACGGGCCCAGGAACTGGGCTACAAGTGTGGCATTCCTAGTGTCAAGCCCCTCCTGAACCAGAGACAACATCAGAAGCGTCCTACCTGGGCTCAGGAGGAAAAGAACTGGACCGCTGGTCAGTGGTCCAAAGTCCTCTTCTTAGATGAAAGTAAATGTTGCATTTCATTTGGAAATCAAGGTCCCAGAGTCTGGAGGAAGAGTGACGAGGCACCGAATCCAAGCTGCTTGAAGTCCAGTGTGAAGCTTCCACAGTCATTGATGAGTTGGGGTGCCATGTCATCTGCTGGTGTCGGTCCACTGTGTGTTACCAAGCCCAGAGTCAACGCAGCCGTCTACCAGGAGACTTTAGAGCACTTCATGCTTCCGTCTGCTGACAAGCTTTATGGAGATGCTGGTTTCATCTTCCAGCAGGACTTGGCACCTGCCCACAGTGCCAAACTACCACGGTATTACTGTGCTTGACTGGCCAGCCAACTCGCCTGCCCCAAACCCCATATGGGCTGTTGTCAAGAGGAAGATGAGAGACCCCAGACCCAACAATGCAGACAGGCTGAAGGCCACTATCGAAGCAGCCTGGGCTTCCATAACACCTCAGCAGGGCCACAGGCTGACTGCCTCCATGCCACGCCACACTGATGATGCAGTAATTCATGCAAAAGGAGCCCCGACCAAGTGTTGAGAGCATAAATGAACACACTTTTCAGAAGGTCGACATTTCTGCATTATAAATCCTTTTTTTGATTGGTCTTATGTAGTATTCTGATATTTTGAGATCCTGGATTTTGTATTTTTATGAACTGTAAGCCGTAATCATCAAGATGAAAACAAAAAAGGCTTGACATATTTCACTTTATGTGTAATGAATCTAGAATATCTGAAAGTTTCACTTTTTGAATTAAATTACAGAAAATAGTGATCTTCTCCACAATATTCAAATTATTTTTGATGCACCTGTATATATGTATCTATATCTATATATGTATCTATATATCTATATATATATATATATGTGTGTGTGTGTGTGTGTGTGCGCACCTGCACAGGAACATGAAAAGAGGTTGTAAATTTTCTTCGTATCAGGTTTGTCAAATCGACATGACGTTACACAGAGCTGGGTGTCATTATTGGGTGGCATGGCTCGGGAGGTAGGGCGGGTCGTCTAGTAATCGGAAGGTCACTGGTTCGATCCCCTGCTCCTCCAGAGAGTGCGTCAAAGTGCCCTTGAGCAAGACACTGTACTCAACCTGCTCCTGATGAGCAGGTTGGGGCCTTGCATGGCAGCCTCCTCCCTCAGTGTGTGGATGTGTGTGTGTGTGTGGATGTGTGTGTGGATGTGTGTGTGGATGTGTGGATGTGTGTGTGTGTGGATGTGTGTGTGTGTGTGTGGATGTGTGTGTGGATGTGTGTGTGTGTGTGTGTGTGTGTGTGTGTGTGTGTGGATGTGTGTGTGGATGGGAGGCGTATGCTGAAGAGCTTCGGGTGTCCCACTGGAAAGACAAGTGTCAGCACAGCGTGTTCTATACGTGGTATCACCTTCGCTGCTCTCTACTTGTTTGTGCACGTCTAGCTGCTGATGCAGCGATGGCTTTTCTCATCGAAGCTCAGTAAAACTGCATCAGGTCTGATGTACCGGTCTCTCTCGGTCTACTCAGTCCCCCACGTCGTCCTCCTCCTGCCTCCGCTCTCTCCTTCACATCGTCTCCCGTCATCCTCCTCCCCGGTGCTGCCAGTCCCGTATTGAGGATGCAGAACAGAAATCAAGGTCAGCTGTTGGAGCATTTCAGTGCAGCACGTTTCAACAGGGCAGCATCCCCTCCCTCTTTGATTTTGTAGAGTTGTGTGCATGTGTTGTTAGCAACTCATGATGTGTAGCGTCTCCCCTCAAACCTGGCATATCACTTCATCTCAACCCGCTGGTTTCCTGTCATCCTTTTGGATAAAAGCCAAGAACTGTCCAACAGAGAGGAAAAGGAAAAACAAGACTAAAACCCCACAGCAGCCGTTTGTGGGGTTTGTCGCAGGTGTTTATTACTGCAGACCTTGTGTAATTTAACCGTGGTGTTGTTTGCTTTCTGGAGGTGTAGTCGTTGTCAGAGGCGGTAAGCGGTGTGCTGATGCAGTACGGAGTGGGAGCTGAGGGTGGCAGGTAGAACACAAGACACTGTCAGAACATTTCACTGCAGGTATAATTTGTCTTTCTTACACGTCTACATAGAAATGTGTTACGTAAGTTCATTTCCTTACTTATGCTGCCCTCACTGTCTGTAATACGCGTGTGTGTGTGTGTGTGTGTGTGTGTGTGTGTGTGTATATATATATATGTATATGTATATGTCAGTGTGTAGTACTGTCATGAACTGTTATATTGTCCGTCTCCGTGTTACATGTGTATCTTGGTCAGGACTCTTGCTAAAGGGATTTTTTTTCACACAGGATGGCACAACCATACAGCTACATACAGCTCCATACAGCCATACAGCCCCATACTGCTCCGTACAGCCATACAGCCCCATACAGCTCCATACAGCCCCATACAGCCCCGTACAGCCATACAGCCCCATACAGCCCCGTATAGCCATACAGCCTCGTATAGCCATACAGCCCTGTATAGCCATACAGCCCCGTATAGCCATACAGCCCTGTATAGCCATAGCAATAATGTGGCTGTTGTTGCAGCCCCAAGCCATAACAGACACTTGCCAGTTGTCTTTCAGACGGGTTATATTTGGCTCCTTCTTATTTACTCGGGCAGTAAATGTCCATCAATCATCTTTTTTACACCTCTGGCTGGTGGAGGTGTTGCATTGTGTGTAATAATGACTTTTGCAGAGATTTACAGACTCATAGGACAAAACCTGTTACAATTTTCAATTTACCCTCACACCACATCTGTGAGCCTGCCTAAACGTCCGTGTCTTTTGAATGTGAAAGGCTGCTTTACGGTCAGTTTACATTTTATGGTGTCTGCAAACTCATGCCAGATTTATTAGCTCGCTCAAAACAAACAGCGTTACTGCTAAGGAAGCCTGGACTGACCTGCCATTCTTTCACTGATGGGATCCGTAAATCTGCTGCCAAACTCATGGTTTAGGGTATCAGACCAGATGTGCTCAAAAGTACCTTGTGTTGTGGGTCGAGGTCTTGGCTTTGTTCACGTAAAGCTTTCAAACTGCCTGCCGAAGTAGAGGATTGACATTTGGACGGAATCTGATGCTGATATTATCGTTTTAATCTGGCCACGTAACATGAAGGCAGTCTAGACGACATGTGGGTGTTCACTGTTTGTATCAAGACCCCGTGTACCTCGTGGCTCGTGTCTAAAGTTGTCCATTTGAATCCACACTCGTGAATGTTGGACGCACCAGAAGTCATGACACGAGTCCTACTGCTCTTACCAGCCCAGTGATGTGCAACATGTACTTTATTTTTTATTTTTTCCTGCTTCTTCCTTTTGCAGTAGGGGTGAAAAGGAAGTGGGATTTTTGAAAAACATATATATTACTCTTTTGAACCCCCCCCCCTTTTTCTCCCTAATTGTATCCGGCCAATTACCCCCCTCTTCCGAGCCGTCCCGGTCTCTGCTCCACCCCCTCTGCTGATCCGTCCCGGTCTCTGCTCCACCCCCTCTTCCGAGCCGTCCCGGTCTCTGCTCCACCCCCTCTTCCGAGCCGTCCCGGTCTCTGCTCCACCCCCTCTGCTGATCCGGGGAGGGCTGCAGACTACCACATGCCTCCTCCCATACATGTGGAGTCACCAGCCGCTTCTTTTCACCTGACAGTGAGGAGTTTCACCAGGGGGGACGTAGCGCGTGGGAGGATCACGCTATTCCCCCCAGTTCCCCCTCCCCCTGAACAGGCTCCCCAACCGACCACAGGAGGCGCTAGTGCAGCGACCAGGACACATACCCACATCCGGCGTCCCACCCGCAGACACGGCCAATTGTGTCTGTAGGGACGCCCGACCAAGCCGGAGGTAACACGGGGATTCGAACCGGTGAGCCCCGTGTTGCTAGGCAACGGAATAGACCGCCACGCCACCCAGACGCCCGCTTGCAAAACATTTTTGTCAGCTTGGTTAGTGGGATTAGTCACGTGACACAGTATATGTTGTTTCGGTGTATGACGGTATGGGCTCAGCCATTATATCAGAAGACGTCATCGACTCCCCAGTTAGTTCAAGCCACCGAGCGAACCACGTGTAGCGTCTCTCATCACTCGGTTTGAGGTGATGTTGGTGCTTCCCTTCAAATGTAAACGTGATGCTTTTGGTGGCACAAATAACATTCGTGCTCTTGTGAAAGGAGACCGTAGATTATTGCTGTCTTCCACTTTCAAGTGTTTTCTTCACCCCCTGGCTGCTTCTGTGTGGATGTAGTTAAGTGTGTCTCTGGGTGAATAAGGTGGAAGTCTTGGTTCCACTTGTCCTTTTGAAATCCCCAGCAGACGGATGCTCGTTCTCTGTGAGATGCATTCTTTGGTGTAGCGGTTTTGGGTTATGGATGGTTATTGACTACTGATACTTTCAACCCGCTGGTACCAAAGTGGGAAGCACTAACCGGACCGACAAGATCTGTGCTGATGAGCGGGGTGTCCGGACAGCATGACAGTCTATTCTGTTGCCTACCAACACAGGGATCGGCGGTTCGAATCCCCCTGTTACCTCCGGCTTGGTCGGGCGTCCCTACAGACACAATTGGCCGTGTCTGTGGGTGGGAAGCTGGAAGTGGGTATGTGTCCTGGTCGCTGCACTAGCGCCTCCTCTGGTTGGTCAGGGCGCCTGTTTGGGGGGGAGGGGGAACTGGGGGGAATAGCGTGATCCTCCCACGTGCTACGTCCCCCTGGTGAAACTCCTCACTGTCAGGTGAAAAGAAGCGGCTGGTGACTCCTCATGTATGGGAGGAGGCATGTGGTAGTCTGCAGCCCTCCCCGGACCAGCAGAGGGGGTGGAGCAGCAGAGACCGGGACGGCGAGACGGAGAGAAGAAGGGGGGGAAAGGGGGGGGTTATTCGTTATTAATTTTCCAGAAACAGAGGAGGTGGAGCAGCGACCGGGAAGGCTCGGAAGAGTGGGGTAATTGACCAGATACAGTTGGGGAGAAAAAAAGGGCGGGGGGGGGGGGTCTGTACTGATGGACCTTCTTCTCGGTCCCACCAGTTTTTACACCATGGCAACAAAGGTACCGTTTGGTGAACGGTATCGGTGCTGGTATCACTAAACTGAGTTGAGAACTTAACCTGGATGGATGAACTCTGGTAGTAACCTGCTTTGTGTTTTCTGGGTTTTTTCTTCTCTCCCACCAGGTGCAATGTGGACAGCAAGGTAACGCGAGTGGCGTGGCTCAACCGCACCACCATTCTGTTTGCAGGCCATGAGAAGTGGTCCCTGGACCCCCGCGTGGTGCTGATGGAGAACACAGCAGTAACAGAGTACAGCATCAAGATCCAGAACGTCGACGTCTACGATGAGGGGCCCTACGTCTGCTCCATTCTCACAAACAAGAAGCCAAAATCCACAAAAGTGCATCTCATCGTTCAAGGTAAGATCTCGTTAGATTGTCAGTCCCTGTCTGTCTGAGGGGACGACGCAGTAGTGGTGTCAAACGAGGCCCGTGATGGACCGCAGAACATACCAGAGCGTGGTCCGAGCAGGTTTGACAGTATAGGGAAGAGGTGTGTGATTTTACATTCACGTTGTTTTGTGTTGAGTTGCTACCAACATCTGTCCTGGATGAGCTCAAAACAGGATCTGTCGGTTGTCTTTGCCACGGCAGAATAATTAGACAGGATTCAGCAGACGTTCCACCCGCTGATGAAACCCGGGTTCAGTCCGGGTTTGATTCAGGATGCTGATGGATGTTGTTTTAAGATGCTGTAGGCGGTGAAATGTCCTGGCTGCGTTTCAGTGCGAAGGGTCACTAAATCAGCCGTCAGCAGAGACTTTGCCATCTTTTATGATAACGTTTCCCTTCACACTCAGTCTGCAGACACCGGCGCCTCGGCCGCCCACTGTTTCTGTTTGAAGTCCACAACTTGGAATGTGAGATGCTTTAAAATGACATTATTGAAAGGAATGTTAAATCCCTGTTAAAGATTCCCTGTTTTGAACTGTGCAGTAAAGATCCACACCACTTCTGGGGCATCCGGGTAGTGTAGCGCTCTATTCCGTAGCCTGCCAACACGGGGATCGCTGGTTCGAATCCCCGTGTTACCTCCGGCTTGGTCAGGCGTCCCTACAGACACAACTGACCGTGTCTGCAGGTGGGAAGCCGGATGTGGGTATGTGTCCTGGTCGCTGCACTAGCGCCTCCTCTGGTCAGTTCGGAGCACCTGTTCGGGGGGGGGGAACTGGGGGGAATAGTGTGATCCTCCCACGCGCTGCGTCCCCTTGGTGAAACTCCTCACTGTCAGGTGAAAAGAAGCGGCTGGTGACTCCACATGTATGGGAGGAGGCATGTGGTAGTCTGCAGCCCTCCCCGGATCAGCAGAGGGGGTGGAGCAGAGACCGGGATGGCTCAGAAGAGGGAGGTAATTGGCCGGGTACAATCGGGGAGAAAAAGGAGGGAACCCCCCCCCCTCAAAAAAAGAAGTTCCACACCTCTTCAGACAAAGTTGATGTAATTTCACTGACTGTCAGTTCCTGCAGCCAGAGCCGGAGCAGACTAGATGTTTTTGTTAATGTAATTTAGGGCAGTGTGAATAAAGTTGACTTTAGCCTCAGCTGAGGCCTCAGCAGTCATTTTAACAACACATTGAGCTTGTGAATTTGAAGACGCTGTGTGGACTAATCTCAGCAGCTGGAAGAATATCGTCTCAGTAACCACTGAACAAGTAGTTACACGTAAGTTTTGCAAAACTGCAGTTACCATTGAAAGTGTAGCTCACAGTGATACATCATGAAGTTAGCATTGATAGTGAAAAGTGGGCGTTTTACACAGGCCATGCTTTTAATCGACCCCGACGGGTTGTGTTGAGCATATTCTTGAATAGGCAGAGAGGCAGATTCCCAGTTACATTTTCCCCAGAATTTTATCCCATCTGTTTCTCGACCCGCTCTAACCTCGGAGTCATCTGGAATTTGCAAGCTCATATGTCAGACTGGAAGGAGTCATATCATCCAGACCTCGGATGCACCGATTTAGCAAATGCAAAAATACAAAAAAAAGAACTTAGTAGAATGGGAAAATACATCATTTAGGTGTTGATTTCCCCGTTATTAGAGAGAAGTCGAGCTTTGAATCCAGTTCTCAGCTCTGAGAATCACTTTCAGATGAGTTTAGAGGCAGGATGCTCTCTGGAAGAGAAAATGTCAAAGCTCCCATTCAGGGAGATATGGGAATTACATGCAGATGAAGTCATCAGCCTCTTGATGAATGCTGCTTCTTTTTTTATTTTTTTCCTTACCTGATGCAATATGATGAAGAGGGACGCAGGGGGAAAGATGTGCTGTGAGTCTTTTTGGACAGTCAGGTTAACAATAGCATTTCCAACTATTTCACACAGGATGGCCTGATTATTGTGTTGTTTGGCTTTTATGTGATTGCATGCACATCAGCATGCACCAAATCTAAAAATGATCATCATACATTTACATAAATTTGTCAGTTTCAACTCGGTGAGAATTTGTGTCTCGAATATTTCCCTTCTTTTGTGGGGAGTAGAATAGGTTTCAGTCGGTACAGTATCCCACCTTCATGGCAAAGAAAGATCAGGAAGTCCATTGGGATATAAGAGGTGCCTGCGTTCCCCACAGGCCTTCTCTTCTCAAGCACCACTGAAATGGAGATCCGTGTTGAACCTGCACAGGGGAAGACTCAGGAGGCGAGCATCAATCAGCTCAGTGACCTTGTCAGCCAATCCCCTCAGGAATATATAGGGCATCTGCATCCACAGTGCCTGCACAGAAAGACTGGACTTTCTGCAGTTAAAAAACAACACCAGAAGAAATACAACCTTGGGATTGTTCTTTATGAGACAGTACAAGCCTATTTCATGCCATAAGCAATCATCAGCATAAAGAATTTACTTGACTCACTGGATTATAGTATATCCATCCATCCATTATCTGAAGCACTTATCCTGCTCTCAGGGTCGCGGGGATGCTGGAGCCTATCCCAGCAGTCATTGGGCGACAGGCGTGGAGACACACCCATTCATACCTAAGGACAATTTAGTATGACCAGTTCACCTGACCTACATGTCTTTGGACGGTGGGAGGAAACCGGAGCCCCCGCAGGAAACCCACACACGAGGAGAACATGCAAACTCCACACAGAGGACGACCCGGGATGACCCCCCCAAGGTTGGTCTACCCTGGGGCTCGAACCCAGGACCTTCTTGCTCTGAGGTGACCGTGCTAACCACTGTGCCACTCTTCTGCCATATATATATATATATATATATATATATATATATATATATATATATACAGTGCTGCTTGAAAGTATGTGAACCCCTTGAGCAGTTTAGATGTTTCTGTTGTTTTACCATGATTTTCTTATTCCGTCATCACCAGTTTTTATGTATGAAATGTCAGATATATGTTTATCAATTTCATGTACTTGTTTAGTGGGACTTGTTTAAGTAGCCCAAAAACTACATGAAACATGGAATTAGTGTATGTGCAAAAGTAAGTGAACCCCCAGCTGCATTGGTTCAGTCAAGCAGGTAACAGACTCGGGTGAAACACATTTGGGTGCTTAATTAATCATTTAAGCAGACCAATGAAATGAGACATCCTTGGGAAAGGGTTTGGCCTGCACTAATTAAAAGAGAGAGGAAATCAACCAAACCACTGTGGTCCCATACAAATCAACAATGCCGAGAGCAAAGGAGATATCCGAGGACATGAAGAAGAGGGTAGTGATAGCCCATCAGTCTGGGGAGGGCTATAAGACCATCTCCAAGAGATTCCAGCTCCATCCATCCACTGTAAGACAAATAATGTACAAATGGAGGGCCTTCAACATGACAGCAACTCTGCCTAGAAGTGGACGCCCATCAGAACTATCACCCAGAAGCACCAGAAAAATAATAAATCAGGTAAAGGCCAACCCACACATCACCTCTAGAGAGTTGCAGACCTCTCTAGTAGCATCTGGGACAAATGTGCATGCGTCTACAATCAGACGGAAACTGAATAGCCATGACATTCATGGGAGGGTTGCTAGAAGGAAGCCTCTGCTCTCAAAAAAGAACAAAGCTGCCCATTTCAACTTTGCCAGAGAGCACTTGGACAAACCAGAGACCTTCTGGAAGTCCATTCTCTGGACAGACGAGTCCAAGATAGAATTATTTGGTCACAGTCAAAACCAACATGTTTGGAGAAAAGCCAACACTGCATATGAAGAAAAGAACCTCCTCCCAACAGTGAAGCATGGTGGTGGAAATGTGAAGGTCTGGGGCTGCTTTTCTGCTTCTGGACCTGGACGACTCCATATTATCCAAGGAACCATGAATTCTCCGGCATATCAACAAATTCTTGATCAGAATCTCCTGCCATCAGTCAGGGAGTTGACGCTGGGACAAAAATTGATTATGCAACAAGACAATGACCCAAAGCATTCCAGCAAAACTACAAAGGCATGGCTTCAGAGAAAGAGGATCCGTACTCTGGATTGGCCCAGTCAAAGTCCGGATCTTAATCCAATTGGAATGTTGTGGTGAGACCTGAAGAAGTTGGTACATACCAGATGTCCCTCCAACCTCTCTCAACTGGCTGACTTCTGCAAGGAGGAGTGGGCAAAAATCCCCATAAGCAGATGCGAGAGACTGGTTAGTGGTTACAGAAGACGTTTGGTTGAAGTAATGGCTGCAAAAGGAGGAGCCACAAGCTACTAATACAAGGGTTCACATACTTTTGCACATGTTAAATTTTCAGTTTTTGTGAAATAAACCACCTTTGTTGAATTAAATAATGAAAATATATCTCTTTTTGTGTGTGTGTCCATTATTTGGAAGGTGTGCTTTACAAATTGGGATTTGGATGTATGTGTAATAAGCTTATCTTAATGTTTTTTACAAAAACGTTGACCATGTCTGGAGGGTTCACAAACTTTCAAGCAGCACTGTATTTATGACGCACACTGATTATTTTATTACAATGGCTTCTGTCAAGGAGTGGGATGTATTGTGAACCGTCAGTTCTTGAAGCTGATGTGTTGAAAGCAGGAAAAATGAGCAAGGATCTGAGCATCTTTGACAAGGGC
Source organism: Lampris megalopsis (assembly GCA_022114975.2). NCBI lineage: Eukaryota > Metazoa > Chordata > Actinopteri > Lampriformes > Lampridae > Lampris > Lampris megalopsis. Next base: position 1,083,006 of record JAJHIY020000444.1, read on the forward strand.
CAACTTGTGACGATGATTGGGTCAGGGCATCTCCAAAATGGCAGGTCTTGTGGGGTGTTCCCAGTATGTAGTGACAGTACTTACCAAAAGTGGTCCAAGGAAGGACAACCGGTGAAATGGCAACAGGGTCATGGGTGCCCAAGGCTCATTGATGCACATGGGGAAGGAAGGCTAGCCCATCTAATCCCACAGAAGAGCTGCTGTAGCTCAAATTGCTGAAAAAGGTAATGCTGGCTATGATAGACAGGTGTCAGAACACAGTGCACCGCAGCTTGCTGCGTAGTGTAGCTGCAGACTGGCCAGAGTCCATGATCACCCCTGTCCACCGCCGAAAGCACCTGCAATGGGCATGTATGCATCAGAACTGGACCATGGAGCAATGAAAGCTGATGGCCTGGTCTAATGAAGCACGTTTTATTTTACGTCATGTGGATGGCATCATTTACCTCGGGGAGAGATGGAACCAGGATGCACTGTGGGAAGAAGGCAAGCCAGTGGAGGCAGTGTGGTGCTGTGGTCAGTGTTCTGCTGGGAAACCCTGGGTCCTGGCATTCATGTGGATGTTACTTTGACACGTACCACCTACCTAAACATCATTGCAGACCAGGTACACCCCTCATGGCAGCGGCGTTCCCTGATGGCAGTGGCCTCTTTCAGCAGGATAATGCTCCCTGCCACTCTGCAAAAAATGTTCAGGAATGGTTTGAGGAACATGACAAAGAGTTCAAGGTGTTGCCTTGGCCTCCAAATTCTCAATCCAATCGAACATCTGTGGGATTTGCGGGAAAAACAAGTCCGAGCCTTGGTGACTCCACCTCGCAACTTACAGCACGTAAAGGATCTGCTGCTGACGTCTTGGTGCCAGATACCAGAGGACACCTTCAGGAGTCTTGTGGAGTCCATGCCTGGACACGTCACATTGCTAGTGGTCCGAGTCCGATGATGACGTCCCTCCTCGTTAACGGTGTGTTCTTTGATGACTGTAGAGTCCAATTCTTGATCCACGGGTTTTATTGCTTGTTGGGCGTATGAAGTGTGAGTTAGTGGGGGCAGGCATGGTTGTGTGTCTCCTTAGTCTTGTCTGTTGTTTTTTCACATTCCTCTCAATTTCCAGCTGTTCTATGCCTCCGTGGCAGATCTCGGTTGGAAAACACACACACACACACACACACACACACACATATATATATATAGCAATGATGCAGATATAAATTTGGTAACCTCTTTTCGATTTGTTTTGCAGATGTCTAGAATACTGCCAGATGTAACTCACAAATTATTAATTACCTCTCGCAATAAACAGACTTTCATATCTGATTCAGTTCACTGAACTTATGCAACTTATTGAATTCCCTTCACTGCATGTCGGTGTAAACTCCATATGCACATGCAGCCTCCCCCCCTAACTTCCAGTATTGTGTTGCTTACACCTGCTCACGCTCACTAGGTAAGGGAATTCTGTCTTGTCTGTGAATAAGCATTTTCTAGAGCTGATGTGGGTTTATGTCCAATTCCACTTCCACAAAAGACATACAGCAAATGCTCGCTACCTTAAGTTGGAAAATGTTCAACTCAAGCGACAGTTTCACCCGTAGCGAAGCAGTCAACGCGGCTCCCTCTCGCAGTCAGCTGGGGACCGAGGGACTCGGCTGGAGTTTGCGTTAAGTTCCATGTTTTCTCTTGGAGGATGTTGGCTTGCTGTTGTTTTGCAAACTACAAGAATAGGTTGTCAAAATGTTATGCATATCTTGGGGCTAAGCAGCGGCTTGTTGTGCCGCATCAACTCTTTGTATTCACTTTTCCTTTTTTTGCGCCGCGCCCTAGTCCCCATTTCAACACCAGTGAAACACAAACCGCAGCTGCGCACACACTCCCTTGTCGGTGTTGCACCAATTTCTGTCACCATCAAAACGTGACAATATAGTTCCCCTGACTGCACAGAAAGCACCACCCTGTTGTCACTAGATGGCGTTTGTAAGGAACTAACACGCTCCCAGACCATTATCCTGACCTTAAGCACACCTAACCCATACCTTAACCAGGAGGGGGGGTGACTTGTCTACCAGTCCACCGCCAAACTCACTTGGACTCTTGCCTAGTGTTTTATTTTGCTCAGCATCGTCATCGTTTTCACCTACTGAAGAAGAGGTTGGATAAGGATGAAGAGGAAAGCCACTTTATCTTGACATTGTATTCATACAATGAATGTGTTGTCTGCATGTAACCATCCTGTTATACAGGAGCAGTGGGCAGCTGCAGCACCCGGGATCCAACTCCAGTTCTTCTTTCCATTGCCTTGCTCAGGGGCACAGGCAGGAGTATTCACCCTAACATGCATGTCTTTTATGATGGTGGGAGGAAACCCACGCAGACACAGGGAGAACATGCAAACTCCACATAGAAAGGACCTGGGACGGCCTGGGGTTCGAACCCAGGACCTTCTTGCTGTGAGGCAACAGTGCTGACCACTGGGCCACCGGGCTGCTGCATGAATACATTATGAGCAGGTGGAGTTGGGGCGGGCTTTGATTTGGCCAATCAAATCAGCTCCTCTCATACTCTTTAAATGCACTTTGGCGCAGCACATCGTCACCTTCGTGATGGATGAAGTGGGAAGTCTAATAGAACCCACCACTCCGCATTTCTCCTTGGCTAACTTGGCTGTATCGGGTGGTGGTAAATTCTTTACCTGTACCCCCACCATACTCCAATTTAATACTACAGATTGTGACAAAACCAAATGTCCATATTTTGAAGCAGCACGCAAGAAGAGTGCGATTCAGCAGCCCGGCTGACACTACTCATGCGTGGCCTTCATGTTCTCACATCATGCACAAGCCTGCAGAAATGGACAATAGCGTTGTCTAGAGGCTGACATAGGAGTGGATTTTCCTGTCCCAGTCCCCCTGACTCCGTGTAATAATTCTCCCATCCATTCTGCTCACGGGATTGATAGTGAAGCTGACTCCTGTCCCGTGGGGTTCCCAGGCAGATGTCAGGCTCTAGTGTGGACGGTTTATACTAGTGGACACATCTGTCCGGGCCAGGCAGAAAGTCACCTCGTCAAGAAAGGCAACATTTTCTGTGCATCAATGATAAGCACAAACTGTTAAGAGTCCCATCAGTTTCAATAACCACATATCATTTTTTTCTGATTTATTTATTTGCATTCAGTTAATTTATTTCTGTGGTGTGAAATGCGTAGGCTAACATCCATTAAACTTATTTCTGTGGATGTTCCTGAGCACCCTTGCATACACCGCTGCATGAAAGCAGCTCATTGCTTCCGCATCTGCATCGCCGCTTAGCAGTGGTCTCAGCCAGTGGAAGCCTCAGCGCGATTGAGGGCCTCAATGAACACCAACATTATATTGCACTCGTAAATCTGCATTAACACACACCAAGCTGCCCCACCACACCCATGTCGCACAGGCGGGTTCCTTTTGAGCCGCGAAATTACCAAATGGATGCTGTGTGTGTGTGTGTGTGTGTGTGTGTGTGTGTGTGTGAAACCATCAATGGTGTAGATAAAAGTGCTCAAAAATGAGGAGCGGAATATTAAGATAAATATAGGAAAAAAAACAACTTTAATGCATTTCAGTACAAGCTTGTCTCATGTGTCACACACTCATCAGCTGCCAACTTGATTGGCAGCTGATGAGTGTACAACGCACGTAACAACCTTCTACTGAAATGCATTAAGTTGTTTTTTTCCCCTACATCTATCTTCCATCCATCCAGTATCCAAGCTGCTTATCCTGCTCTCAGGGTCGCGGGGATGCTGGAGCCTATCCCAGCAGCAAATGAGCGGCAGGCGGGGAGACACCCTGGACAGGCCACCAGGCCATCACAGCGCACGAAACACGCTTGTACTGCTATGAATTAAAGTTTTTTTCCTACATCTTAATACACACACACACACACACACACACACACACACACGTACAAACCCCAATTCCAATGAAGTTGGGACGTTGTGTAAAACGTGAATAACAACAGAATACAATGATTTGCAAATCCTTTTCCACCTATATTCAGTTGAATACACTACAAAGACAAGATATTTAATGTTCAACCTGATAAACTTTATCGTTTTTTGCAAATATTCACTCATTTTGAATGTGATGCCTGCAACACATTCCAAAGAAGCTGGGACAGGGGCAACAAAAGACTGGGAAAGTTGAGGAATGCTCAGAAAACACCTGTTGGGAACATTCCACAGGTGAACAGGTTAACTGGGAACAGGGGAGTGTCATGATTGGGTATAAAAGGAGCATCCCTGAAAGGCTCAGTCGTTCACAAGCAAGGATGGGGCGAGGTTCACCACTTTGTGAACAACTGCGTGAGCAAATAGTCCAACAGTTTAAGAACAACGTTTCTCAACGTACAACTGCAAGGAATTTAGGGATTTCATCATCTCCAGTCCATAATATCATCACAAGATCCAGAGAATCCCGAGAAATCTCTGCACGTAAGCGGCAAGGCCCAAAACCAACATTGAATGCCCGTGACCTTCGACCCCTCAGGCGGCGCTGCATTAAAAACCAACATCATTGTGTAAAGGATATGACCACGTGGGCTCAGGAGCACTTGGGAAAACCATCGTCAGTTAACACAGTTGGTTGCTACATCTACAAGTGCAAGTTAAAACTCTACCATGCAAAGCCAAAGCCAGATATCAACACCACCCAGAAACACCGCCGGCTTCTCTGGGCCGAGCTCATCTGAGATGGACTGACGCCAAGTGGACAAGTGTGCTGTGGTCTGACGAGTCCACATTTCACATTGTTTTTGGAAATCATGGACGTGGTGTCCTCCGGGCTAAAGAGGAAAAGGACCATCCAGATTGTTATCAGCCCAGAGTCCAAAAGCCAGCATCTGTGATGGTATGGGGGGGGGTGTTAGTGCCCATGGCATCATGGGTAACTATCACATCTGTGAAGGCACCATTAATGCTGAAAGGTACATACAGGTTTTGGAGCAACATATGCTGCCATCCAAGCGACGTCTTTTTCAGGGACGTCCCTGCTTATTTCAGCAAGACAATGCCAAGCCACATTCTGCACGTGTTCCACCAGCGGGGCTTCGTAGTAAAAGAGTGTGGGTACTGGACTGGCCTGCCTGCAGTCCAGACCTGTCCCCCATTGAACATGTGTGGCGCATTATGAAGCGCACAATACGACAACGGAGACCCCGGACTGTTGAGCAACTGAAGTCGTACATCAGCAAGAATGGGGAAGAATTCCACCTGCAAAGCTTCAACAAGTAGTGTCCTCAGTTCCCAAACGCTTATTGAGTGTTGTTAAAAGGAAAGGTGGTGTAACACAGTGGTGAACATGCCCCTGTCCCAGCTTCTGTGGAACGTGTTGCAGGCATCACATTCACAATGAGTGAATATTTGCAAAAAAACAATAAAGTTTATCAGTTTGAACATTAAATATCGTGTCGTTGTAGTGTATTCAACTGAATATAGGTCGAAGAGGATTTGCAACTCATTGTATTCTGTTTTTATTCATGTTTTACACAACGTCCCATTGGAATTGGGGTTTGTCTATATATACATGTGTGTGTGTGTGTGTGTGTGTATGTATGAGAGACTGACCATCAGCTGCTAGAAGAATGTCATGAATAGCAAAGTTACTATAAATATATATTTTGCCAATTAAGGTAGAATTGCTTGAGGATATAGTGTTATCTCATGTAATAATAATTTTTTAATTAGATTAGGTTGTTTTATTAGCCAAACGACCAAGGCCGGTGGAATTTGTCTCGGTACACATTATTTTCCAGGTATTCTCCGAGGTTAGTTAGAATGGCTTGTTAGTTGAGGGAAGTAGCACATCATATCTTACACCAGGATTAAAGTCTGCACCCTTTTCAACCACAAGGGCCATGCAAATTCCACTGGTCAACACACTTGTTCCAAAATGAGACGGAAGCCTGAAAAGAGGGACAATATTTACAATGGATTGGAAAGCAAACTCAGAATGGAGAGGAAGGTATTTACCTACTGGCACACATCCATAGCAGTCTAGCCATAAGAGGCTGGCTCTTGCAGCTCTGTATCTCGCCCAAAATCATGCTCATCAAATATCCCAATTTCACCCTCCATTCAATTTACAGCCGTTATCTTTCTCCCCTCCCCCCAGGAAAAATTCAAATCCTGCTTTATGCTTGTTTTCCAAAAGGAATTTGAAGATTAGATTTTGTAAACATTCTTGAAATTTGCTTTTAACGTGGTGGGGACAATCTCCATTTTCACCATGTCCTACACATGGAGGCTTTTAATGTGGTGGGGGACAGCCTCCGTATGCACCATGTCCTACACATGGAGGCTTTTAATGTGGTGGGGGACAGCCTCCGTATGCACCATGTCCTACACATGGAGGCTTTTAGCGTGGTGGGGACAGCCTCCGTATGCACCATGTCCTACACATGGAGGCTTTTAATGTGGTGGGGGACAGCCTCCGTATGCGCCATGTCCTACACATGGAGGCTTTTAATGTGGTGGAGACAGCCTCCATATGCACCATGTCCTACACATGGAGGCTTTTAATGTGGTGGGGACAATCTCCATTTTCACCATGTCCTACACATGGAGGCTTTTAATGTGGTGGGGGACAGCCTCCGTATGCAGCATGTCGTACACATGGAGGCTTTTAATGTGGTGGGGACAGCCTCCGTATGCAGCATGTCCTACACATGGAGGCTTTTAATGTGGTGGGGACAGCCTCCATATGCACCATGTCCTACACATGGAGGCTTTTAATGTGGTGGAGACAGCCTCCATATGCACCATGTCCTACACATGGAGGCTTTTAATGTGGTGGGGACAGCCTCCGTATGCACCATGTCCTACACATGGAGGCTTTTAATGTGGTGGAGACAGCCTCCGTATGCACCATGTCCTACACATGGAGGCTTTTAATGTGGTGGGGACAGCCTCCATATGCACCATGTCCTACACATGGAGGCTTTTAATGTGGTGGGGACAGCCTCCATATGCACCAAGTCCTACACATGGAGGCTTTCAATGTGGTGGGGACAGCCTCCATATGCACCAAGTCCTACACATGGAGGCTTTCCTCTACATGTGCTGATACTACTGTACTTTCTAACCTGTGATTGAGATGGAAGTGAAGCCTCAGGTATATACTTAGACTTTTTTTCCTCTTTTTTTTTTGGTGGATTTTTCCCCCTTTTTCTCCCCAATCGTACCCCTCCAATTACCCCACTCTTCCGAGCCGTCCTGGTTGTTGTTGCCCCCCCTCCCCCGCTGATCCGGGGAGGGCTTCAGACTACCACATGCCTCCTCCGATACATATGGGTTTGCCAGCTGCTTCTTTTCACCTGACAGTGAGGAGTTTCACCAGGGGGGCATAGCACGCGGGAGGACCACGCTATTCCCCCAAGTTCCCCCTCCTCCCCCGAACAGTCGCCCCGACTGACCAGAGGAGGCGCTAGTGCAGCAATCAGGACACATACCCACATCCGGCTTCCCACCCACAGACACTGTGTCTGTAGGGACGCCTGACCAGGCTGGAGGCAACACGGGGATTCGAAGTGGCGATCCCCGTGTTGGTAGGCAACAGAATAATATTGAAACGTTAATGACCCAATGATAAGTGTACTGAAAAGTTTAGTTTAGCGTACTATGGTGGTTTTATTCGTTCACTCTTTCATTTATTTCATTTAAATCCTCGGAAAACACATCGAGGTAGAACACTCGTTTACAACGGTGCCGCGGTACAGACCTGCAACGAGTCCAGACTCGACTAAAGTCCTCAAAGAATGCTAGGAGGGAGGAATAAAGAACGATTACATGGCTGCATCAATTAAATAAAGCAAGGTACAACTAACAGTGTTAGAAGGTAAAGGTGCAGGAACAGACAACGAGAAAAACAAATAAAACGGTGAGAACAATTAAAAGATTCAAAGCATAACAAATTACAATCAATTACAATCAATAGAATTAACAATTAAACCTTGGCTCAGCGGGGCGGCACAGTGGTGCAGTGGTTAGCACAGTCATCTCACAGTAAGAAGGTCCTGGGTTCGAGCCCTGGGGTCGTCCAACCTTGGGGGTGGTCCCGGGTCGTCCTCTGTGTGGAGTTTGCATGTTCTCCCCGTGTCTGTGTGGGTTTCCTCTGGGGGCGCCGGTTTCCTCCCACAGTCCAAAGACCTGTAGGTCAGGTGAATCGGCTGTACTGAATTGTCCCTAGGTGTGAATGTGTGTGTGTGTGTGTGTGTGTGTGTGTGTGTGTGTGTGTGTGTGTGTGTGTGTGTGTGTGTGTGTGTGGGCGGGCCCTGGGATGGCCTGGCGGTCTGTCCAGGGTGTCTCCCCGCCTGCTGCCCAATGACTGCTGGGATAGGCTCCAGCATCCCCATGACCCTGAGAGCAGGATAAGCGGTTCCGATAATGGCTGGCTGGATGGATGGATGGAGGGATGGATGGATGGATGGAGGGAATCGTCTCCGCAGTATTAATGAGGTCATCTTGAAGTTATTTTTGAAGCATATTCCAAGTAGCTGGTCAGAGAGATGGGGGGGGGGGGTTTGTAAGATGGCTTCATAAATACTAAATAAAAACAAGTGCTGATCGCTCCTTGTTAACAGAGCAGGCAAGCCAGTTGTTTTGGATGAAGTAGACGACGATGTCGTGTCCCATAACTATCTCCAGTAATGAAGCTTAATGTGGAGAGGAATACTGCGTCTGAAGGGTTGAGAGTGGAATTGGCTGCCCGCCAGAAGCCAACCCGCTCTTTAGATATGGGTTATGGGCCATTATGTGCTGGAGTGCAACTTCCTTCCTTTATTAAATGCCTTGCATGCAAAAGTAGGACTCGTATCTTTTTCAAGGTAAACCTGGAATATGTAGTGGGGGGAAAATACAACAAAGCCTCTTTTAATACAAGTCTGATGTTTGTTTGTGTTTTGAGCGTACTCTCAGGGGCCTTTGGCAATTCGACAACACTGTTTGGCCCGGTGGCCAAATAGAATCAGTGAAGTAACAGTTAGTAGGATAAAAACGGGGGTGAGAAGGAAAATAAATATGATGCAGATCCATCCATCCATCCATCATCCAAGCTGTTTATCCTGATCAGGGTGGCGGGATGCTGGAGCCTATCCCAGCGGTCATTGGGCGGCAGATGGGGAGACACCCAGCACAGGCCGCCTGTCCATCACAGGGCCGACACATTCCCACCTAGGGACAATCTAGTATAGCCGATTCACCTGACCTACATGTCTTTGTCTATCTATATTTGTTTATCTATAACTCAAAGTCAAACTGTGATATAGAGATGGCTCTTAATGTAGCTGCATGCAGCAAGGAACAGGGTCCACGTTCCGTGTGCTAGTGTTTCCAAAGATGATGAACTAAGATGTTACGATTAGTTTGTGTGATGTTATTATGAGCTTGCACGTGTGGATGGAGGGAGGGATGTATGGATGAGGGATGGACAGATGGGTGGAGGGATGGAAGGAAGGATGGAGGGATGGAGGGAAGGATGGGTGGAGGGATGGAAGGAAGGAAGGATGGATGAGGGAAGGAAGGATGGAGGGACAGATGGGTGGAGGGATGGATGGATGGATGGAGGGAGGGATGAAGATGGTGTGAAAGGGTGGTGCATTGTAAAAGACATATGGTGGTCTTAATGTCCAGTAAGACCTTCTGCCATTGTTATAAAGGGATCTGTTGAATGTGGTCCTTCAGTATAACGCTCTGCTTACTCAGTTCAGGCTGCTGTCTAATGCATGATGCCGTGAACATTTCTGAAATAACTTGGGTGATGTTCATACTGATATTGTATTTGGGTGTAAAATGTTGCATACTAGTACAGAGGTAGTAGTTTTTACTGGCACAGTCCATAAAAATAACACACTTTTTTCTTATCTGTTTTCCTTTTTTTCTTGAATGGTGTATTGATAGAGAAGCATTTGAAGAGCAAATATTCGTATAGGACAAATGCATTTAGCCTAGCAAGAGCCTTACATTGTGGCATTATATCCTAGTTGATTCACATTTGTTTAATATAGTGTAGATTTTTGAATTTTATAACATTTCCATTTGGTAGACATAATTCTGAAGAAACACGAACTAAATATACCATTCTGGTGTTCACAGGGCATCCTTTGTATTGAATCTTAGCAAAGTGGCAGTACTCTCTCTGCATGTCGGCCCATAAGCCTTGCTATCTCTACCACATTTATCTGCCTGAGTGGCTCTTTTGAACCAAGCTAGCGTCCTTAAACAAGCCCGAGTAACAAACGCCTGTTTTCAAACCAGTACATGCAGTGTATTGCGTGAACGCTGTTTCCTGTTTGGGGGACTTGCTTGCCGTTTGAGGTAATCAACAAGCTGAGTTTGTCAGCATTTAGAGCTTCTTCCCCTAAAACTAACATATTTTCAATGGGAGTCATGAATAAGTAATTAAAATAGCTTGCTCAAACCCATCAACAGAATAACCTACAAGTAATAAACAAATAACCATAATCCGAAACTATTGTTTTTCGAAGGTTTTCAATCACCATACCCACGAGAGGTCCTTGATCATACAGTCTTAACTGTGCAGAACAGTTATTAGGCTGACAGGCCCAGAAAAGGTTCGCTATACGGCCATTTTGGTCTACCCTTAACCGTGTCTTCATGCCGCTCAATGACTGCCGGGATAGGCTCCAGCATCCCCGCGACCTTGAGAGCAGGGTAAGTGGTTTGGATAATGGATGGATGAATGGATGGATTGGATGGATGGATGGATTGGATGGATGGATGGATGGATGGATGGATGGATGGATGGATGGATGGATGGATGGATGGATTGGATGGATGGATGGATGGATGGATGGGTAAAATATTTGTGGTCGTGCATGTGTGACTCACACACTCTATGGTTGACTCAGATTGGGCAGTGACAAGACGATGCAACACTTCCTGTTTTGACTGGAGCCCAGAGGAAGTTATTCCTTTATAACTTTAGCATTTTTTTGGATTATCATCTACTACTACTACTACTGCTACTACTACCACTACTACTACTACTACTACTACTACTACTGCTGCTACTGCTACTACTACTACTTTGGGCTACTCCCGTTAGGGAGCGCCACCGCGGATCATTAATTTCCATCTCTTCCTGTTCTCTGCATCTTCCTCTGTCACACCAGCCACCTGCATGTCCTCCCTCACCATATCCATAAACCTCCTCTTTGACCTTCCTCTTCTCCTCTTCCCTGGCAGCTCCATATTCAGCATCCTTCTCCCAGTATACCCAGCATCTCTCCTCCACACATGTCCAAACCATCTCAGTCTTGCCTCTCTTGCTTTGTCTCCAAACCGTCCAACCTGAGCGGTCCCTCTAATATACTCGTTCCTAATCCTGTCCTTCTTCATCACTCCCAATGAAAATCTTATCATCTTCATCTCTGCCACCTCCAGCTCCACCTCCTGTCTTTTCATCAGTACCACTGTCTCCAAACCATACAACATAGCTGGTCTCACTACCATCTTGTAAACCTTCCCTTTAACTCTTGCTGGTACCCTTCTGTCACACATCACTCCTGACACTCTTCTCCACCCACTCCACCCTGCCTGCACTCTCTTCTTCACCTCTCTTCTGCACTCCCCGTTACTTTGGACAGTTGACCCCAAGTATTTAAACTCATATGGCTTCATCACCTCTACTCCTTGCATCCTCACCATTCCGCTGTCCTGCCTCTCATTCACACATTGTTTTGGATCATCATAATTCCCGATCTGGGTCAACCGTCGATGTGAGTTGCACACGCATGTGCAGGGTTGACTTGGATCGGGCCGTTACAGGGAGCAACATTGGTCGAGCAAGCTACAGGGTGAATGAAGAGAGGGAACAGCGAGAGCGAAAACAAACGTTTTTCAAAGGTTTTATAATCACCGCAGCCTCGAGAGGTTCTTCTCATACAGTCATGGCTGTGCACAAAAAAAGTTGAGGCTGGCAGGTCCAGTAGTTTGCGAGATTAGCCGCGGAGAGACAGACACGTGCGCGTGCACGACCGAACGCATAATCCCCTCCAGGTTATATCAGCTGGCGGGGATAATAAAAGCTAGCAGTTCAAGAGAGCATAAAGATTTCACTCAGGATAGACATAGTGATTGAAGTAAAGATAATTTTTTATTATAACAGATGATTTAGTGGAAATTAATACATGTCAAGAAAGTCTCTGGTGCTTCGACTCAACAGGGAGGTTTTTAATCGAGGGGCATCAGCCCTGAGCAGCAGCATAATAAATCCCCCCATGGAGTCCAGACCCTGGCGCTGGTGGCTGATGACTTCTGCTGGGATTGATAAGGCTGATGAGGCTGATGATGAGATGAAACTGATGAATCTGTGAGGACTAGGCGGTGACGGGGACTTGGAGGGGCGCCCATAACAGCAGCACGAAGGCACGAAAGGCGGAGAGCGAAACGTATTGAAAAAGACAGCAGCAAGATGATAGGCTAGCGTTGCAGGTGTGTCGCTGTGCTATTGGATAGATGAGAACAGCTGATGTGAACAGCTGATGGCTCAGTTGACAGCCCCAGACAATGACAGCAAGGGAAATGATGAGTGAGGATGCACGAGAGATGAGAACGGCAGGATAAAATAAGAAATATAACTACAGGCCGATGCATGCCGATGCTAGTCTTCCTGACTCAACTTTCACTAGAGCTCCATGTGAGTGGTAGAAAGAAGCAATTAGGAAGTATATGTTAGAAAAGCAGTGCATTTGGAGGTCACGAGTGGGTATATAACCCCCCTTTTCTGGCTATACCTTGTGGAAACCACACCAGTCTACTGAATTCAGGGTAGCTGCTGCAGGCCCATTTATTTCTGGCACAACTCAATCCTGGCAAAAAACAAAATGAACATATAGATGTTGTGGTCGTTTATTGTCAGCTCAACTCCAGCCCAGCTCTGTCGTCGTCATGTGAAGAAGGGACAGAGACGCCACCATGTAATGCACTTAACCACAACCGTCACCACTAGGAGGCGCTAAGTGAAAGATGCCAGGTTTGAATATACGCAGAGCAAGAGAAACTCGATATATAAAGAATATCCATCCATCCATTATCTGAACCGCTTATCCTGCTCTCAGGGTCGCGGGGATGCTGGAGCCTATCCCAGCAATCATTGGGCGGCAGGTGGGGAGACACCCTGGACAGACCGCCAAGCCATCACAGGACCCACACACACACACACACATATTCATAGGGACAATTTAGTATGGCCGATTCACCTGACCTACATGTCTTTGGACTGTGGGAGGAAACCGGAGCCCCCGGAGGAAACCCACACAGACACGGGGAGAACATGCAAACTCCACACAGAGGACAATCCAGGATGACCCCCAAGGTTGGACTACCCCGGGTCTCGAGCCCAGGACCTTCTTGCTGAATAGAATAGAATATTCTTTATTAGTCATTTTATACATACAAATGAAATGTACTCTCTGCGTTTAACCCATAGCCGTGTAGCTAGGAGCAGTGGGCAGCCGCCGTGCAGCGCCCGGGGACCAACTCCAGTTATTTCTTCCCATTGCCTTGGTCAGAGGTACACGTGAGGCTGCACCCTAGATGATGACACTATTTGGTGCTCTATAGTGTCCCTTAGCAAGATATTCTGTTGTTCGGTGGCACAGCGTAGCCGAGACGGCCGCGGAAGAATCCTGTTGCTTTTTGCCAGAACTGCTGTTGAGTTGACAAACAGAGCTGCCGGTTGCCGGAACCATTGCCAAGTTGACTGAGTGGCGCCACCATGGTTTACCCTTTCTGGGTACTGACAGCTAGGTAGACTGTGCCCAGGGATTTGAATTCAGAGTTACCTTCTCCTAGCCTTTGCCTAAAGAGGCATCAACCCACAAGGCAGCAGGTGGATTTGAAATCACAGTTCTCCTTTCCTATCCCAATGTGTTGGCTGGACTGGGCACCATGGGAAGTACCATACAGGCATGCAGGAGGACCAGGTCTACCAGTGGGGACGTCGTCCTTAGCCAAAGGGCCCTTGCTGAGGTAAGGTGCTACCCCTCTACAGCCTGCGGTTGCAGTTTAACGTCTTACCCAGGACAGAGCCTTTGAGGTGACTGCACTAACCTCTGCGCCACTGTGCCACCATATAAAGAACAATAATTTAATATATTTTGCTGAACTTCAACAAGTTTAGAACATGTAATTCTTATCTCTGTTACAGAGTTCAGTTGCACAGTTGTCATTATGTGCTACAAGTGTAAAAGAATAGGAGCCACCTGCCATATGTATGTATGTAAAATGTAGTTTTAGATCAGTTCTACCTTTAGGCAAACTGATCCCGTCACATTCTGAATACCCAAATAATTCTTCACTAGTCATTACACATTAGACGGTATTTTTACCATTGGAAATATTATTTCAAATGAATGTAAGGATTAGGGACGAGTATATTAGAGGGACAGCTCAGGTTGGATGGCTTGGAGACAAAGCAAGAGAGACAAGATTGAGATGGTTTGGACATGTGTGGAGGAGAGATGCTGGGTATACTGGGAGAAGGATGCTGAATATGGAGCTGCCAGGGAAGAGAAGAGGAAGGCCAAAGAGGAGGTTTATGGATGTGGTGAGGGAGGACATGCAGGTGGCTGGTGTGACAGAGGAAGATGCAGAGGACAGGAAGAGATGGAAACGGATGATCCGCTGTGGCGCCCCCTAACGGGAGCAGCCGAAAGTAGTAGTAGTAGTAGTAGTAGTAGTAGTAGTAGTAGTAGTAGATAATACCATAGTTGAGATGGGTAAACTCAGTTAAAGTGAAATATACCAGACCCTTAATAAGCTATGTAACCAAGAAGATCATTGATTACTGTCATGATTACTATTCATTAAACTATTACTGCCAAAAATAAGAAATTGCCGAGGGAAGGGTGGTCTCCTTCATTCACTTCTTATAAGAATGTAGCTCATGTATTCTAAATGTGCTAATAATTCCAGCAATCAAACGTAGCAGACTTCTGTAGACTTCTTCTGATAACGCTGATGTGAAGTGCTGGCTTCTGCTGTGAGCTAACGCGAAGGAGGCAGGGGATCGAGACATTTTAATCCTTTTAGGTTTTCCAGCAGTGCTGGCTGACTTTGGCAGCGTTGACCTGCACCTCAGGGAGTCTCTGCATGGCGGATGCTCATCACATCAGCGCTGGCGGGGAGCCCTTTGTTTCCTGTGGCCATTAATCTCCATTAACAGATTTTACATGTATTGGTATCGGAAGCGTTCTGGTTTCCGTCTCTGTTTTAGTCTGAGGAGTATTGAAAAATCACGTTTGTGTAGGTGGGGAGTTCTACAGGAACACACTTTGGTCGCATGTTGGTAACAGTCTGTGTGGAGCGTGAAAGAGGTGCAACACATTGTCCAAAATGTCGTCTGGACCTAAAACACCTACAAAAAAATGTGGATGTTTGTGTTTTGTGTGGAGAAACATTTGACTCGTGTCGACCACTTCAGAATCAGAAACACTTTATTTGTCATTTCATTTCATGCACTTGCGCACATGAAATGAAACGAAACATCGTTTCCCCCGGCCCAAAGCAGAGCAACACAAAGACAACAGCACATATCCAAACTACAAGAACACATACATCCAAACTAACACAGAGATTTAAACTAAACAAAAAGAATCACTGTCCAGGAGAACGAACGCCAGCCAGGAGGACTTTCAGAACTGCCGGTCTGCATGGGCTAGCAGTTAGCTTAGCCTCTCCCGCGTCCCCGTCCTGTCAGACCGCCCTCAGTGTTTCCTCTTTGGGTGCAGCTCTGGTCAAGGCCGTGGTCCTTGGGCCTACAGGACGCAGCAGACCAGGCTCCCCCAGCCAATCCAATGCCAGCTCTCCCAGCCAGACACCTTCAACACCTCCCCGCTCTACACATGAAGACACTATAAACACAGTCAAGGCTAGGCGAGGCCGCCGCCAGACCACCCTCGGTGTTATGGGAACTGCCGGTCTGCATGGGCTAGCTGTTAGCTTAGCCTGCCCCGCTTCCACTTCCTGTAAGACGGCCCTCGGAGCTGTGCCTCCTCAGGCACAGCTCCAGGCAGGGCCATGGTCCCTGGGCCCACAGGACTCAGCAGACAAAGCTCTCCCAGCCAATCCAGCGCCAGCTCTCCCAGCCATCAAATGAAGACACAAACTTAGACATGGACAAAGTCACTGCATGATGGTACTGGGTGAGGCCGCCACAAACATGAATTCGCACCGCCATCTTCCCGCACCGGTACTGGGTGAGGCCACTGCGAACATGAATTTGCGCCGCCATCTTTCCACACCGGAAGCAGATCATGTGAAAATTGTGAAACAATCTGGTCGCAGACGTCGTCTCTCAACTCGAACTCCATTTCCACGACTGAAATAATTATGAGCGCACGGAAGAGGAAGTCTTCATAGGAAATGGGAACAAGCCACTAGCAGCTACCCCAGAAGCCCCAAAATATTGGCCATGGTCAATAGAGACTAAATCGTCCTGGGTTCGGAGATTGTGTGGCCATTTCAGGGCACCCATTCAAGGTAGGCAGACAACATCCGGCACTAGGACACAGACATTGTGATATGGTAGAGGGCAAAGTAGCTCAATACAATTACCAAATATCCTAAAAGGACTGCAGGATTATCCTCTTTAGTTTCGTCAAGTGTAATGATGTGGCTCTGTGTTTTTATGATTATAGTCTGGGCCTTTCTGCCATCAGCAAAAGAAAAGAGAAAGCACTGGGCCTTTCAGTTCAGCACACAGTGGTCTAATAAGCTTCAGGGCTCATTATAGAGGAGAGGGAAGCTACTCTCTTTCCCACAAAATGCAAGTAATGAGGCATTTGAAATATTCCACAACATTAGGATAACTGAAATTGGAGAGTAAGCCCCATAAGCTTTGCTTGTGTAAGACATTAAAAAGTGCTTGTTATTCCCTTAGGCAGCTGACGATTTCACTTTCAATTTCTCACCTACTGAGCTCTTTGGATATTAAGCCTGATTGCGCTGCTTTCCTTTTCTATTTTTGTGCCGTGACATGCTGTGGGATCAGAGATGCTAAGTCAACTTGCTTGGCTTTCATCCAAAGCAAATGAACATAATGAAATTGCAAGTGAAATACATCACAATTTTGTTTGCTGTTAATTGTCTGTATTACACTAGGACTTTCACGCACATCTCAGTATGTGACCTAAAGCGTGGGCGACTGCGGAGATTAGATGTTGGGTATAGAAACATGGCTTTTGTCACATGTGATGTCATTACTCTGATTTGCTGTATAAATCTTTCCTCAATAACCGTCAAAACTGAATTATGACGTATGCAGGTGATGGATATTCATTCCATTTCCTGTTCTGAAGCGATGCTTTTGTTTTAGCTGATGTGGCTCTTGGGTAAGGAGATTATCTCCTGTCTCGGAGGCATGAAGCAGCTCAGACATCACCCCCCTGGACAGGGAGCTAGTCCATTGCAGGGGTTCAGCCTGAATCCATCTTTTAAACACTAACTGCCAAGCAGAGAGCCATTTCCCCCTTTTTTTAGCGTTTGCAATGCCATCGAATGAAACCCAAATGCCCCAGAGTCAGACCAGGCCCTTCTATTTATTCTACTGTACTGGTTTTGGTCTTAATCAGGCAGCAGGTATGCACATTTTGTTGTGTTCAGTTTGTACAACAGGCAGACGTTTGCAAGGCTGCTGAATGCAGAGCGATATAATTTGTTTTACTTATAAACGTATAAAGTCTTGAGTAATGTGTTTCAAACTGCGGTTCCCATTATACCCTGCAGGCTTTTGTTGTACATCAGTGGCAGCCTGAGGCGCAATTCTTTTTAAAGATCTCAAAAACATGTGCTAAATTGCCCCGGCAGTTGACCAGATAGCGAGGCTGGTAAATCCTTCCTTTGCAGGTGATAATCAAAAATATGTGTTGGAACTAGAATGGAAAACACTGACTAGATATGTAAAATGAAATCAGACCAGCTGGAAAAGGAAGTGCTTTGGAAAGGGCAAACAAACACCTGTGTCAGTTATAGGTGTAATATAAGTGGTGCCATAAAGAGACAAAACGTGGGTCACAATTGGCAAAGAATCATCTCCAGAGGGCAGAAAAGCATAATGGAGAAGATAAAGAAAATGTAGGAGATTGCGCAAAAAGGCAGTGACTGCTGCCATAACCATACTAAGTGTATTCCCTAATTTTACCAACTTCTTGCTGTAAGAGCTGTTATTGCCTGCTCTCCATATGCTTTTCTTTTCTTTTTTTTACAGGCACAGTTACCTTTCCCACAATTCCTTACAGCCTTGGTACAGGCCTTAGATGTATAAATTAAGATGTCTGCATGCCGTCTTTACACCGAAGTGTAAAGGATTCGGCCACACAATGGACAGGAGTTGTAGCTTAGCCAACTGACAGTCTTGGTTGTCTGTACATTGTACACAATAATGGTAGATGAACACTGGCACTGTTCTGATAGTGGTAACACTTTTGAATATGATTTCACGAGTTACGTGCCGTCCACACCAAGAACGATAGCTATAACAATAACTGTAATGATAACTAAAATTATAACTGTAAAGATAACTGTAATGGCAGCCATTATGAAAACTATAACAATAACTATAACGACAGCCATTATGATAACTATAACGATAACTGTAATGATAACTATAATGGCAGCCATCATGATAACTATAACAATAACTATAATGACAGCCAATATTGATAACTATAATGATAACTATAACAATAACTGCAATGATAACTATAACGGTAACTGTAAAGATAACTATAACTATAACGACAGCCATTATGATAACTATACCAATAGCTATTGATAACTATAACAATAGCTATTATGATAACTATTATGATAACTATAAAGATAGTTATTATGATAACTATAATGATAATTATAACGATAGCTATAATGATACCTATAACAATAGCTATTATGATAACTATAACAATAGCTATTATGAGAACTATAATGGTAACTTTAACGACAGCTACTATAATGATAACTTAAACAATAGCTATTATGATAACTATAATGATCATTAATGATAACAATAACTATTATGATAACTTTAATGATAACGATAACTAATGATAACTATAATGATAACGATAACTGTAATGATAACTATAAAAATAACTATAACGACAGCTGTTATGATAGCTATAACAATAGCTATTATGGTAGCTATAACGATAGCTATAATGATAACTATAAGAATAACTATTATAACTATAATGATAACTATTATAACTATAACGATAGCTATAATGATAACTATTACAATAACTATAATGATAGCTATAATGATAACTATAACAATAACTATTATAACTATAATGATAACTATTATAACTATAATGATAGCTATAATGATAACTATAACGATAGCTATAATGTTAACTATAGCAATAGCTATTATGATAACTATAACAATAGCTATAATGTTAACTATAACAATAGCTATTATGATAACTATAACAATAGCTATTATGATAACTATAATGATAGCTATAATGATAACTATAACAATAGATATTACGATAACTATAACAATAGCTATTATGATAACTATAACAATAGCTATTATGATAACTATAATGTTAACTATAACAATAGCTATTATGATAACTATAATGATAACTTTAATGATAGCTATAATGATAACTATGATGCTAACTATAATGATAACTATAACGATAACTGTAATTATATCTATCATGATAACTATATCCATAATGATGTGAGCGTCCACACTGATGAACGATAAGAGAAAGCCACTTTATTTTTGTCATTGTACAGTTGTTTTTGTATCCAATGAAATGTGTCTTCTGCATGTAACCCATCCTATTGTATAGGAGCAGTGGGCAAGTGAAGCATCCGGGGGACCAACTCCGGTTCTTCTTTCTATTGCCTTGCTCAGGGGCAGAGACAGGCGTATTAACCGTAACATGCATGTCATTTTGATGGTGGGAGAAAACCGGAGCACCCGGAGGAAACCCACACAGACACGGGGAGAACATGCAAACTCCACTCAGAAAGGACCTGGGACGGCCTGGGGTTTGAACCCAGGACCTTCCTGCCGTGAGGCAACAGTGCTAACGTTCTGTAAACAGTGGTGCCAAGCACACACTGCATACTCCAGTTGTGTTGGTACTTTAGGAAAATGATGAGCTTTTACTGCTGTGCATTGTGTAGAGAAAGAAGAAGAAAACCAGAGGGGTGTGGGTTCACAAAATTCTTCAAAGAAGACAAGAGGAGTTAGGACAATCCAATGCTGTTACGAGAGTTGTCTTTTGAAGACAACTTTTATTCTTACTTTTGTCTCAGTCAGCATCAGTTTGATGGTACCCAGGCGATCGTCAAAGAGGACGTCACTAAGGACCAAACAAACTTCAGAGACTCCATCGGCGCCAAAGACCATTGGGCAGTATGTCTAAACACTGTCTGTTTTATCAAACGGGTGCATTTTTTTGAACCTTGACGATGAGTCTCTCCACATTGTCATCTGCCATGTTGAACATGACGCCCTGTAAATTTGGATAGATTTTGATTGGCTGTCAGAGTTTCTATCGTTCATCAAATTGCTCTGAAACTGATCCAAACAATGTCTTTTGCCACAGTCATTGTTGCTATAGTTGTGGTGTTGACTCCACCATCCACTTGAGTTAGAACGATTTTAAAACTATATGGATGGATGGATATCTACAGTTATAGTTATCGTTCGTAGTGTGGCAAAGGAAAAGGCGTATGGTGAGTTGTATGACAGGTTAGACACTAAGGAAGGAGAAAAGGACTTGTACCGATTGGCTAGACAGATTGGTTAGACAGAGTACCAATTGGCTAGACAGAGGGACCGAGCTGCGAAGGATGTGCAGCAGGTAAGGGTGATGAAGGATAGAGATGGAAATGTGCTGACAAGCGAGGAGAGTGTGCTGAGAGGTGGAAGGAGTACTTTGAGGGGCTGATGAATGAAGAAAATGAGAGAGAGAGAAGGTTGGATGATGTAGGGATAGTGAATCAGGAAGTTCAGCGGATTAGCGAGGAGGCAGTGAGGGCAGCTATGAAGAGGATGAAGAGTGGAAAGGCAGTTGGTCCTGATGACATACCTGTGGAGGCATGGAGGTGTTTAGGAGAGATGGCAGTTGGGTTTTTAACTAGATTGTTTAACACGATCTTGGAAAGTGAGAGGATGCCTGAGGAGTGTAGAAGAAGCATACTGGTACCGATTTTCAAGAACAAGGGTGATGTGCAGAACTGTAACAACTACAGAGGTATAAAGTTGATCAGCCACAACATGAAGATATGGGAAAGAGTAATAGAAGCTAGGTTAAGAGGAGAGGTGATGATCAGCGAGCAGCAGTATGGTTTCATGCCATGAAAGAGCACCACAGATGTGATGTTTGCTTTGAGAATGTTGATTGAGAAGTATAGAGAAGGTCAGAAAGATTTGCATTGTGTCTTTGTAGATTTAGAGAAAGCATATGACAAGGTGCCGAGAGAGGAGGTGTGGTATTGTATGAGGAAGTCAGGAGTTGCAGAGAAGTATGTAGGAGTGGTGCAGGATATGTATGAGGACAGTGTGACAGTGGTGAGGTGGGCGGTTGGAATGACAGATGGGTTCAAGGTGGAGGTGGGATTACATCAAGGATCGCCTCTGAGCCCTTTCTTGTTTGCAATGGTGATGGACAGGTTGACGGACAAGATCAGGCAGGAGTCTCCATGGACGATGATGTTCGCAGATGACATTGTGATCTGTAGTGAGAGTAGGGTGCAGGTTGAGGAGAGCCTGGAGAGGTGGAGGTATGCACTGGAGAGAAGAGGAATGAAAGTCAGCAGGAACAAGATGGAATACCTATGCATGAAAGAGAGGGAGGACAGTGGAATGGTGAGGATTCAAGGAGTGGAGGTGACGAAGGCATATGAGTTCAGATACTTAGGGTCAACTGTCCAAAGTAACGGGGAGTGCAGGAGAGAGGTGAAGAAGAGAGTGCAGGCAGGGTGGAGTGGGTGAAGAAGAGTGTCAGGAGTGATTTGCGACAGAAGAGTTAAAGGGAAGGTTTACAAGATGGTAGTGAGACCAGCTATGTTGTATGGTTTGGAGACAGTGGCACTGATGAAAAGACAGGAGGTGGAGGTGGAGGTGGCAGAGATGAAGATGATAAGATTTTCACTGGGAGTGATGAAGGAGGACAGGATTAGGAACGAGTATATTAGAGGGACAGCTCAGGTTGGACGGTTTGGAGACAAAGCAAGAGAGGCAAGATTGAGATGGTTTGGACATGTGTGGAGGAGAGATGCTGGGTATACTGGGAGAAGGATGCTGAATATGGAGCTGCCAGGGAAGAGGAGAAGAGGAAGGCCAAAGAGGAGGTTTATGGATGTGGTGAGGAAAGACATGCAGGTGGCTGGTGTGACAGAGGAAGACGAAGAAGACAGGAAGAGATGGAAACGGGTGATCCGCGGTGGCGCCCCCTAACGGCAGCAGCTGAATGTAGTAGGAGTAGTGGTTCTTAGTGTGGACGGGCCTTCAGTAAGTTTATCAGTGTCATTCTGCAGGCTAAGCCCACTTAGCTCTTAATTGTATATATTTCTTAATGTAATTGTCTTTAAACCTGGAATCCTTAACATTTCTCGATTAATAAATAGTTATTTTATGGATCTGTACCATGGGGTCAGGTTACATGATAATAACTGTCACCTTCACTGTTGTTGTACACACTCTCCAATCTCTGTACTCCGACGCTGTGGACATGTTGTGGTGGGGTCGTGCACGCTGGTGCAGCTGCAAACACCTACGTGTTGGAATGACGTTTGACATGTGATGTGGTGATCTTCTGTCAGACAGAAGATCAGTATAACTGTAGAGCAACGTGGCGATATAGTCTGCAGAATTTTAGAGTGTTAGCTTTGGTCTGAGGATTGCCTTTTTACAAGGGTGCAGTCTGACGGCACACACTCCAGAATGGCTGCCTCACCTTGTGTTGTAGTGTGAGAAAAGTAATTCCAACAGGTATGAGGAATTTTCCAATTTTTGTTGGCTTTCATCACACTTGCGGACAAAAGCAGCAGACGTTTTGTGGGACATCTTGCATAAGCTTTACTTACCTCTTGTAAAGATCTACATTCACCCAGCGGTAGCTTGTGTATTTGTTTTGAATAGAAGACTGACAGATGGAGTGGTGGTTTGGAAAAAAAAAACACTGCAGGATATATTCAGCAGTGAGGTAATATGCCTCTAATTGTGGTTATGTACTCCATCTGTGTGCTGTCAATCGTTTCATCATATCTCATGGACAATTTGATACGGAGACAAGCGCTCAGAATCTGAATTTGGAAGTATTCAAATTATATAGCAATATTCAACCTTCTTACTGATGGGCCTTCTCCCCCCTCCCTTTTCTCCCCAATTGTATCCGGCCAATTACCCCAATCTTCCAAGCCATCCCGCTTGCTGCTCCACCCCCTCTGCTGATCCGGGGAGGGCTGCAGACTACCACATACCTCCTCCCATACATGTGGAGTCACCAGCCGCTTCTTTCACCTGACAGTGAGGAGTTTCACCAGGGGGGCGTCGCGTGTGGGAGGATCACGATATTCCCCCCAGCCCCCCCCCCGAACAGGAGCCCCGACTGACCAGAGGAGGCGCTAGTGCAGTGACCAGGACACATACCCGCATCCAGCTTCCCATCCACAGACACGGCCAATTGTGGCTGTAGGGACACCTGACCAAGCCGGAGGCAACACGGGGATTCGAACCTATGATCCCTGTGTTGGTAGGCAACGAAATAGACTGCCAGGTCCGATGGTTCTTATTTGATTATGTTGGTCATATAGAGACATCAAAATTATGATAAATAATCAGCGAAAAACTGATTTTGTGCCTCATTTTGATCTTATGATTAGATTTTATTAGTTGGGTCTCTGCTTGTGTATGTTTAGATTACATGTTTCTCTCAGGCGAGGATAATGTACATCAGAACGTGGCATCTTGGAATTCATCATCTCACATTTCTGGAAATCATGAAAAAGTAAAACTATTTGGAGGGCATTGATTTTTGCCCTTCTTCATTACATCGGGGTGGGGGGTGCAGGACTGTGATGGCTGTTGGTGGGGTGGGGTGCGTTGCTGTATGGAATCATATCCCTCGCTCTGAGATGGTCTCTAGTCGTCACTGAGACGTCAAGCTGTTGTGTTGTTACGTTACGTATCGATCTTTGCAGAGAAATGTGGCCGTTTGTATAACGTTCATTCCTCCCGGACGTCCAGCTGAGAGAAGTCATGTAACCCTGTAATTTACAGGCCGTTAATTACGTAGTAATTGTGAAGAAATTGCTCAGAAATTGGGTAAGTAATGTCAGGAAACAGCCCACCTGTCTTACCCTGTATGTGGGCTATACCGCTCACTATAACAATTAATTCAAGTTCAAGTACTTGATTTGTCACATGCACAGAAATACAAAGTAAAACATGCAGTGTAATGAAGGGGGGTCCCTCATTATGTGAAAGAAGACATAGGCCTAGATAAAAGACAAACGATCAGTGCATTTTTTTTTTCATTTTTTTAAGTCAAAATAAACAATAAAGAAAAAACGATAAAGAAAAAAAATCCCATATAATTACCGACCACACCTCTCTATTGTGCTTTAATTTTACTCTGTAGTTGCCCGATACTTCCCGGTAATTCTACTGTTACAACTTGTCATTATATTGGTTTTACTGATTTTACTTTACTGTTATTTCTTAAGGATTTCTTCACATTACTACGTAGTTTCTTAATAATTTCTTCATCATTTCTATGTAATTAACGGCCTTTAAATTATAGGCATACCAAAAACAAAACAAAGAAAAACCCCCAGCTTATTTCTACCAGGGTATATCTTACAATGTGTATTAACAATTAAGACACGTTCATAATCCTCAGAGGGGCTAACTAAAATAAAAGCCTTGCAAGCGCCTGTGTTTGGCACGCTGTCTGCTCAGTTAAATAACGACAGTACATCTCATGCTGTAAATCATGCAAATCAGACACTGTAGAGGCCGGCATGCACTAAGTGTAAGAAACATTCATTCTGTGTCCTGATAGCTGGCCCTGGACACTGGGTGCTTACATTTCAGGGCTAAGATATGAATTTTAAGGTGAATGACACGTACGTTGCATACCCTCGTATCTTAACCACTCCGTTTATTCTGCAGTTATTCAGATTACGGCACGGTGGCGCTGTGGTTAGCGCGGTCACCTCACAGCAAGAAGGTCCTGGGTTCGAGCCCCGGGGTAGTCAACCTTGGGGGTGGTCCCGGGTCGTCCTCTGTGTGGAGTTTGCATCTTCTCCCCATGTCTGCATGGGTTTCCTCCGGGGGCTCCGGTTTCCTCCCACCGTCCAAAGACATGTAGGTCAGGTGACTCGGCCGTACTACCTTGTTCCTAGGTGTGTGTGTGTGTGTGTGTGTGTGTGTGTGTGTGTGTGTGTGTGTGGGCCCTGTGATGGCCTAGCAGTCTGTCCAGGGTGTCTCCCCACCTGCTGCCCAGCGACTGCTTGGATAGGCTCCAGCATCCCTGCGACTCTGAGAGCAGGATAAGCGGTGCGGATAATGGGTGGAATGGATATTCAAATTAAGTTAACACTGGTTTGACTAAATGTTAACTTCTGATTATGCAGTTCACCATGATAAAGCATTTGGCAATGATTTTGTGATGCCTGTATCTCGTAAATACCCAAGGGATGGATAGCTGCTCTGAACCATCCACCAGCTTCAAGTAAACAAATACTGGAGACTTGCTGTGCAAGTTTTGCACTTCTGCAGGTGTCTGCAGAAGCTCTGCAGGGAAGTGTTTGATTGCAGATGCGTTGCCACATCCATCTTTCTTCCAAATCTTGCAACACTGTGGATGAGAAGGCATCAAACATAGATGCGGTAAGCCATCTTCATATTATTACTGGCCACAGGAAAAACAAACTGGAAATATTCTGAAAAATTCTGACAGACTAAAAGGGATTTGAAAAGTGTCGGTTTTATATTGGAAAAAAGCCCTCTCCATTACTGCAGGCTCGGGTTACAGAACCGGTGGGGTTCGTGTCTTTTGAGAGGAAACCAGCATCTCTCTGACATTTAATCAATGACAAAACATTTTGATCCAGCAAAAGGACACTGATGCCTTCAAGTCTTGTATTTTAATACAAACGACCCTGGTTGCCATCCTGCCACCAGTGAGTGAGTGTCTGCCTACTTGTGTGAGATTGCATAAGTACATTGTTTTATTGTATTCACATACAATATGTACACCCACTCAGACAAATTATGATAATATATCATGTTTCAGAGCAGGACAGCAGAGTGGCTTAGTTGTTAGCATTTTCACCGTATAGTAGGAGGGCCCTGAGTTGGCCTCCAGCCCATCTGTGTTGAGTTTGTATGTTCTCCCGATGTTTGTGTGGGTTTCTTCCTGGTATTCTGGTTTCCTTTCTCAGTTCAAAGCCATGCGTGATAAGTGAAATGTAGTCTCTGAGATAGTTACCTGTAGGTTTGAATGCTGTGTGAATGACTGTGTGTGGGCCCTGTGATGGACTGGTGACTGGTGACCTGTCCAGAAGGTCTCCCTGCCTTCCACCCAGTGCATGCATGAATTGGATTAAGTTGATATAGATAATGGGTGCATAGCTTTCAAAGTGACTGCTAGGGATTCAGTACGTTTTACCACGAGCTGAAAATTATATCTTTTATATATATATGTGTGTGTGTGTGTGTGTGTGTGTGTGTGTGTATACACACACATACATACACACACACACACACACACACACACACACATATATATATATATATATATAGGGTGTCTCCCCACCTGCCGCCCAGTGACTGCTGGGATAGGCTCCAGCATCCCCACAACCCTGATAGCAGGATGAGCGGCTTTGTCTTCTGCACATTGAGAACAAGATTGTTGGTGGTGCGCCATGATGTGAGGTGCTGAATCTCGTCCCTGTAGGCCGTCTCATCATTGTTGGTGATACGGCCTACACCGCAAACTGAACTATAACATTTGAAGGGTGAGTTGGCAGGCAGTCGTGGGTAAAGAGGGAGAAAAGGAGGGGCCTCAGAACACAGCCTTGAGGGGCACCTGTGCTGAGGGTCAGGGTGGAGGAGGTGTGGTCACCTAACCTAACAGACTGAGGTCTGTTGGTCAGGAAGTCCAGGATCCAGTTACAGAGGGAGGGGTTGAGGCCAAGGGAGAGGAGTTTGGTGGTTAGTTTGGCGGGGATGATAGTGTTGAAGGCAGAGCTGTAATCTATGAACAGCATACGGATGTATGTGTTGGTAAGTTCAAGGTGGGTCAGAGCAAAGTGCAGGGCAGTGGCAATGGCATCCTCAGTAGACCTTTTTGGGACCATAGGCAAACTGATGTGGGTCGAATGGGGGGGGGGTAATGTTTTTGATGTGAGCCAGAACCAGTCTCTCAAAGCACTTCACGGCAATGGGGGTGAGTGCTATGGGTCAGTAGTCATTCGGACATGTGGGTGGTGATTACTTGGGGACAGGAATGATAGAGGTGGTCTTCAAGCATGCTGGGACTATGGATTGGGGCAGTGAGAGGTTAAATCTAAATATAGTTGTGATATAATCTATAAATATATATATACGTATGTATCTATATATATCTATATCTATCTATCTTTATCTATATACTACATACACACACACACACATATATAAAAGCCTGTTTCATTCCATAAGCAATTGCTTATGGCATGAAACAGGCTTGTACTGGCTCATAAAGAATTTACTTGACTCACTGGATTATTTTGCTCCTTATTTGTTGAGCACTTTCCCTACCATTGAGTGTTTCTTTCAACAAAGTTGTATATATATATATATATATATACACACACACATATATATATGTAGATATATAGATGTCCATCCATCCATCCATCCGTTATCTGAACTGCTTATCCTGGAGCCTATCCCAGCAGTCATTGGGCGGCAGGTGGGGAGACACCCTGGACAGGCCACCAGACCATCACACAGGGCCGAAATACACACACACACACACACACACACACACATTTACAGCTAGGGACAGTTTAGTATGGGCACGTTGCGGCACGGTGGCGCAGTGGTTAACACAGTCGCCTCACAGCAAGAAGGACCTGGGTTTGAGCCCCGGGGTAGTCCAACCTTGGGGGTGGTCCCGGGTCGTCCTCTGTGTGGAGTGTGCATGTTCTCCCCGTGTCTGCGTGTGTTTCCTTCTACAGTCCAAAGACACGTATGTCAGGTGAATCACTGTTTAAACAAGCCGGTTATTGTGATCAAACAAGCTACTTAAATAGAGTGATCATTCTGGGTCTGTCATACATGGGAAATAAAGAAATAAAACCCATGTCACTTAGGAGCGCTTGTGTTAAAATGTTTATATTTTCATGCTTACTCCCATGATGCTGAGCGGTACTTTTATTCATAGAGGGCCTGTGCACACCAAGTCCAAATTTTCCTTGTGTATTTTTTTTTTACAAGTAAAATCTGAAATGTGGGGAATTAGCAAACCCTATGCGACTGCACAACACGGTTTCTGTTTTGTTTTGGTGTGTTGTTGGGGTTGGACTTGAGATGGGGGGAAGGGAAGGGTCATTACACTCTATGAACTGTGATGAACAAAGGTTTTGTTACGACGAGTCACAAAATCGCCCATGTTACAGTGCGCTCACGTCACACATGATGGCAAACACACTGCACACATCAGTGACAAGTGAGTGGAAAGAGAATACTGGAGGATAGAGAGTATAAACGAGTATTAGAAATCTTGGAAATCTAAAGGCTATGCAAAGCAAAGTACCTTAAACCTGGTCAGTGTGTCTACACATGAGCTGAAATGTCCGACCCGAGAATCTGCTGTTCTGGAAAGATGATGTCAAAGAGTTGTATATCGCTTCAGTGATGCAGGCCGCTCCAAATAAGAAATAATAATCGACATCAGTTAATCTTTAAATATGTACGCTATGGTTATAGGGCAGTTCCTTGAGTCAGCATGACTGAATCCAAGGTGAAATTTGGAAGGACTGGTTTGGGCATTTAAATGTTTTTCCAGTGTCTCCAGGACCTGGAGAGCCAACTACAGACTCTGAATTGGTCTGCTGTGCAAACCATTTTCCAATAATAATAATCATCATTACATTTATATAGCACTTCTCTAGATTGAAGGGGGTAACTCACCTCAACCACCACCAATGTGTAGCACCACCTGGGTGATGCACGGCAGCCATTTTGCGCCAGAACGCTCACCACACTTCAGCTTCATTTGCAGAAGGAGGAATCATTGAGCCAATTACATGGGGGATGATGAGGTGGCCAGATGGAGAGAGCCAGGTAGGGAATTTTGCCAAGGCACCGGGGACCCCTACTCTTTGTGCCGTGGGATCTTTAATGGCCACAGTGAATCTGGATCTTGGTTTAACATCTCATCTGAAGGACGGCACCTCCTCCAGCACAGTGTCGCCATCACTGCACTGGAGCATTGGGATTTGATATTCGTTGTTTTTATTAGGACCAGAGAGAAGACTGCCCCCTACTGGACCACCAACACCACTTCCGGCAGCAACTCAGTTTTCCCGGGAGGTCTCCCATCCAAGTACTAGCCAAGCCCACACCTGCTTAGCTTCTGTCATTCAGCAGAACCAGGATACATGTTGGTATGGCTGCTGGTATGACTAGTTATTCCTCCAGTTCTATAGGTGGCACTCTAGCAGGTAGTTTAGCAGACTCCAGTATGTCAAGGGCATTCAACCAACACAAGTGAGTACAGGTGTCATTTCCGCCAGCTCCTCTCCAAGTCGTAACCTAAAGCATTGGCTACTTATTAGTCATGCCGTCACTGCAACAGGTTTAGAAGGATGAAGGATGCCTGAAAGTCATGATCGTGTCATTATCACGATTAAATAATTAATTAGATAAACAGTTAAATAAGGTTGCAAGAAACCATCCTGCATGCCAAATGAACTCCTAGGTCTGTCTAAGTCAAAGTAGCCTCGTTCAACTTTGAAAACTTTTTTCCTCAGGTCATTGATGAAAAATCGGAGACCTCACCTGATGAGTCACGTGACATGACTTACAAAGTGTGCATTCGCTGCATATTTCAAACGCCAAACAGCAGCTGAACCAGATGAACTGCCTAAAACATGAATAATTCCAGAAGTGGGCTCTTAACCGCCTGCCGTATTTACCGTTGGTGCAGAACTCTGCAGAAGTGTAAGGCCGTTTACGCTACACGGCTGTACCGTGCATCGAGGGCTTGGGTCGCTTAAATACCACAGAGTAAAACCTGCTGGGTGCAATTCAGTTAAATATTCAAGTTGTCTGAAAAATGGAAGCAGAACTGCCTCTGCTGTTCGGTAGACTCTTCAGTAACCTGTTGGTGGCCTTACTTTACTGTAGTCCAACTGTTTCCCTTTTTTTCCCCACGACAAAAATGACAAACAGATCCAATGAAAAGTTCCATCTGACATAGTGTCCATGTAGGTATATCTGTCATATCCATGTAGGCAAATCTGTCATATCCATGTAGGCAAATCTGTCATATCCATGTAGGTAAATCTGTCATATCCATGTAGGCAAATCTGTCATATCCATGTAGGCAAATCTGTCATATCCATGTAGGTAAATCTGTCATATCCATGTAGGTAAATCTGTCATATCCATGTAGGTGAATCTGTCATATCCATGTAGGTAAATCTGTCATATCCATGTAGGTAAATCTGTCATATCCATGTAGGTGAATCTGTCATATCCATGTAGGTAAATCTGTCATATCCATGTAGGTAAATCTGTCATATCCATGTAGGTGAATCTGTCATATCCATGTATGTAAATCTGTCATATCCATGTAGGTAAATCTGTCATATCCATGTAGGTAAATCTGTCATATCCATGTAGGTGAATCTGTCATATCCATGTAGGTATATCTGTCATATCCATGTAGGTGAATCTGTCATATCCATGTAGGTATATCTGTCATATCCATGTAGGTGAATCTGTCATATCCGTGTAGGCGAATCTGTCATATCCATGTAGGTAAATCTGTCATATCCATGTAGGCGAATCTGTCATATCCATGTAGGTGAATCTGTCATATCCATGTAGGTAAATCTGTCATATCCATGTAGGTGAATCTGTCATATCCATGTAGGTGAATCTGTCATGTCCATGTAGGCAAATCTGTCATATCCATGTAGGTAAATCTGTCATATCCATGTAGGTAAATCTGTCATATCCATGTAGGTGAATCTGTCATATCCATGTAGGCAAATCTGTCATATCCATGTAGGCAAATCTGTCATATCCATGTAGGCAAATCTGTCATATCCATGTAGGTGAATCTGTCATATCCATGTAGGCAAATCTGTCATATCCATGTAGGCAAATCTGTCATATCCATGTAGGTAAATCTGTCATATCCATGTAGGTAAATCTGTCATATCCATGTAGGTAAATCTGTCATATCCATGTAGGTGAATCTGTCATATCCATGTAGGTAAATCTGTCATATCCATGTAGGTGAATCTGTCATATCCATGTAGGTGAATCTGTCATATCCATGTAGGTAAATCTGTCATATCCATGTAGGTAAATCTGTCATATCCATGTAGGCGAATCTGTCATATCCATGTAGGTGAATCTGTCATATCCATGTAGGTGAATCTGTCATATCCATGTAGGTGAATCTGTCATATCCATGTAGGCAAATCTGTCATATCCATGTAGGTGAATCTGTCATATCCATGTAGGTAAATCTGTCATATCCATGTAGGCAAATCTGTCATATCCATGTAGGTGAATCTGTCATATCCATGTAGGCAAATCTGTCATATCCATGTAGGTAAATCTGTCATATCCATGTAGGTAAATCTGTCATATCCATGTAGGTAAATCTGTCATATCCATGTAGGTAAATCTGTCATATCCATGTAGGTAAATCTGTCATATCCATGTAGGTGAATCTGTCATATCCATGTAGGTAAATCTGTCATATCCATGTAGGTGAATCTGTCATATCCATGTAGGTGAATCTGTCATATCCATGTAGGTGAATCTGTCATATCCATGTAGGTAAATCTGTCATATCCATGTAGGCAAATCTGTCATATCCATGTAGGCGAATCTGTCATATCCATGTAGGTGAATCTGTCATATCCATGTAGGTGAATCTGTCATATCCATGTAGGCAAATCTGTCATATCCATGTAGGTGAATCTGTCATATCCATGTAGGTAAATCTGTCATATCCATGTAGGCAAATCTGTCATATCCATGTAGGTGAATCTGTCATATCCATGTAGGCAAATCTGTCATATCCATGTAGGTAAATCTGTCATATCCATGTAGGTAAATCTGTCATATCCATGTAGGTAAATCTGTCATATCCATGTAGGTAAATCTGTCATATCCATGTAGGTAAATCTGTCATATCCATGTAGGTGAATCTGTCATATCCATGTAGGTAAATCTGTCATATCCATGTAGGCAAATCTGTCATATCCATGTAGGTAAATCTGTCATATCCATGTAGGTAAATCTGTCATATCCATGTAGGTAAATCTGTCATATCCATGTAGGTAAATCTGTCATATCCATGTAGGCAAATCTGTCATATCCATGTAGGTGAATCTGTCATATCCATGTAGGTATATCTGTCATATCCATGTAGGTGAATCTGTCATATCCATGTAGGTGAATCTGTCATATCCATGTAGGCAAATCTGTCATATCCATGTAGGTAAATCTGTCATATCCATGTAGGTGAATCTGTCATATCCATGTAGGTGAATCTGTCATATCCATGTAGGTGAATCTGTCATATCCATGTAGGTATATCTGTCATATCCATGTAGGTAAATCTGTCATATCCATGTAGGTAAATCTGTCATATCCATGTAGGTGAATCTGTCATATCCATGTAGGTATATCTGTCATATCCATGTAGGTGAATCTGTTCATCCAGTTGGCTGAATGTTCAATGGAAGTGTAGGAAATTGAGTAGCACTGTGCTTTTTTGTGAGCTAATTTGCTTACATGTTCCAAAACTGACATGTCAGTCTAGGAATGAGCACATGATGCTGTTTTTCTTTATAATTCCTGTAAGAAAAAGAAAGAGAAAAAAAATCAAGCTCTCTTATGTTATCATACGAGAGCTTGATAACTGAAACCGTATGTTATATGGTTTCAGTTACTGTGTTGCTCGTGTGTTAAACCGTGTGGTGGCATAATACAGAAGTTAGCTCTAAAAAAAAGATTAACAAAACAGCGTCCGGGTGGCGTGGCGGTCTATTCCATTGCCTACCAACATGGGGATCATCAGATCGAATCCCCGTGTTACCTCCGGCTTGGTTGGGCGTCCCTACAGACACAATTGGCCGTGTCTGCGGGTGGGAAGCCGGATGTGGGTGTGTGTCCTCGTCGCTGCACTAGCGCCTCCTCTGGTCGGTCGGGGCGCCTATTCGTGGGGGAGGGGGAACTGAGGGAATAGCGTGATCCTCCTGTACGCTACGTCCCCCTGGTGAAACTCCTCACTGTCAGGTGAAAAGAAGCAGCTGGTGACTCCACATGTATGGCAGGAGGCATGTGGTAGGTAGTCTGCAGCCCTCCCTGGGTCGGCAGAGGGGGTGGAGCAGAGACCGGGACGGCTCAGAAAATAAGCTAGCTGGCCAAGTACAATTAGGGAAATAAAAGGAGAGAGAAAAAAGGAAATGTCAAGGAGACGTTACTAATATTGTCTCCGCAGTGGAAATGAGATGGATCTCCGCCAAGCAACCGGTGGCCATTTCTGGACCAGTGGATGTTGCCTCTCGTATTCCTGACACGCTCCGCAGCCAAGGGCCACCTCTGAGTTTTCCTGCGACCGAGGCTGTTTTCAGTCTCTGTCTGTCCTGAATCCCGCTGATTCGTTCATCTCCCATCCAGCTGTCTCTCTGCCTCCCCTGTGGTCCTGTGGGTTCCTGAATCTTCCATGGCCGAAACAGCTGTTCTTAATTCCCCTGCTGCTGAGGGCCACCTCTGTGTCTGTCTACGGCCGAAGTTGTTGCTCGGATTCCCCTGCGCTGAAGCTGTGGTCACCTGTCCTGGCCATCCCTGTGCCCCCCGCGGCCGAAGCCAGCATCATGGCCACTCTGGAGTTCATATAGTCGAAGTTGCCATTCCGGATTCCCCTGCAGCTGAGGGCCGCCTCTGTGTTTTCTCACAGCCCAAGCTTCTGGTCCTGTTCTGATCCCACTGACATTGCCGCTGCTGGAGCCTCATGTATCAGTCGTTACTATGGGCAAATTTGTTCTTACACACCCATGGAATTTTTTAGCCCTCAAGATGGCTGACAGTCAGTAGCAAAGCATGATGGTTATTTGTAATTCCTTCCTCCTAACCTGTATTGTCTACCTCTTGCAACGAGCAATCACCCAGGCCTGCAAAGACATCAGTGTTAGCCAATCGGTGTGTAAATTCAGAGGTTACCCAGGTTCTACACTGGTCTCTGAGACAAACTCCAGGGCTAAAAAATCCCATGGGTGTGTAAGAACACATTTGCCCATAGTAACGACTGACACACATTGGTTTTGGGCCTTGCCGCTTACGTGCAGAGATTTCTCGGGATTCTCTGAATCTTGTGATGATATTATGGACTGGAGATGATGAAATCCCTAAATTCCTTGCAGTTGCACGTTGAGAAACGTTGTTCTTAAACTGTTGGACTATTTGCTCACACAGTTGTTCACAAAGTGGTGACCCTCGCCCCATCCTTGCTTGTGAACGACTGAGCCTTTCGGGGATGCTCCTTTTATACCCAATCATGACACTCCCCTGTTCCCAGTTAACCTGTTCACCTGTGGAATGTTCCAGACAGGTGTTTTTTGAGCATTCCTCAACTTTCCCAGTCTTTTGTTGCCCCTGTCCCAGCTTCTTTGGAACGTGTTGCAGGCATCACATTCAACATGAGGGAATATTTGCAAAAAACAATAAAGTTTATCAGTTTGAACATTACATATCTTGTCTTTGTAGTGTATTCAGTTGAATATAGGTGGAAAAGGATTTGCAAATCATTGTATTCTGTTGTTATTCACGTTTTACACAACGTCCCAACTTCATTGGAATTGGGGTTTGTGTTTTCCATTGGAATGATGGCACACATGGACAAGTTGCTGTCAGTGTGTGTGTGAGTTTGTGTGTTAAAGAGGCACTAAGCTAAGACTATGCACTTCATTGTATACCGTTTCATCTCATTTGTCAAATTATGTGTAACTGACACCACAATGCAGTGAGTAAATACATAATTCCTGCTTTTTTACTTTTCCGGGGCATTTTTCCTCTTCAGTTATACACAGACGTCCTGATGTATGATGACTGTCTTGCATCGAGTACCACAGTTGTCGTACCGTCGTTATCATGGGCAATGTATCATGATAATATCATATCGTGAGTTGCTCTGTGAGTCCGATCCCAAGTCAGAACCCTCCTAAACTCCAGATGCTTGGGGGAGGGGGGGGGGGTTCAGTACCTGGTAGACTGGGAGGGGTTCAGCCCTGAGCAGTGTTGCTTGGTCTCTGCGGCTGACATCCTGGATCCCAACCTGATCTGGGACTTCCACCTCTGCCATCCGGATCGACCTGCTCTGTGCCCTTGGGGTGGGCCTCCAGGCCGTCGTCCTGCAGCAGGGATGCATGGGGGCGGGGTCTATCTTGACCACACCCACCCACACCGTCATTCCAAAGATCCACATCCCCTGCTTTCTAATTACTCAAATCTGTCCCTTGTTAGTTCCCAATCACCCCATTGTTGTCGCCCCCTATATCTTCCCCTTGGTTTTACTGCCCCTCAGGCAGTAACGGAAATGTCTCCTCGACGTTTTCAACACCGGCCTCCCCTCACAGTTCCCTCCCTTGTTGATTCCAATGCTGTTTTGATCTACATGTTGCCAAACTGTTTTCTCCACCTGACTTCGTTTCATCGGGACTTCAAACTTTTGCTTTTTTTGGGGAGGGGGGGGTCCCCCGGGTTCCCCCGTTTTTCTCCCCAATTGTACCTGGCCAATTACCCCACTCTTCCAAGCTGTTCCGGTCTCTGCTCCACCCCCTCTGCTGATCCGGGGAGGGCTGCAGACTACCACATGCCTCCTCCTATACATGTGGAGTCACCAGCCACTTCTTTTCACCTGACAGTGAGGAGTTTCACCAGGGGGACGTAGCATGTGGGAGGACCACGCTATCCCCCCCCAGTCCCCCCTCCCGACCGACCAGAGGAGGCGCTACAAGGCCAATTGGGTCTGTAGGGACGCCTGACCAAGCCAACATAACACAGGGATTTGAACCAGCGATCCCCGTGTTGGCAGGCAATGGAATAGACCGCTGCGCTACCCGGACGCCCTAAATTCTTACTTTAAAAATACCTTTCCTTGCACTTGTATGCCGCCTACCTGTGTCATGACACAAGGTCGTGAGCAGAAAGGGTGGTGGTCCTAAGGAAGCTCTTGGCTGATGTTTGGTGTCTCGGATGATTTGAGAACTTTACAACTAAGAAGGCACAACAGGCCAACGTGGTATCTTGTTGCTAGTAAAACACGCGAGAGCAGAAATGTCTGACTGTACTTGGTTCAGGAGACACAGTCCCGTGTGTTTGTGTGCAGAGCGTCCTCATCCTGCTGTCATCAGCTTGGAGTGAAGTGTGTCCCACATGAGACGCAGCGGGGCCCCGCTGGAAGACGCCGTTTGAAGTGAGCGAGCTCGGCAGTTCGGAGGCGAGTGTCATCCCTGTGACTCGTACCAGCAAGCGGAAGCGGAACCAACCCAGTCTGTTCATACCGCTCCCGAGCATCCGCAGCCTTACCTGGTCCACCATCCTGCCCAGCACCACGTGTTGCCCATCGCGGGTTCGTTTCCCTGTGTGCTTCTCAGGCGCAGTTTTAAACGCAGAAAGGTTTGTCGTGCAACAGCAAACGTTGCCAAGACGGCTGCCGGAGACGTGTATTGTACGGAGATGAGACGGAATATGTGGAAGCTCTGACAGTGGGATCCCTCTGATGTCTAACGGCGTCTTTATGAAGCAAAGGTTAGCGTTAATTATACATGTGGAGAAAGCTGTTGTTGGATGAGCAGCTTTGATGCTGCTCGATCTCCGTTGTTCCAACTCACCCGGAAAACAGAGAGGCTGTCTGTGGTGCAGGTTTCCTCCGTGTGCTAAATACAGACCCGTGTGGAGGAAATTACAGGATTTTTGATTTGCTAATTCAAGGTTATGGAGCCAGTTGTCGTTTCTGTTCAGAATCCCCTGCGAGGCCACCTGCCCTCAGCACGCATGTGAAAGCTGTCGCTCAGACGTCTTTCTTGTACACACAAGTGAAAAGCATCAGGTGCCAAAGAAAAACAAAACCTTTCAGACGCTGCCTGTGTTCTGAGCTAGTTCAGGGTTGCTGCTGCCGGTAAACTGTCAAAAATCACACCAGGTTGTCTTTCCTTTCATTGTGCTGAAGAATATAGGAAAGCCAAGAGAGAAACGGTCTTCTCACTTTAAGGATTAATGTTCTACACCAGTGTTTTCTTTTCTTTTTCTTTTCTTTTTCTCGCCCCCACCACCCTTTTTCTCTCCAATTGTACTTGGCCAATTACCCCACTCTTCTGAGCCGTCCCGGTCTCTGCTCCACCCCCTCTGCTGATCCGGGGAGGCCTGCAGACTACCACATGCCTCCTCCCATACATGTGGAGTCGCCAGCCGCTTCTTTTCACCTGACAGTGAGGAGTTTCACCAGGGGGACGTAGCGCGTGGGAGGATCACGCTATTCCCCCCAGTTCCCCCTCCCCCCTGGCTGACCAGAGGAGGCGCTAGTGCAGCGACTAAGACACATACCCACATCCTACTCCCCACCCGCAGACACGGCCAATTGTGTCTGTAGGGACGCCCGACCAAGCCAGAGGTAACGCAGGGATTCGAACTGCCGATCTCCGTGTTGGTAGGCCACGGAATAGACCGCCACACCACCCGGATGCCCCCACACAAGTATTTTACATTAACGATGGCTTCCCAGTGAAGCAACCTCAGCCGCTGTCTTGTCTGTTTAGTGACCTTCATCTACTACATTTAAAGCTGAAGCCATGTGTGAAAGTGTTCAGCTGCTGTTTATTACAGACGATCTGTTTATTACAGACAATATGTTTATTACAGACGATCTGTTTATTACAGACTGTCTGTTTATTACAGACGATCTGTTTATTACAGACTGTCTGTTTATTACAGACTATCTGTTTATTACAGACGGTCTGTTTATTACAGACGGTCTGTTTATTACAGACTGGACCATAATCAGACGTGGGGTGGATATTCTTTGAAGCTAAATCAAAAAGTCTGGCCTTTTTTAGCCACTGCTCTGTGTGTTATCTGGTTTTCAGTGGACAAGCAGAATGATGGATAAGAATGGAAGATGCATTTATGGCATGGATCAGGATGTAGGGCGGGTCGTCTGGTAATCAGAGAGTCACTGGTTTGATCCCTGGCTCCTCCAGAGAGTCTGGCAAAGTGTCTTTGAGCAAGACACAGTGTGTGTGTGTGTGTGTGTGTGTGTGTGTGTGTGTGTGTGTGTGTGTGTGTGTGTGTGTGTGTGTGTGTGAGTGAGTGAATGGGTGGATGGTGGGTGGGTAGACTAGATGGTGGGTGGGTAGACTATATGGTGGGTGGACTAGATGGTGGGTGGACTAGATGGTGGGTGGGTAGACTAGATGGTGGGTGGGTAGACTAGATGGTGGGTGGAATAGATGGTGGGTAGAGTAGACTAGATGGTGGGTAGAGTAGACTAGATGGTAGGTGGACTAGATGGTGGGTAGAGTAGACTAGATGGTGGGTTGACTAGATGGTGGGTGGACTAGATGGTGGGTAGAGTAGATGGTGGGTGGGTGGACTAGATGGTGGGTAGACTAGATGGTGGGTGGGTGGACTAGATGGTGGATGGGTAGACTAGATGGTGGGTAGAGTAGACTAGATGGTGGGTTGACTAGATGGTGGGTGGACTAGATGGTGGGTAGAGTAGATTAAATGATGGGTGGACTAGATGGTGGGTAGAGTAGACTAGATGGTGGGTGGACTAGATGGTAGGTAGAGTAGACTAGATGGTGGGTTGGCTAGATGGTGGTTGGGTGGACTAGATGGTGGGTAGAGTAGACTAGATGGTGGGTGGACTAGATGGTGGGTAGAGTAGACTAGATGGTGGGTGGACTAGATGGTGGGTGGGTGGACTAGATGGTGGGTGGGTGGACTAGATGGTGGGTAGAGTAGACTAGATGGTGGGTGGACTAGATGGTGGGTGAGTAGACTAGATGGTGGGTGGGTAGAGTAGACTAGATGGTGGGTGGACTAGATGGTGGGTAGAGTAGACTAGATGGTGGGTTGACTAGATGGTGGGTGGACTAGATGGTGGGTTGACTAGATGGTGGATGGACAAGATGGTGGGTTGACTAGATGGTGGATGGACAGATGGTGGGTAGAGTACAGTAGACTAGATGGTGGGTAGAGTAGACTAGATGGTGGGTGGACTAGATGGTGGGTGGGTGGACTAGGTGGTGGGTAGAGTAGACTAGATGGTGGGTGGGTGGACTAGGTGGTGGATGGACTAGATGGTGGGTGGGTGGACTAGATGTTGGGTGGACTAGATGGTGGGTAGAGTAGACTAGATGGTGGGTAGACTAGATGGTGGGTGGACTAGATGGTGGGTGGGTGGACTAGGTGGTGGGTAGAGTAGACTAGATGGTGGGTAGACTAGATGGTAGGTTGACTAGATGGTGGGTGGGTGGACTAGGTGGTGGGTAGAGTAGACTAGATGGTGGGTGGGTGGACTAGGTGGTGGATGGACTAGATGGTGGGTGGGTGGACTAGATGTTGGGTGGACTAGATGGTGGGTAGAGTAGAGTGGACTAGATGGTGGGTGGGTGGACTAGATGTTGGGTGGACTAGATGGTGGGTAGAGTAGAGTGGACTAAATGGTGGGTGGGTGGACTAGATGGTGGGTGGGTGGACTAGATGTTGGGTGGACTAGATGGTGGGTAGAGTAGAGTAGACTAGATGGTGGGTGGGTGGACTAGATGTTGGGTGGACTAGATGGTGGGTAGAGTAGAGTGGACTAGATGGTGGGTGGGTGGACTAGATGGTGGGTGGAATAGATGGTGGGTGGGTGGACTAGATGGTGGGTAGAGTAGACTAGATGTTGGGTGGAGTAGATGGTGGGTGGGTGGACTAGATGGTGGGTGGGTGGACTAGATGTTGGGTGGACTAGATGGTGGGTGGACTAGATGGTGGGTAGAGTAGAGTGGACTAGATGGTGGGTGGGTGGACTAGATGTTGGGTGGACTAGATGGTGGGTGGGTGGACTAGATGTTGGGTGGACTAGATGGTGGGTAGAGTAGAGTGGACTAGATGGTGGGTGGACTAGATGTTGGGTAGAGTAGAGTAGACTAGATGGTGGGTGGGTGGACTAGATGTTGGGTGGACTAGATGGTGGGTAGAGTAGAGTGGACTAGATGGTGGGTGGGTGGACTAGATGGTGGGTAGAGTAGAGTGGACTAGATGGTGCGTGGGTGGACTAGATGGTGGGTAGAGTAGAGTGGACTAGATGGTGGGTGGGTGGACTAGATGTTGGGTGGACTAGATGGTGGGTAGAGTAGAGTGGACTAGATGGTGGGTGGGTGGACTAGATGGTGGGTGGACTAGATGGTGGGTGGGTGGACTAGATGGTGGCCGGATGGACTAGACGGTGGGTGGACTAGATGGTGGGTGGATGGACTAGATGTTGGGTGGACTAGATGGTGGGTAGAGTAGAGTGGACTAGATGGTGGGTGGAATAGATGGTGGGTGGGTGGACTAGATGGTGGGTAGAGTGGACTAGATGGTGGGTGGGTGGACTAGATGGTGGGTAGAGTAGAGTGCACTAGATGGTGGGTGGGTGGACTAGATGGTGGGTAGAGTAGACTAGATGGTGGGTGGACTAGATGGTGGGTGGGTGGACTAGATGGTGAGTAGAGTAGAGTGGACTAGATGGTGGGTAGAGTAGAGTGGACTAGATGGTGGGTGGGTGGACTAGATGGTGGGTAGAGTAGAGTGGACTAGATGGTGGGTAGAGTAGAGTGGACTAGATGGTGGGTGGGTGGACTAGATGGTGGGTAGAGTAGAGTGGACTAGATGGTGGGTAGAGTAGAGTGGACTAGATGGTGGGTGGGTGGACTAGATGGTGGGTAGAGTAGACTAGATGGTGGGTAGAGTAGAGTGGACTAGATGGTGGGTGGGTGGACTAGATGGTGGGTGGCTGGACTAGATGGTGGGTAGAGTAGAGTGGACTAGGTGGTGGGTGGAGTAGGTGGTGGGTGGACTAGATGGTGGGTAGAGTAGAGTGGACTAGATGGTGGGTGGGTGGACTAGATGGTGGGTAGAGTAGAGTGGACTAGATGGTGGGTAGAGTAGAGTGGACTAGATGGTGGGTGGGTGGACTAGATGGTGGGTAGAGTAGACTAGATGGTGGGTAGAGTAGAGTGGACTAGATGGTGGGTGGGTGGACTAGATGGTGGGTGGACTAGATGGTGAGTGGACTAGATGTTGGTTGGACTAGATGTTGGGTAGACTAGATGGTGGGTGGGTGGACTAGATGGTGGGTAGAGTAGAGTGGACTAGATGTTGGGTAGACTAGATGGTGGGTGGGTGGACTAGATGGTGGGTGGGTGGACTAGATGGTGGGTGGACTAGATGGTGGGTGGGTGGACTAGATGGTGGGTAGAGTAGAGTGGACTAGATGGTGGGTGGGTGGACTAGATGTTGGGTGGACTAGATGGTGGGTAGAGTAGAGTGGACTAGATGGTGGGTAGAGTAGACTAGATGGTGGGTGGACTAGATGGTGGGTAGAGTAGAGTGGACTAGATGGTGGGTGGGTGGACTAGATGGTGGGTAGAGTAGACTAGATGGTGGGTGGACTAGATGGTGGGTAGAGTAGAGTGGACTAGATGGTGGGTGGGTTGGACTAGATGGTGGGTGGGTGGACTAGATGGTGGGTGGGTGGACTAGATGGTGGGTGGGTGGACTAGATGTTGGGTGGACTAGATGGTGGGTGGGTGGACTAGATGGTGGGTAGAGTAGAGCAGCTGTGTACTATACATGCAGTCCCTGGACCTCGTTATGTCATGTCTGTATGTGATTACTCGGTGGTGAGTCGGGCTGAGTGTGCGTCCGTGGGTCCACCGGTCTTGTGTGTCCATGTGGTGAGTGTGTCTCGGTGTCGGTGCCGATACCAGGCTGTCCCACTGTAGGAAGGAAACAGCTTCGTTCCTTTCACTCTGGCAGGTCGCACAACCTTTGTTGTGCCCCTGGAAGATGCCGGCGGCGTTCGGGGCAACCCGGTGTGCGTCTGAAAGGACGACAAGCGAAGGGAGTGAGTGGTAACCGGCGTTGCTGAGTCGGCGCCTCCATGTAGTGGGGCTTTAACTGTATTTTAGGGTATTTTACAGACTTTTTTCCCCAATCATTTTTGTTTGGGTACCCCAGTTTCATTCTGTATTCGTTAAGATCACCAGGTAGCCGCACCTATCCAGATACAGCATGGCTCTAACAGCGTTCAGCCGACCTCTCCGTGTGTGCGTTTTAACAGCACGGCAACACACAACATGTGTTAGCTGACTTGTCATGAGCTCTCACTCACTTGTCTTGTCGCCACAGTTTTCATTTTAACCCATTCATACAGCCACCGTCCAACGCCCCAGCTCGCTCACCGGTCCTGTAGTTGCCGTTTTTTGTGTGACCCCCCCCCCCTCCCCCCTTTTCCCTGCCCAATTGTATCCGGCCGATTACCCCACTCTTCCCAGCCGTCCCGGTCGTTGCTCC
Source organism: Lampris megalopsis (assembly GCA_022114975.2). Classification (NCBI taxonomy): domain Eukaryota; kingdom Metazoa; phylum Chordata; class Actinopteri; order Lampriformes; family Lampridae; genus Lampris; species Lampris megalopsis. The sequence continues at coordinate 1,125,890 of JAJHIY020000444.1, forward strand.
GCCCCCTCTGCCGAGTCACCAGCCGCTTCTTTTCACCTGACAGTGAGGAGTTTCACCAGGGGGGATGTGCTGCGTGGGAGGATCACGCTATTCCCCCCAGTCCCCCCCCCAAACAGGCACCCCGACCGACCAGAGGAGGCGCTAGTGCAGTGACCAGGACACATATCCACATCCGGCTTCCCACCTGCAGCCACGGCTAATTGTGTCTGTAGGGACGCCCAACCAAGCCGGAGGCGACACGGGGATTCGAACCAGCGATCCCTGTGTTGGTAGGCAACGGAATAGACCGCCACGCCACCCGGACGCCCAGCTGCAGTGTTGTCTCCACTGTGCTCTCAGCCTCATTCTGTGAAATACCGATGTACCGTATAACGTGTGGCAGAGCGATGAAGGTCAGCCACACACAGCAGCGTAGTGGGAAGCTGTGTGGGGCTGACCGCCATCCTCACATGGAATGGGTGGTGAATTTAATGCTTGTAGTTGACCTGAGGTCAGACAGCAGAAAGTAGTCAAACGTCTGCCGTGTTTCCTGGGTGCTGTCGAAGAGCGATGCAAGCCAAACCAAAGCGCCTGTGAGCCATTGCCGCTGCGTTTGCTCTAGAAGAAGCTAATTTAATCACGGCGTGATGCTGACCACGAGGAAAATATCATTACGTAGGAATAAATCACATCACTGGTTCCCCACCGTTAAATAAAGGCCCAAAGAAAGCATCTGCTTCCTCTTTCAGCAACCTCTTGATTCCATTTTCAAATTAATTAGAGAGATGACACCTCGGCTATAGCGACATGAAGTGTGAGGCTTCCCGGGGCACACGCTCACATTTCCCACTAGCCCCTGTGGCAGCAGGGCTGTGTTTTTAATCACCAGGCCATTATCGAGTTGGAGGACCAGTCACCTGCTCTGCACACAGGTGCTTGTCCATTTATCTCTCCAGGAGATCAGCAGAGGAAATATTTCCTGCTGCATCTCAGCCCACAGTGCCCACTTCATTTAGTTCTCCCTTCTTCTTCTTCTTCTTCTTTTTGCACAACCTGGGTCTTATTTTCTTAGTTTTTGCCGTCATGCTCTCAGGTTATAGTCGTATTTAGATTGCGGTTATGGGACCACCGCTGGATGCAGTTTCAGTTGTGTTTTGTGGGGCAGTTAATGGAACAATGGTGTCAACATGTCCACTTTAACCCCATTATCTAAACCATACATGTGGAGGTGAAAACAGAAGTGAAGGTTATTACCCAAAATGTCCAGTATTATCAGTGGGTGGCTTGCACTGCTGCAGGAATATAACCAGCCTATACTTACTGTACGTAGTAGTAACCACTGGTAAACCAGTCAGCAAGCACAACGGAGAAGTCGTGCATACTGGAAGGTCACAGTCTGTCTGGGGGTTTTGTTGGTGCTGCTGAAGGGACAGTGCCTGAATACAACGGTGGACGATGACGACTGGGAGGACGTATGCTCAAGATGAGGGGATTGGGAGCAGTTATGGAAAGATTAGACTGGAAGGTTAAAATGAGGTTCTTTAGGACCCCACCGACGGCTTGTGTCTTCAAAAACAACTCTACCAACATACGCTGGACAGACTGTGGTGTGGTCGGGGACCATACATATACATATTCTGGGACTGCCCGAAAATACAGACGTTCTGGAAAAACGTCAGAGAAGAAATGGAGAAAATCCTGGAAACGTACATTCCCCTAGACCCACTATTGTGGATATTGGAAATATCCCCTCAGCACCTGTTTACCCCACACCGGTGCTCTATACTGCACACTTTGTTGGTGGTTACAGAAAGAATAATTAGGATAAACTGGATGAAGCCTAACCCTCCACAATGACTCAGTGCTTGCAACAAGTCAAACATGTGTAAATGATGGAACACATGACTGCCCAGCTACCACTGAAACTGCCTGTTTTTATAAGCAGATGGACACCAGTTATCCGCTGCAGTAGCTAGGAAACGTGTACTGGACTGGACTGGACTGGGCTGTACTGGACTGGACTGGACTGGACTGGACTGGACTGGACTGGACTGTACTGGACTGATGTATAATTTATGTAATTATATGTGTCTCAACCAGTCTGGAAATGAAGATACTACAAACAGTCATGATTTACAGAAGTGAAGGATGGACTTTGCGTAAAATAGATGAAAAGAAAATCAGTGCTGTCGAAATGTGCGTTGGTGAGAATAGGTTGGACAGAAAAACGCACAAATGAAGGTGTGCTGCAGCGACTCGGAACAAACGTGACCCCCCGTCGACAGTTCAGGGACGAAAACTGAAATATTCTGGCCATGCTATGATCAAGGCTCAGCGTTTCCGGTTCTTATTTTTCAAAGCCACCCAGCATGCCGAATTTCGCCACAAGAGGACGCTGTTACATAACCTCACACGAACAGGGACAACTTTTGGATCCATGGAAACATAAAATCCGGCTGAAAATCAGTTTAAAAGTCTGGGTGTTTTTTGTTGAAAATCGGTAAAAACCGGAAAGGCCGAGCCTTGGCTTCCTGCAGTATGATGAAAAACATGCTGCGAGGCAAAGCTGAGGGCAAAAGGCAACGAGGCAGAACGACCAGCAACCTCGTACATGGCCGAGACCTCAAACTGGACGGGAAGGGTGAAACGGAGCCGTCAGAGCATGTGACGGCTGTTGCTGAGCATGTTTTCCTGTGGCCGGCATCATAGCCGATGATGCCGGCCAACCGACTGATACGTAGTGTGTGTGCGTTCTGTCCATGTATGGTGTCATGTATGTATGTCCATGTCAAGTGAAGGTGGTCATGTCTGCATTGCCTGTTAAGGTACATGACTGGCAGTAAAGTAAAACAAAAGAAAGGACAGTGGCCATGTTCAGTCCCCCCATGAGATGCTGCTGTAAAGTCGTGTGTAGAGGAGGTGCTCCTCTATGTAAAGTATGTAAAATAAAGCCAGGGAATGAAACGTCATAACCAGTATGCACAGTGGCAAAGCTAAAATAATAATAATAATAATAATAATAATAAGACCCGGGTTGTAAAAAAGAAAAAAGAAGAATGTTCCTTTAAGTAAGGTATTAATCTGAATTAAACACAACTTCTCAGGCAGTCTGACCGATAGCTGGATGGAGTCAGCATGGCTGATAGAAGGAGGGGTAGATACAGATGTGTATGTTAGCTGCGTACTCCGTCGGCTCCGGGTCATGTACTGTACTGGGTGTACAGCACAGCAGGATTCTAGCTAAACGTGGGCCCTGAGTTAGCTGGTGATGGCCTGCACACTGAGTAATGGGAGAGGAAAGGAAAAAGAAAAGACTGCATTACTGCTCCCTAAGACAATGACGTGAAATAGCATGTATAGTCCTCAATGAAACGCGACTTACAGCCAACATAACCCATACACCACAGCAGCTGGCAACTTGCAGCACCAGCAAGTACCGGCCAGTGTGTGGGATAATGAAGCATCTCATTTATAACTCACTTTTCATGAAAAGAAATGAAAACAGCGAATCCCAAAATACAGAAGACGTAAGGTCACTGTCATGGAGCACCGTACGTTATCGGTCTACAGCAGCAGACCAAGAGCATATCATATGCAGTGACACCCGTCATATGCAGTGACACGCGTCATATGCAGTGATACGCCTCATATGCAGTGATACACATCATATGCAGTGATACGCCTCATATGCAGTGCTACGCCTCATATGCAGTGCTACGCCTCATATGCAGTGCTACGCCTCATATGCAGTGCTATGCGTCATATGCAGTGATACGCCTCATATGCAGTGATACGCCTCATGTGCAGTGCTACGCGTCATATGCAGTGATACGCCTCATATGCAGTGCTACGCATCATATGCAGTGATACGCATCATATGCAGTGATACGCCTCATGTGCAGTGCTACGCATCATATGCAGTGATACGCCTCATGTGCAGTGATACGCATCATATGCAGTGATACGCCTCGTGCAGTGCTACGCATCATATGCAGTGATACGCCTCATATGCAGTGATACGCATCATATGCAGTGATACGCATCATATGCAGTGCTACGCATCATATGCAGTGATACGCCTCATATGCAGTGATACGCATCATATGCAGTGATACGCATCATATGCAGTGATACGCATCATATGCAGTGCTACGCCTCATATGCAGTGATACACATCATATGCAGTGACACGCGTCATATGCAGTGACACGCCTCATATGCAGTGATACACATCATATGCAGTGATACGCCTCATATGCAGTGCTACGCCTCATATGCAGTGCTACGCCTCATATGCAGTGCTACGCCTCATATGCAGTGATACGCCTCATATGCAGTGCTACGCCTCATATGCAGTGCTACGCGTCATATGCAGTGATACGCCTCATATGCAGTGATACGCCTCATATGCAGTGATACGCCTCATGTGCAGTGCTACGCGTCATATGCAGTGATACGCCTCATATGCAGTGCTATGCATCATATGCAGTGATACGCATCATATGCAGTGATACGCCTCATGTGCAGTGCTACGCATCATATGCAGTGATACGCCTCATGTGCAGTGATACGCATCATATGCAGTGATACGCCTCATGTGCAGTGCTACGCATCATATGCAGTGATACGCCTCATATGCAGTGATACGCATCATATGCAGTGATACGCATCATATGCAGTGATACGCCTCATATGCAGTGATACGCATCATATGCAGTGATACGCATCATATGCAGTGATACGCATCATATGCAGTGCTACGCCTCATATGCAGTGATACACATCATATGCAGTGATACGCCTCATATGCGGTGATACACATCATATGCGGTGATACGCCTCATATGCGGTGATACACATCATATGCGGTGATACGCCTCATATGCGGTGATACGCCTCATATGCGGTGATACGCCTCATATGCGGTGATACGCATCATATGCGGTGATACGCCTCATATGCAGCGATACGCATCATATGCGGCGATACGCCTCATATGCAGCGATACGCATCATATGCAGTGATACGCCTCATATGCAGTGATACGCCTCATATGCAGTGCTACGCCTCATATGCAGTGATACGCCTCATATGCAGTGCTACGCCTCATATGCAGTGATACGCCTCATATGCAGTGCTACGCCTCATATGCAGTGATACGCCTCATATGCAGTGATACGCCTCATATGCAGTGCTACGCCTCATATGCAGTGATACGCCTCATATGCAGTGCTACGCCTCATATGCAGTGATACGCATCATATGCAGTGATACGCCTCATGTGCAGTGCTACGCATCATATGCAGTGATACGCCTCATGTGCAGTGATACGCATCATATGCAGTGATACGCCTCATGTGCAGTGCTACGCATCATATGCAGTGATACGCCTCATATGCAGTGATACGCATCATATGCAGTGATACGCATCATATGCAGTGCTACGCATCATATGCAGTGATACGCCTCATATGCAGTGATACGCATCATATGCAGTGATACGCATCATATGCAGTGATACACATCATATGCAGTGCTACGCCTCATATGCAGTGATACACATCATATGCAGTGATACGCCTCATATGCAGTGATACGCCTCATATGCAGTGATACACATCATATGCGGTGATACGCCTCATATGCGGTGATACGCCTCATATGCAGTGATACGCCTCATATGCAGTGATACGCATCATATGCAGCGATACGCCTCATATGCAGCGATACGCATCATATGCAGCGATACGCCTCATATGCAGTGCTACGCCTCATATGCAGTGATACGCCTCATATGCAGTGATACGCGTCATATGCAGTGACACGCGTCATATGCAGTGACACACGTCATATGCAGTGACACGCATCATATGCAGTGATACGCATCATATGCAGTGATATGCGTCATATGCAGTAATACGCCTCTTATGCAGTGATACGCATCATACACCACATCGGCATCACTCGGATTTTTGTAAGTCTGTCCTCACTGAACGGGCCGTTGAAAGGACGTAATGCACGGCACACACTGCAGAGGGCAGCATGGTACCCAGCATTCCTAGTTTACACTGTCGTAACTGTTCACCAGTATGAAATAAGTATAGCAAAGTGTTTGAGGTACATGCTGTACTGAAGTACACTACATATATATGTAGCCCACTCCAGGGTAAAGACACCTTGCTCTCGGTTCGGGAGGAGCTCGGTTCTGAGCACAGTGACCATAAACGCAACACGAGTGACTTGGTGCATGCTGCATGCTCAGTAATCCAGGAAGCACTTCACAGAAGCTTGAGTCAGTTGATCTGGACACAACGTTTACCGACAGACACGTTTCATCACTCAACTAATGCCCCTTTTCCACTACATGGTACCAGCTCAACTCCACTCAAACCGCTTCTGTGTCATTTTCCATTACCGTAACAGTACCCGCCCAGTGTAGCTGGTCGTCATAGCGACGTCTGGTTTTCAATTTCAAAATGTACTTTTAAGATAACTCCGCTTCGACCTCTTCAGTATTTAAAAAGGCCGGCTGATATCCCACGCGCACATTGATGACGCAGTGATGCAAAATGACGCAGTGACATGTTTCTCTGACCAATCAGAGGTCTGCATTGATTTTGGTACCCACTCCAGTTCTTTTGGAACCTCAACAAAGGTGGTACCAGAAAAGTGGTAACGGTTACCAAAATGCCAGTACTGTCCAGTAATGGAAAACGAAAAAAGGGTGAGTCGAGTTGAGCCGAGCCGGTACCATGTGGTGGAAAAGGGGCATTAGTGACCTCTTCAGTCTAAACTGACTGCAGGTGTCACCACCCTCATAAACAATACAGTTGCCTAACGACCCAAACCAACGACCAGTTTCATATGCAAATATGGGCGTGACCACTAACTACACCTACGATGGTCATGTTCTCTTACCATTGTTATGCTGATGACACCAGGCTGATCTTGTCCTTTCCTCCCTCTGACACACAAGTAGAGACACGCATTGCTGCGTGCTGGACTGACATCTCGGAGTGGATGGTGACACACCACCTGAAGCTCAATCTGGACAAGACGGAGCTGATGTTCCTCCCGGGGAAAGGTTGCCTGCACCGAGACCTGGCCATCACCATGACAACACCGTGGTGACGCCAACTCGGACTGTGAGGAATCTGGGTGTGATCCTGGACAACCAACTGTCATTTGCTGCAAACGTTGCATCAGTTGCTCGCTCCTGCAGATTTCTCCTCTATAACATCAGGAGGATTCGCCTATTCCTCACCGATGAGACAGCACCGGTGCTCATCCAGGCTCTGGTCATCTCCCGGCTGGACTACAGCAACTCCCTCCTTGCTGGCGCCCCAGCGTCGGCCATCAGACCTCTGGAGCTTGTTCAGAAAGCTGCAGCTCATCTATTGTTCAACCGCCCTAAGTTCTCCCACACAACTCCCCTTCTCATGTCCCTACACTGGCTCCTAGGAGCTGCTCGCATCCAGTTTAAGACTCTGGTGCTAGCCTATGGGGCAGTGAAAGGAACAGCTCCTTCCTATCTCCAGGCCATGGTCAAGTCCTACACCCCCGCCCGACCACTTCGTTCTGCTGCCTCGGGACGCCTGGTTGCCCCGTCCCTCAGAGGCCCCTGCTGCCGATCGACCCCATCCCGGCTCGGTTCTGTCCTGGACCCACAGGGGTGGAATGAACTCCCCACTGATGTCAGGACAGCGGAGTCGCTGCCCATCTTTCGGCGCAGGTTGAAAACTCACCTCTTTAAGAACTACTACCCTGTTACTTGTTCTTAGCACTTATTGTATTCACTCGTTTAAAAAAAATCTCTTTCTTGCGCTTTTACTTTAGCACTGGTTTTGCTCTGAGATGCTTGTTTAGAGAGAAGATGCACTTATGACCCCTGATGACTAGTAGTTCTCCTGATTTCCTACGTTAAATGATGCACTTATTGTAAGTCGCTTTGGATAAAAGCGTCGGCTAAATGACTGTAATATAATGTAATGTGTACTAGTCACAGAGGATTGGGGAATAGTTGCAATCACAGCATTGTAAGATGGTGACAGATGTACTCTTAGGCCCCCCCTTGGTTCAGGGATGGCCGATCCCTCCTCACATAGATGGCCTTTTTGACTCCCCGTTCAAACCAGCGTTCCTCCCTATCAAGGATGGTCACATCCTCATCCTTGAAAGAGTGGCCACTGGCCTGTAGATGGTGTAGACTGTGGAGTCCTGGCCTTTAGATGGTGTAGACTGTGGAGTCCTGGCCTGTAGATGGTGTAAACTATGGGGTCCTGGCCTTTAGATGATGTAGACTGGGGAGTCCTGGCCTGTAGATGGTGTAGACTGTGGAGTCCTGGCCTGTAGATGGTGTAGACTGTGGAGTCCTGGTCTGTAGATGGTGTAGACTGTGGAGTCCTGGCCTGTAGATGGTGTAGACTGTGGAGTCCTGGCCTGTAGATGGTGTAGACCAGGGGTGCCCACTACGTCGATCGCGATCAACCAGTAGATCGCGAAGGCAGTGCTGGTAGATCTCCATGACATTTGAAAAAACTTTTTTTTCCAAGACATTAGCCTATCATCTGTCCTCCATTTGGCATTTGCCTTTTGATTGACGTAAAGGACGGCCAGTCTGCTGTTGCCTAAAACCAAAGATTCTAGAGCGGAACCTAAAACTTTGTTACATTAGGTTACCATAACAACCAGAGCCCTTCTCTAACGTACCTTGAAGTTCACATGCCCACAACGTGAGCTAACGCAGAACTGCATCGAGCTAGCTAGTTCAACTCTCTAAAAAAAACTCTACAAAAAAGTGAAACAAAACAAAAATGAGTGGGGGAGCCGGACCTAGCAAGAAACAAAAAACATACTGTAGCGAACTGCCGCGGCCGGGAAGCGAACCTGTATCGCCTGCACCGCAGGAGACATCGCTAACCGCTCGACTAAAGGGTCAGACCCGCCAGCCAGTGGCCAGCGTGTCATTTTACAGTACCATTTCCATGTGGAATGGAAGGAGGACTTTTTTTCACCATGTCTTATTCCAAATGCGTTTGTCTCATCTGTCAGTCTAGCATTGCTATCCCAAAAAAAGGAAATGTGGAGAGGCACTTTCGAACTGTTCATAAAAACTATGACAATGACTTCCCTCCGAAAAGCGAGCTGAGAAAGAGAAAGGTGAGGGAACTAAAATCGCAGTTAATCGCCCAGCAGTCACTTTTCCCGCAGCTGCATTCAAAGGCAAAGGCAGCCACCGAAGCATCTTTACGGGTGAGTCACTCCATCATTAAGCATAAGAAAGCCTTCCAAGATGGAGAGATGATGAAAGAGGCCTTCCTTCAGGCAGCAGATTCGTTGTTTCGGGATTTTAAAAACAAATCAGAAATAATATCTTCAATCAAAGCTCTCCAGTTATCAAGAGATTCCGTCACAAGGCGCTGTGAAGGGATGGGCGATGATTTGACACAGCAGCTTTGGAGGGACATCGTGGACTGCGAGTGTTTCTCGCTATAATTGGACAAGTCTACGGACATAAGTGATACGGCCCAATTGTGCATTTTCATTCGCATGGTGTTTCAAGATATGACCGCAAAAGAGGAGCTGTTAACAATACTACCCATGAAGGAAGACACGCGGGGAGAGGACATTTTTCAAATCTTCAAAAACTTTGTGGATAAAACCCAGCTCCCAGTGTGTAAACTGGTGTCAGTCACCACGGACGGTGCGCCTGCTATGGTGGGCCGCTCAAATGGATTTATTGCCAAGCGCAGGGAGGACGATGCTTTCCCGGACTTCCTTAATTACCATTGCATATTACATCAACAAGCATTATGCGCAAAAATGCTAAACATGAAAGAGATCATGGATGTGGCAACCAAACCCGCCTGTTCTATTCGAGCGAGGTCTCTTCAAAGACAGTTGTTTGGTACACATTTGGAGGAGGCCAACTGTAACTACTCTGACTTCTTGCTACACACTGACGTGAGAAGGCTTAGTAGAGGGAGATTCTTGCAGAGATGTCGAGAGCTCTGTCCGGAGATTAAGGAGTTTCTCCTTATCACTAAACATGCGGAACACAAGCAACTTAATGACCATCAGTGGCTGCTAGACTTGGCGTTTTTAACTGATTTAACCAACATGTTGAACGAGCTTAACTTAGAGCTGCAAGGAAAAGACAAAAGCGTGGTAAACATGATCAGCTCAGTTAACGCTTTCAAACGGAAAATGCAACTTCTGTCCTCAAAGTTGCAGCGCCGTGATTTGGGAAACTTCCGAAACCTCGCAGCAGAGCTGGAGAAGCAAGGAGGGCATGTGCACAACTTGACAGTGCACACTACACAGAGCAGATTGAAAATGTCCGGTCAGACTTTGACAAACGGTTTCAAGACTTTGCTTTGCTTGAGCCAATCGCTACATTTATGTGCTACCCATTTGGGGAAGATACAGAGGTGGATTCCCTCGCCTCAAAAATGGCAACACTGTTTCACCTGAACTCGTCTGCAGTGGAGGATGAGATGCTGACAGTACAGGCTGACATTCAGCTTAAGTCCAGGGCGCGTGGAGAGTTTTGGAACTTACTTACAGAGGACAAGTACCCAAACATGAGGAAATGTGCAACCTCCTTGACGGCATTATTCGGCTCTACTTATTTGGGTGAGTCAGCCTTTTCTCACATGAAGATTATCAAGTCCAAATACCGTTCCACCATGACAGATGATCATTTGGAGGCCTGCTTGAGGCTGGCTACCAACAGCTACTGTCCGAACTATGTAACCCTGTCTGACTCCCTCCAGTGCAGGTCATCCTCAGAGTAGAGAGGTAGAGATCACAAATCTATTTACCACAGCTGTAAAGGTTCATGCAGTGATGCAATTTCAACATAGTGTAGTAGCAAGTGCTTGGTATGATTATTAAGGTTCAATATAAATGCAAATCCATTGCAATACTGTATATGTAACACAACATGTATATAAATACACACACTGTATATAAATGTTCATATACTATATGTAAAACATGTAATGGGTATTTTTATTATTATTATTTTTAATATGAGTAGATCATTTTGACCTGGTCATTTTAAAAGTAGCTCACGAGTCAAAAAATTGTGGGCACCCCTGGTGTAGACTGTTGAGTCCTGGCCTGTAGATGGTGTAGTCTGTGGAGTCCTGGCCTGTAGATGGTGTAGACTGTGGAGTCCTGGCCTGTAGATGGTGTAGACTGTTGAGTCCTGGCCTGTAGATGCTGTGGACTGTGGAGTCCTGGCCTGTAGATGGTGTAGACTGTGGAGTCCTGGCCTGTAGATGGTGTAGACTGTGGAGTCCTGGCCTGTAGATGGTGTAGACTGTGGAGTCCTGGCCTGACACGTTAGCTCTCCTGTGTTGTGCCAGCGTTTGTTTGGTTTCCCCAGTGTACAAGTCACGGCAATCCTCCTGGCATTTAACAGCGTACACTATATTACACAACACAAGTGAATTCAGTTAATTGCAACTTTAGTTTGCCTGTGAATAACAAAACAATGCAACTTGCATCACATTAACATGGGTATGAAAATAAAAAACTGGGCCCTTTAAAGCAAGGAAAATTGTCCTTTGTTGTGTCAATTGTCCTTTACAGAACTTTGGTTTGGTTTGGTTTGTTTGGTTTGGTTTGGTGATCAACTTAGGCCAGGCAGTATGTGTCTTTGTCCTTATGTGGGATTTCTCCACAGTTTCAAGTAACTTTGTTTGAATTCAGATCAGATGGAGGCCCGGTCTGTCAGAGTCTGATGAGTCCGAGTCTGATGAGTCTGAGTCTGATGTGTCAGGGTCGAGCTGGTACCAGTCCAGGTGACTGTCATGATCGTACCACAAGGCAGATAGTTTATCCGGCTGTTTGAGCGGCAATGTAGATCCGGGTTCCTTGAGCTTGTGCTGGGAGGCTCGCAATCTACAGGAATCATTGGCTCATCTTCACTGGATCTTCTCACTGAATAAAAGCCCCGTCCGAGGCATGTGAAGTGCAGCTAATTAAGATGAAACCAGCACTTCTGGCTGCCTTGTGGCTTCTGCAGGGAAACCGTTTCACTGTCATCTAACAACCGCTCGACTTCAGTAACCGTTTTGACTTATTTCCTACTGCTTCTCAGCTCTTTTTGAAGCTCAGCGTTGTTACACAGAGCAACTACCTCTAGCTCAAAATGGTGAATCGGAGAAAAATTATTTTTGTATCACAGCTGGGTTGCATATACATATAAATTATGATCACGGTAACCACCACAGAAATCAGTCCGCTATTTTCCTTTTACAGTACCAGGATGGGGAGTACATCATGAACTCAGATTTTTGTCTCGAGTTTTGTTTTTATCACATGGTGATTGTGTAACGGTAGTGGTGGTAACCACCGGCGGCATGTGTAGGCCAATCAAACTGAGGTATCTAAATGATGTCGGATATGTCTAATGAGCACAGCCCCAACCAAGGACAGTAAATTGGACTTGTGACATCCACCAGTAGCCGTTGCGAACACCTTGTGGTATTGCATACATAGCTCATTTGAATTAATCCACTGCCAAGGACACAAAAACGCAATGTCAGTGGATTATTATTCAGTAAAGCCAAGAAAATGTCAATGTAATGCTACATTACACCCTCGTCTACTGACGGTCGCTCTTTAAAACACTACGACTACCACAGTGATTTGTATGATTCCCAGCTGATAAGAAGCACTTTTGCCGTAAAACTTGCAAACAGCAACTGTCTTTATTAATGCACTTATATTATGAATAAGACTAAACTAAAACCCATACTTTCAAAATATTGCCACCTACCCAGCAGCATTTTTATTTTTTTTAACTCACTATCCGTATGCTGATCAGACATTTGCATTTCTGGTGTGATCAACCAGGTTTCAGACATGCCAGGGGCAACAGTGAAAGCCATCTTAAAGAGGCAGTAAACCCTTACGTGCAGCTGGAAGCGTGTTTGTATGGCCCTCGGGTGGCAAAACTTATTGCTGTAGTGAGAAAATCAAGGAAAAAAATAGTGTAACACAGCTGCTCTGAAGGGAAGATCTATCCTTTCTCTTTCTTCTGGGGTAAAAAACATATATTTTGCACACACCCCCCCTCACATGATGGCATCAAAGGCATCAGCTCCTCATATTGCGTGGCCTCCTGCCTGTTAGACCAAGTAGAAAGGTGACATATTGGCACCAGCCAACTAAACTGTCTGGGTAGACAGTTCTGCGAAGCAGGGCAGCCTCACACACACACACACACACACACACACACACACACTGCTCCCCCTATTCTGTCCTTTTCAAAATGTGACTGAACGGGGGCAGGCTAAAAACGCCTGTTTACTTGCTGTTTAAGAGCTGCAGTAGACAGCGAAGCTCTCTTCATTAAAAAAATGAGAAAGATAATAATACACACCATCGGTAATGGACCAGGCACTCAGTAAGCCCCCTGTACCTTCCAGTTGTTCACATGAAACAAAATTGAAATATTACTCAGAATCCCTTTCTGCAGGGAGCAACGGTGCAGCGATTTTGCAGCCTGTATACAGGGGGGAAAAAGACACTTTTGCTAAAGTTATATTTCATCATTTTAATTGTATTTTATTTTGAATATGCTTTTTTGTTATTGGATATTCCATTTGTGTGTTTGCATATCAAAAGCTGCCAATTGCTTTTACCTAGCAGGATACCCTTTCCAGCATGTTGTGAGTCATGTGCAAGATAACGGAGGTGGAGCAGCATACCGCTCAGACAGAAATAACTCAGTGGTTGAAAGCAGTAATAGTCTTGGCTGCATGTTTACTCATTTATTCTTTGTTTATTAAATGGTTGCATTTTCCATTGCTACATTCTGCCATAAACTTTGCATGCAGTAAACCTTATGGGTAGCTAAAAACAGTTTATAAAAAGTTGTCATAGACATTTGTCTTGATGCATGCTCTATAATCCAGGTAAGAAGATCAAAGAAGGTTGAATCTAGATGAACTGATTCATCCTTCTTTGATACATTCTGGATACAACGTTGTATCCAGAATGTATCAAAGAAGGTTGAATCAGTTCATCTAGATACAATGTTTAACATTGTATCCAGAAAATCAAAGAAGGTTGAATCCGTTCATCTGGATACAAAGTTTAACGTTGTATCCAGATGAACTGATTCAACCACCTTTGATGTCATAGACGTTATTTATTTTCATGAGTAAGTCATGTTGCTGTTAGGTTGCTGGTTATGAATGTGTTATGAACCTGGTCTCCCAAAAGGAGTTACTCCCAAGTTTTTTCGGGTGGCATTTAGAAAACTAGGTTGCACACTGTGCCCAAAATGGAACAATTCAGCTGACATTAAGCATGCATGCTAATTAAATCAGTATATTCAAAGGTCAATGGGATGCAGAGGAGCAAATCACTCAAGCTCTGATCCCCTGGCAGAGGCCACACATTGCGACCACATTATTCATTACCTTTTAGTTTGAAACGTAGAAAAGCAGCTATCTAGATTTTTTCCAGTCCAATAATGTGTACAAATCAATTTCATTACCTTGTGTGCATGACCATGAATTTAATGATTTCAAATCAGATTCAATTAAAGGGCTCTTGGAAAAAGGCGGTTCTAATAAGATTCAGTTAAATCAGAGTACAATGAGATTTTTAATAAAAAAAAGACAAAGTGAGTATGTAATAATTGCTGTGAAGTCCAGCAGTCGAACCAATACAGTTTTATTCAGGTGTGCAGAGACAGTTCTACAACAACAACAACAAAAATGGCCTTGCTGGGGGTCCAGGTGGCGTGGCGGTGTATTCCGTTGCCTACCAACACGGGGGTCGCCGGTTTGAATCCCCATGTTACCTCCAGCTTGGTCGGGCGTCCCTACAGGCACAATTGGCCGTGTCTGCGGGTGGGAAGCCGGATATAGGTATGTGTCCTGGTCGCTGCACTAGCGCCTCCTCTGGTCAGTCGGGGTGCCTGTTCAGGGGGGAGGGGGAACACGGGAATAGCGTGATCCCCCCACTCACTATGTCCCCCTGGTGAAACTCCTCACTGTCCGGTGAAAAGAAGCGGCTGGTGACTCCACATGTATGGGAGGAGGCATGTGGTAGTCTGCAGCCCTCCCCGGATCAGCAGAGGGGGAGGGAGCAGAGACCGGGACGGCTCAGAAGAGTGGGGTAATTGGCCGGGTTCAACTGGGGAGAGAAAAGGAGAAAAAAACAAATAAAAAAAGGCATTTCTGGTAATGAAGACTTTGTTTGAATCCTCGGTGATGTTGAATCCCAAATATGAGTCCACCATGATTTAAGATGATTTTGTGGTGCCAGTTTATTCATGACAGAGTGAAGTTGAAGTGTAACTAAATGTTAGTGTGAGTGCATTAACTCCGCTTTACCTTTCTCTATCAACATGCCCAGTGCAGCACTTGGTAATAATCTGCCAGATATACAGCTCGGCTCCAATTTCTGTGTATTTGCATGTGTGCTCATGCCGCGTGGAGCTGGTGCAGCTGGAAACGGAGACTGTGTGCAGAACAGAGAAGTCCAAGTAAAGGCTTGGCATGAGTTAGTTAAATATGAGTGAAGGAGGTAAACGTCATCTGCATCCACAGTCTCACAGGACACACTTGGACAAGCGCATGCTCGAATACGACAGGCCTGTTTTGAATAATTTCTCCCTCCAAAATCTGCCCGTTACCTCTGTAATGAGCATTGTGGCGAGGACTCCTGAGGAAATCGATCATATTTAGAACCAGAGTTATTCCTCAGCAAATCCCCTTTTCGTCCAAGTCCCCCGTCTCTGGGCTATTTGACTGTCGTCGTCATGCAAGTGAAATGAACCTTGTTGACCTGTTTAAGTGACACAGAAATCATGGTTTCTTAATTCTCTCCTCTCTTTAGTACCTGCAAGAGTCAGTAACATATCGACAGACGTCACGGTGAACGAGGGCAGCAGCGTCAGCCTCATGTGCTTGGCGGTGGGTCGACCTGAACCTAATATCATCTGGAAGCAGCACTCAGCAAGAGGTAAGCAAGCAGCTTATTGGACGTTCTTTGAAAAATATCAGATATCAGGTGGGGCATCTCAAAAAAAGCAATTTGCTTGTGCAAATACATGTACAAATCCAAATCCAAAGGCCTTGCTGCAAATGTTTGTCATGTTATATTTATTTTGTGTTTTTTTTTTTTCCAAAGCAGTGAGGGAGTTCGAACGCGGCGGCTTCGGCCCCGTGGTTTACATTCACACACAGCTCCCAGGTGTGTTGAACTCAGAATCAATCAATCAATCAGCTTTATTTCACACACACGTGAAAAACACAATTTGTACATATCTAATACACAAAATGGTGTGAGAAGGGACGCCCCAAGGAAGCGCTGCAGAGCTTATGGGCGGGGGCCCGTACTTTCTGCAGAGTAATGTACGTAACGAGCAACAGACATAAAAGGAAAGACAAATGAAAGAAATAAAGCCTACAAAAAATATAAAAATAAAAATAAATGTCAAGCCCAGCCCTGTAATTAGCAAGTTTTAGTCCATCAGTCAGCAGTATATTTCTGAATTAATTTATGTTTTAATTTCTTTTTAAAGACATGTATGGATGATGAGGTTTTCAAATCGTCGCTGAACTCCTTGGTGCTTCACATGCCACACCGAGGCTCGTGCGTCTGAGCCCGCACCACTCGCCCGCTGTCAGCTTCTTACTCCTGCTGCTAAGTGCATGCGGAGGGAGGCACATTTGAATGAGGTCACACAGTCTGTCATGGATCCCATAGATAACATGGTACATCAAGCAGCATTATGGAAAACATTACATTCAGCAAGCCTGAAAGGACCATCACTGCAGAGAAGAGGGTCCGTGGGGGCCCAGACCCCAGACCACGATGTGGTGCGTACAACTTCCTTTTGCAGAGTGGGTTTACAGTGACTAACATCCGGCTTACATCTGTTGAGAAAGCTTTTGTTTGTCTTTCAACACGGAATATTGGCAAGTGGATGCTGCACAACCTGTGGCTTGCTGCAGCCCAGGTCCAGTCAGCCAGGTCCAGTCAGCCATGATCAGGCTGGAAGCCACAGATTTGCTGGTATGGTTTGTTGTGCTGGGGCTCACAGCCTGAAAAAGAGCCAAGTAGCTGTGTGTGTGTGTGTGTGTGTGTGTGTGTGTGTGTGTGTGTGTGTGTGTGTGTGTTTGTGCCGTGTGTGTGTCGATGTGCTTGGATGCACATGCATCTATGTGTGTTCACTGTTCTAATTGTGTCGACCACACGCTTGCTGCTGAAACATTCAGCCATATGAATCATGCGTTAGCTCCCTGCAGGATCAGACGTTCGTCTCCAGCATGACCTGAATGCTCGCAGCCCAGCTGTTCCTCTCTCCCCCCGCCCCGTTACGTACGCCACACCCGGCGAGTCGCTGCTTCACAGCCGAGCGGCTTTTCACCACCTCAGCCATCAACAACATTTTTATTTCCACGATTTACTGCTTTCCCGATATTTTCCCCGAGTGTCATAATCCCCCTTGCAAACCGTTCCTCTGGCGTGTGCAGCGTAGTCAGATTCAGAAGTGTAACTGTCCAGTAGAAGACGGCCAGACACCAGGCAGTTGGTGCCATGCACACTGGTGTAGAGGAGGATCATCACACTAAACGGGATTCTTATGCCTCTCCCGTGTTTCCCCGCGCTAACCTCTTGAAATATGGGCGCAACCAGAGAGAGAGAGAGAGAGAGAAAATCAATGTTAATCACGAGCCCTGCATTGACACGCTACAACAGTGAAAAATGAAAATGAAAGGCATGAGTACCCCGTGTATGTTGTATGCAGTGTTGCGTGCACGGGGAGAGCGTTGTTACCGTGCACGTGTGCAGATGTGTGTTGTCAGGGAGATAATAATAGGTTATCTTACTTGACATTTCTCTGAGCAGCACCGATAAAAAAGAGCGAAGATCTGGCAGATATTCGGGCAACTGAAGAAATTCTCACTGGCAGCGACAACTTTAAATGTTTTTCCCCGAGAGTGGCATTTCCTGACTAGCTGCTCGCCGTTGGCTTCTCATGTTTGTCTCCGGCGATAATGGACGCCTGCCTCGGAGGACCGTGTTTGTGTCGGGACGAAACGGCACGAAAGCGAGCAGCCTTCTCCTCGAGTTAGGCCCCATTTCTCGAGGAAAACCACAAACCTCTGATGTGGTCTCCTTCCCATTTGATGCTTGTTTACTCATTTATTTATTTACCCCCCCCCCCGCTGCATATCATTTAAGATTTTCACACTCGCTTGTGTCAGGAACATGAGCAAATGCAGCGTAGCGGCCGGTGATGCAGAAAGACGCCTCGCCTTTGGGTGTGAAGACGGCGAGTGACAGGAAAACTGTCCTTGGACCCGCCGCTGGAGATGCACTGCGTCACCTGCAACCTCAGAAGTCCCTTAATAAAATTGGCATTTGAGGTATTTACTATTTCCCCTGTCACCAAGTTATTCAGATGCCGCTCCTGCTCCTCCCTCCTGATGGAGCCCTGCCTCGGGGGCTTAGCCTTCCAATAAACAGCAATTCAGAGCTTGTTTGAAATGCATCACACCATAAGTGCCAAGCCGCTGTTGTTATTTATACTTAGGAGCCGTTTTTCTTTATGTTTTAGCTTCGTTTTGTGCACTGTCAGCCGTGCTCGCCATCCTCCGTCTGCACGAGAATGACATAAATTATTCAGCACTGTCCGCTTCATCTTAGTTGCTGGCTAAAAGGATTAGAGGATGTGTGGCGGGTGGGGGACACCGTGTGTCCAAAGGACAATACCATGTGGATCAATCCAAGCCATTAAGACTCATTGCATTTAAAGGGCTGAAAATGAATGTTTGTAGTCACACAGTTTCACCAACTGACAGTCTGTGTCAGGTCTGCTCCGTTACCGGCCAGGGCACAGACAACTGTTACGTGATTAGATTCAGACACGACCACCTCTGCTTAGTTTAAGGCCGTCTTCTCCACTAATAATAATAACAACAACAACAACAACAGCAACAATAATAGTAATAACAACAGTAATAATAACAATAACAACAACAATAGTAATAGTAATAATAACAACAACAACAACAATAATAATAATAATAATGATGATAATAACAATAACAATAATAATAACAATAATAATAATAGTCATAATGATAATGATAATAATAGTGCATCCTTCTTTCTAGCACAGATGGCTTTTTTTTCTTCCTTTTTTTTGAGGGGGGGGTTCCCCCTTTTTCTCCCCAATTGTATCCAACCAATTACCCCACTCTTCCAAGCTGTCCCAGTCGCTGCTCCACCCCCTCTGCTGATCCGGGGAGGGCTGCAGACTACCACATGCCTCCTCCGCTTCTTTTCACCTGACAGTGAGGAGTTTCACCAGGGGGACGTAGCACATGGGAGGATCACACTATTCCCCCCAGCCCCCCCCGAACAGAGGCACTAGTACAGCGACCAGGACACATACCCCCATCCGGCTTCCCACCCCAGCAGACACGGCCAGTTGTGTCTGTAGTGACACCCGACCAAGCCGAGGGGAACACGGGGATTCGAACCGGCGATCCCCGTGTTGGTATGCCACGGGATAGACCACTACGCTGCCCGTACGTCCCACAGCAAGTTTTTTATTTGTTTTTTGTTACTTTCCAATTTTGCTCACCTCTCCTTTGTTTTATGTTGTGCTGTCTTTTGATATGATTTCAGTTCCCGGAAAGAGAAGAAAGACCCTTGCAGTAGCTAGGAGGGCAAACCACCCTGCAATGTGGCGGTGTCATGGCATGATTGACAAAACCGTGGCTCTGCGGACAGACTGGTCAACTTGTGATTAGTCTCCTGGTGCGTGTCATTCACACTGGTATACAGCAGACATGGTGGCACGCTATTTGCCGTGATGCAGCTGGCAGCGGGAACAATACTCGGGCATTGCTTGCTGACATTAGTGATGAAGCTCTCAGTGATGGGAGACAAACAGCATGTGTGCCGGTCTTCCTTGCAAAGCAGGGAAGCGAAAGATTCCCAAGGAAATTGGATTGTTTGACACTTGACCACTTGGCTCCCAAACTGAAACACATACACATATTGCATCCATCTGAATTGGAGAAAGATGACAGACACCCATGAGACTTCAAACTGCGAGCTGCAATCTTCATTATATCTGGAGGAGGGGTGGACGCGTTTCCAGTCTGCATCTGAGACTCTTTGACTGTCCCCGTGCAATACAGAAAAGAGGTGTTTAAAATAGTGTTGGAGTTTGCAAAATCCCACAATATACGACATTATCAAGCCTAAGCAAGAGCTGCACAGTCACAACATTATGATTTGTGTGAGTAGTCATCGAACCCTGAGCCCTTCTCCTGGCTCACATCTGAATCAGCTGTGACATTCTGGTGACCCTGCAGGTCAAAACACCTCACTTATAATACCTCAGCACGGAAACAATACCCGATGAAAAGCACACAATGGCCTTACAAAACATAAGTGCCATAATTAAAAAGGCAGAACAAATTTAAAAAGCACAGTCATGGGCGTCCAGGTGGCGTGGCGGTCTATTCTGTTGCCTACCAACACGGGGATCGCCGCTTCAAATCCCCATGTTGCCTCCGGCTTGGTCGGGCGTCCCTACAGACACAATTGGCCGTGTCTGCGGGTGGGAAGCCGGATGTGGGTATGTGTCCTGGTCACTGCACTAGCGCCTCCTCAGGTCAGTCGGGGCACCTGTTCAGGGGGAACTGGGGGGGGGAATAGTGTGATCCTCCCATGTGCTACATCCCCCCTGGTGAAACTCCTCACTGTCAGGTGAAAAGAAGCGGCTGGTGACTCCACATGTATGGGAGGAGACATGTGGTGGTCTGCAGCCCTCCCCGGATCAGCAGAGGGGGTGGAGCAGAGACCAGGACAACTCAGAAGGGTGGGGTGACTGGCCAGGTAAAATTGGGAAGAAAAAGGGTGGGGGAGGAGGGCGGTCATACTTTCCATCCAGTACGTATTTTGGATGTATGTGTGTGGAAGTTGACCTTACACCATCTACTGATGTAGAGAGGGGGTGCAGAGCTCGTTACCCCAAAAGCTGTAATAGCTGTTGAAACTCTGCCTTGCTTTTGAAATGAGAGACAATGAAGCATTTGAAACCCTGAAATCGCTCATTGTCTCGTCTCGTCAGCAGCGTCTCTCCGTCGGTGACGTCAGCCGCGCCTGTCCTCCGCTTTCTCGACAGTAATGTGGTTGCTAAGTGCCAGACGCCGCATTTACATTTCATTTAAGAATCTGGTGGCAGTGTCTGGCTATAAAACAAGGCTCTATTGTTGCAGAAGTGCCCGAGCCTGCAGTTAGAAGATAACATCACTACACTCCTTAATTACACTTACACATTCCTGACAGACTAAAATGTGGTTGAATGTTGCATTTTAAATGCCGTTCAGAGTCGTTTCATTGGGGACGCTGTTTTATCTGCATATATTTCATGAGGTGGGTCAGAGGTCAGGGGGATGTGCCTGTTATTTTCTTGGTCTATAGATCACTGCACCTTTCCGTTTCCTTCAGCTCAGCTTTGCACTGCCCTGTTGAACATCGATATTGTCATAATCCCACAGTATTGCTGGCTCACAAGACTTGCAGTCCAGAAAGGACATGTTGTCGTATTGGACATGTTGTGGTGTTGCAGTCTAGAAAGGACATGTTGTGGAGTTGGACATGTTGTGGTGTTGGACATGTTGTGGTGTTGGACATGTTGTGGAGTTGGACATGTTGTGGTGTTGCAGTCTAGAAAGGACATGTTGTGGTATTGCAGTCTAGAAAGGACATGTTGTGGTATTGCAGTCTAGAAAGGACATGTTGTGGTGTTGGACATGTTGTGGTGTTGCAGTCTAGAAAGGACATGTTGTGGTGTTGCAGTCTAGAAAGGACATGTTGTGGTGTTGGACATGTTGTGGTATTGAACATGTTGTGGTATTGCAGTCTAGAAAGGACATGTTGTGGTGTTGGACATGTTGTGGTGTTGGACATGTTGTGGAGTTGGACATGTTGTGGTGTTGCTTTATGAACTTGCTCTGAGCTTGAAACCTTTTCTTTGACGACTCGCACCGTTATTTACATTGTTTCTTCCTGCAGGAAAGTGAAAATGTTTCAGAAACATGTGCATGTCCAGATATCCGGGTAGTGTAGTGGTCTGTTCTGTTGCCTACCAACATGGGGATCGCCGGGTCGAATCCCCGTGTTACCTCCGGCTTGGTCGGGCGTCCCTACAGACACAATTGGCCGTGTCTGCGGGTGGGAAGCCGGATGTGGGTATGTGTCCTGGTCGCTGCACTAGCGCCTCCTCTGGTCGGTTTGGGCATCTGTTCAGGGAGGAGGGGGAACTGGGGGAATAGCGTGATCGTCCCACGCGCTACGTCCCCCTGGTGAAACTCCTCACTGCCAGGTGAAAAGAAGCGGCTGGTGACACCACATGTATGGGAGGAGGCATGTGGTAGTGTGCAGCCCTCCCCGGATCAGCAGAGGGGGTGGAGCAGAGACCAGGACGGCTGGGAAGGGTGGGGTAATTGGTAATTGGCCCTGTACAGTTTGGAAGAAAAGAGGGGGGGATATATATATATATATATATTTACACACACATACATGTTGCCTATGCAGGCGTGTCTTTTGCAGATGCATGATCATCATGACGTCACTGAAAGTCAGTCGGACCTCAGTTATGATTCGGAAAAAAAGTAAACCCACTAAATGTTCTGGTTCTAAACGTTGTGATGGACCGTGTTGATACGAGCCAGCGAGATGGTGTCTACTGTACTTGCTCAACGGCAGTAGTCAGTACACAAACATCTGCCTGTGTGTACCGTTACCGTTGCTGTGGTAACCAACCGCTCCTGGCCCAGCCACACGTCTGGTTCAACTGTAAATTAACCTCTTGACTCCATCTGCATGTTTTGTCCTCCCAAACACCGCGAGGACATCGTCAGAACGGCGCCAGATCGATGTAAAATCAGATGAAGCAGTTCGAGGAGACGGGTCTGGCTGCGTCCCGCCTCTGTGAGCTCCTCGAGGCAATCCGGACTCGTGGCGGCTGTGCCGACGGAAATGCCAAACAGGAAATTCCTTATTCCATTTTACATAGAATTCCTGAATTCCTGAAAAACTTCTGAATCTACAAATTCCACTGCTGCTTTGTGGCTGATGTTTTGTCAGATGAGTCGGTACGTTTACTGTGGTTTTGCTGGAGCGAAGCCACGCGACCGCCTGAGTCAAGGCTCTGATACAGATGCAGATGGAAGACATCATACCGCCTACTGTACATGAGCTTAAATGAAGTAGCTAGCTTAACGTTGAGTCTGGCAGGTAGACGACCTGCGTGTCACGTAGTATTTTCAACCATACAGCGAGATTCACGTACTGCGACCCGTCGTCACCAACCACTCCTCCAACCTGTGGCATTCATGTTTGTGTTGTGTAGTTTTTATTTTTATTTTTCAAATGAATCTCTCCTCCCCCTCCCCCTCCCCCTCCCTTTTTCTCCCCAGTTGTACCTGGCCAATTACCCCGCTCTTCCCAGCCGTCCTGGTCTCTGCTCTGCTGTTCTGTGCCTCATTCCAACTGTCCCTGTACTGCGGTGGTTTTACATTTACCTTTAGTGCCCCAAGCTGTGGCTGATTCCTTTGTATAATAACATGTAAACTGCATTACAGTACTCAGTTCACAGCAGTGACAGTCAGCAAGGCTGGCAGTTATTTGCAGCACCATAAAGGACTGTATGGAGGCATCTGACGGAGATGGTAACCTACCGATAAACACAAGCCCATGGAAATAATGTAAGTTTATTACGACTTTATTTGCAAATAAAACATGTCAACTCAAGTCAGTTATATTTGTATAGCCCAACATCACAAAATACAAATGTGCCTCAGTGGGCTGTACAGCAACTCAACATCCTGCCCTTAGACCCTCTCACTGGATAAGGAACAACTCCCCAAAACCTTTAACAGGGAGACAAACTAGGAAGAAGCCTCAGGGAGAGCACCAGAGGAGGATCTCTCTCCCAAGACGCACAACGTGACATGATGTTGTGTTTACACAACTTACACAATACAACATTGAAAGAGGATAACACAATTACAATGGAATTATAAGATATATGAAGACTATGATGAGGAGGATGCCAAGCAGTGTCCAGATGCCACCGGAACAGCCCAGGACCTGAGCCACACGACCAGCATCACCATGGAGACAAAAAAAATAATTAGTCACACATCTTACTGAGAGAAGGATACAACATTAAAACAGGATAGCAAAATTATATGGCTTTATAAAAAGAAAATATGATGAGGAGGATGCCAAGCAGTGTCCAGGTGGCGACCACCATCACCATGGAGACCTGGGAGGAGGACAGACTGCACGCACGCACAGGGGAGACTCACATCACACCATTCACACACACAGAAGAAGAGAAAGGAGAAGACATCATTCAGGGAGAGAAAAGACATGAGAGAGAAGAGAACAGTTTGAATAGTCAATAATCTATACTCTATGCTCTATAATCTATACTCTATAGTTTATACTCTATAATCTATATTCTGTATTCTGTACTCTATAGAGTATAAACTATAGAGTATAGATTATAGAGTACAGAATACAGAGTATAGAGTATAAACTATAGAGTATAGATTATAGAGTATAGACTATTGAGTATAAAGTATAGATTACAGAGTATATATTACAGAGTCTGTACTCTATAATCTACACTCTGTCATCTATACTCTGTCATCTATACTCTGTAATCTACACTCTATAATCTACACTCTATAATCTACACTCTGTAATCTATACTCTATAATCTACACTCTGTAATCTATACTCTGTCATCTATACTCTGTAATCTCATTGACAGAACAGTGCTTGGTAAATTCATTGAGACAGAAACGGATCTGCCAACTGTTTACAAAACAGATTTACAGGTGTCATCAAAATTACATTATTGAAATTATGGAAACGCAAAAAAACAGTCATTTTCCTGTCATCAACCATCTCAACCAGAAACATCTCCTCCATGTCTGCCCTGTTTTTAAAAACCAACACAGAGGGCTCCAAAGTCCCCTCCCTTCCATCCTCATCTTGGTCTGTGGTGTTTTAGCAAATTGTATTTCTGCAGTGCCTCTGTAGCCTCACTTCCATCCATGTGGAGGAAGCGTGGTGCCTGCACTTCCTGCTTCAATGTTTTCTTGTTAAGCTGGATCCAGTTGCTGTGCTGGCCTCCCTTCATATGTCTTCCATTAACTGAAATTCCAGTGAATGAGGAAATCAAATTAATGAGGGAAAACATCTTTACGTTAATGCAAAACACCAAGGCAAGAAATATTACAAAAGCAAGACCATCTCCAGTGTGAGCTCAGTCCAATCATCTGGAGCTGAAGTAGAAAAGAGTGAACCACGTCTAGGAGACTAATGGGAAGATAACTAAACTTAATTTAATTAGTCTTGTGACATACCCATGATAACATTCCTTGAAATTACACAGGTTTTATAGGTGGGTGTTTGTGTAAAGATAAGGCACTTGAAAGATAAATATATAAAATGACATAAGAACCTGTATGTGCGGTCCTGATAATATCTTGTTTCATACGAACCCACCTCTGGTTGAGATGGTTCCTCTTGAGGGATGACCACAGCAGGCGCCACGCCAGCGGCCTGAAACAAATAACAAGGCCTTGTTTACAATGCATCACTTGTTGTATCTTACAAAGCTTCCCTCCCATCTGTTAACACTGAAAACTGACCTGGGGGACCTCCTCCAACCTCCGCCAAACTCAAGTTCACCATCAGGAGGGCTTTGGACTCCTCTGTCCAGTGTGCGAATCTCTTCCCATGACTTTCACAAAAGACGTCATCATAAATGTATGTGGACATATTAAGTTAGATCATCCATTCATCCGTTATCCAAGCCGCTTATTCCAATAAGGGTCGTGGGATGCTGGAGCCTATCCCAGCAGTCACTGGGCAGTAGGTGGGGAGACACCCTGGACAGGCCACCAGTCCATCACAGGGCCGACACATTCATACCTAACAACAATGTAGTACGGCCGAGTCACCTGACCTCCATGTCTTTGGACTGTGGGAGGAAACCGGAGCCCCCGGAGGAAACCCACACAGACACGGGGAGAACATGCAAACTCCACACAGAGGACGACCCGGGACGACCCCCAAGGTTGGACTACCCCGGGGTTCCAACCCAGGACCTTCTTGCTGTGAGGCGACCGCGCTAACCACTGCACCACCGTGCCGCCATAAAATTATAATGGAATTATAAACATATTTAATATTATATATAATAATTAGATAATCTACTACTACTACTTTCGGCTGCTCCCGTTAGGGGTCGCCACAGCGGATCATCCGATATAATAATTGGATAATAATAATAGCAAAATAAAATATGATCATAGTTATTGTTATATTGTCATATTACTTTCTAACGTCTCTTAAATGGGTGTATATACCCTCCCAGTTCATTATTCCCCCACGAGCATGACACACCACCATTTCCGTAGGGACGGCATCTCAAGCTGAAGGAGGAGTTACCACAGTTCACGTCAGCAATGTCGCATTTCATTTTTATTGGAATGACAATACTTTACTTAAACTACAGTCTAAGACAGAGAATTTATTTAGAATTATAGAATCCAAAGGAGCATCCGGCACAATGGACAGGGCACGCTGCGAATACAATTTAAACTATTATTAATTGTCTTACGTCCAGAGAAATGGACAGAAATGAAAGGAAATGACTTGTCTCTCCATCAACCTGGAGTTACCACAGCCGTTTCCATGGGTTTGTGTTGGGAGGCCCAGTAACAATACAGAACACATGATGGTTTGGTTGTGGACCTGAGCAGACATAGATACAACTGCATATACACGCACAGCAAGACAAAACGTCACCTTCATGTCAAAACCAGTCGTTTTTTCCAGTTCCCTGGAATTAACTTCTGAGCAAGGCAGCTGACAGACCAAAGCCTCTTTACATGGGAAGATGAACAATGTGTGCTGCTTCTGCAGCTCAGAAACGGTGGATGAAAAGGTCATAGGAACACGACATGTACCATCCACAGCACAAGACCACTGACTGAAGGTACTCCATGCACCAGGCTATCAGAACGGCACTGGCAAAGTTGGGAGCGACTACCTTCATCATTTTATTTAAATGACCTTGAAAGTGTTTAATATATACTGTCACCAAATCCCCGTGGCTGTGTTGTTTGGGCGAGTCATGAAAGAGCGTTTCTGTCAGACTCGGACGACTTTATTTATTTTATTTACCCAAAAGGGCATTTCTGTGTGCAGGCTTCAAGGCCTACAAAAGATGTACATCCTTCACTTTTAGAAAACATCTTATTCAGATCCCTGATACAGTGAGAATCCATCCATCCCTCCATTATCCAAACCGCTTATCCTGCTCTCAGGGTCGCGGGATGCTGGAGCCTATCCCAGCAGTCACTGGGCGGCAGGTGGGGAGACACCCTGGACAGGCTGCCAGGCCATCACAGGGCTGACACACACATTCACACCTAGGGACAATTTAGGGACAGTGAGAAAGTAGACACATATTCCCAAGATGGCACCAAAAACAGTTTCTAAAGAGACATATATGATGCTGTTAAAGCAGCACTGTTAAAAGCACCGTCTACAAAATCTTTTAGTGAAATCAGTAATCTCACATGCTAATACCTCGTGTAACCTGCAACATGAAGTGAAGCGGTCTTGGTCTCTATAGAGGTACTACAAGTGCATCTTTCAAGACAGCATCATTTCGCAATAGGTAACACATGCAACACAAAGCAACTGGGATCCGAATGTGGCCATGAAGTTCTGTACAGTTGGACTGCACAATGGGTCACAGTTATTTGGAGGTAGCCATGTTGGAACAATATATGAATCCACAATGAAAGTGTCCTTCCCCTGCAAAAATTATTTTAATATAATAAGCATAACATTAAAGCATAAGCATGATAAACAAAACAAAGATGGTGGGGAGAAGATGGGCAGGAGAAAGCTATGTACCTGTAATTGAGCTATCTCCTCAATCAGTTGTTCCAGTCTGAGAAGAAGGGTAAAGCCTACAGCAGATTTAAAAAGCTACAGGGTACAGCACTTCCCTAAAAGTGTTTAGTAGCCTGAGTCCTGGCGCTAAGTCCAAAATTTACCACTGTTAATGCAAATGTCCAAAGATAAACTGGAAGTGAATGATGAGCCACACGATTTACTTGGAGTTAAGAATGCCTTTTGTTGAGCAGGCCACTCACTGCTGCCTCCATGTCTCTGGACAAGCCCAAGGTCAGAAAGTCTTCCCTGGTCAGACAAATGGTTGCTGCCCTTTGCATATATATGTATATATATGTAATCCAGTGATTCAAGTAATTCTTTAATAGACAGTACAAGCCTGTTTCATGCTCTATGCAATCATCAGCTGTCACTTGAGCTAAATGGCAAAGAACATATATATATATAAAACTGTCTCACCATGCAAATCATGTGCACAATGTCCATTGGGGAAGGGGGAGGTGCTTACATTCAAATGCATGTGATCACTAACCATCCAGTAGGAGGGGGAGGTTGCATACAAAGTTCATGGCATTTGTCTGTTGGCATTAGATGCTTATCTGTGTCTGCAACTGCTGGCCATAATGCCAGTAGACAAATGCCGTCAACCTTGCATGTGTATGAAGCAGCGTCAACATACCAGCTTCCCTCGTCTGGATCTGGGTGCCATCACAGGGTCCACGAAGCACGACGGGCTTTAAAGTTTTCACACTTTGTGAGGGCTTCACATTGACTTCCACAGGGGTAATTTGGTAGTGAACATTAGCAGGGCAACAAAACGGATCATGACATGAGACAGCAAAACATACTGATCATCATCATCATCAGGTTGAGTATCCTCAGATGGCTCTGACCCTCTCACGCCACCCGTCTCTATCCTGCACAGCAGCTGGAAGCTCCTCAGATGGAACAAACTGAAGTGTTGTGTAATTTAGGTGAATACTGGCCAGTAATTAACGGATAATTTAGGTGAATACTGGCCAGTAATTAACGGATAATTTAGGTGAATACTAGCCAGTAATTAACCGATACATCAGTTTCTTGATGAGATGCTGCAGAGCGCTGTGGGTGTTTAGCTACACAACTGTGAGTTTGATAGCTAGCTAGGCTAGCTACATGATGTCATCATGCATGCTACTAATATATCACCTTACTTTTATTCTAAAAACACACCCATATTATATAACTGACCAACTGTGTTAGCATTACTTCACTAACCATGTTCGAGAAGACGACCTGAATCGGTAGTAAACAAAGTCACGCCTCCAAAAATGTCGTTTCCGTCACCACAGCCGCTGAGTCCCAGACTGCCTTGAGCCCCACAGAGGTCTGCAGCCAGACACATTTAAAAAAGAACAAAACTCAACAATACATGTTTTATTTTTAATGCGCCAACTATTTCGGGATATTTTTTTCCAATTCCTTAGTTTCTTTGTTCTTTCTTTGTCTTCTTCATCATCCATCCATCCCTCCCATTTTATCAGCATAATCCATCATCATTATCAACCAACACCCAAATAAGATGAAATACTTGAGATAAAGACTTTAAACTAAGCACCTATGGTATTTTTAATTTTGCCCAGTACGTTCATATTGAAACAATCAAATACTTAATCACTGATATTCATTAGAAAGGTTTTACACAACTGCTTCAAACTCAGACTCACTGAAGTCTCGGCTTTATGCAGAGAATCATCAGATCTGTAACTCAGCTGCATGCTGTCCATCTCATAATGGCCAATAATGCCAAGGTAATGTAATCAGTAAGCTGTTTCTCAGAACCACAGGACAACCACTATGAAATTTAAACTAATATTTAGCGATAAATGATTCAATTTTTATGAGTAAATTTGAATGCAAAGTGATATCTGGCTTGCCATTACAGTAAGCCTGCCCCCTGTTGTTATTTCCATCAAGCGGCTTTTATCGGCGAGCATACATTGTCAGGGACATAATGAACATGGCAGAAAGTTTCTGATTTCAGAGCCCAAATGTAAAAGGACAAGGAGTGGAGGAAGGCCAGGTTTAGGATGCCAGAAAACTGCTTTAAAGCTCCACTACAGGCTGTTTTCTAACAGTCAGGCTGTGGCTTGTTTGGAATAGTAGAGTGCCATTTAAATGTTCAACAAACCCTTTAATTAAATTTAATCAATATTAATCATTATTGATCCCTGTAGGAAAATTCTGGCTTTGTCCCGTCCTCAGGGAGGCCGGCCTGCAGGATACGCTACAAAAGCCATAAAGCAGGATTTATTGCTTGGTTAAGGACGATCAAAGGAAGGCGGCATCGCCGGCACAGCGGAGGATGTTTTTACTCACAACACCGCACTTCTGCCCTCTAAAGGACAAAGGAACAAACATATGCAAGCAGACAGACATGTCTGTGGACATTTGATGGACACCTTCATTTAAAACATATCTCTGTAGCACGAGTACATGCAGCGCAGTTTTGGCTCGGCTGACCCGAGGGAGAATTTGTTTTCTCTCTCTTTCTCTCTCTTTCTCTCTCTCTCTCTCTCTCTTGCTTGCTCTCTCTGTCTCTCTTTCTCTCTCGCTGTCTCTGTCTGTCTCTCTCTCTCTCTCTCTCTCGCTGTCTCTGTCTGTCTCTCTGTCTCTCTCGCTTGCTCTCTCTCTCTCTCGCTCTCTCTCTCACTGTCTGTCTGTCTCTCTTTCTCTCGCTTGCTCTCTCTGTCTCTCTCGCTCTCTCTCTCGCTGCCTCTGTCTGTCTCTCTTTCTCTCTCTCTCTCTCTCTCTCTCTCTCGCTGTCTCTGTCTGTCTCTCTTTCTCTCTCGCTGTCTCTGTCTGTCTCTCTTTCTCTCTCGCTTGCTCTCTCTCTCTCTCGCTCTCTCTCTCGCTGTCTCTGTCTGTCTCTCTTTCTCTCTCTCTGTCTCTCTCGCTGTCTCTGTCTGTCTCTCTCTCTCTCTCTCTCTCTCGCTTGCTCTGTCTGTCTCTTTCTCTCTCGCTGTCTCTGTCTGTCTGTCTGTCTCTCTCTCTCTCTCTCTCTCTCGCTTGCTCTGTCTGTCTCTTTCTCTCTCGCTGTCTCTGTCTCTCTCTCTCTCTCTCGCTTGCTCTGTCTGTCTCTCTTTCTCCCTCGCTTATCTCTCTGTCTCTCTCTCTCTCGCTGTCTCTGTCTGTCTCTCTTTCTCCCTCGCTTGCTCTCTCTGTCTCTCTGTCTCTCTCTCTCGCTTGCTCTGTCTGTCTCTCTTTCTCCCTCGCTTGCTCTCTCTCTCTCGCTGTCTCTGTCTGTCTCTCTCTCTCTTTCTCTCGCTGTCTCTGTCTGTCTCTCTCTCTCTCTCTCTCTCTCTCGCTGTCTCTGTCTGTCTCTCTTTCTCTCTCGCTGTCTCTGTCTGTCTCTCTCTCTCGCTTGTTCTCTCTCTCTCTCTCTCTCTCGCTTGCTCTGTCTGTCTCTCTTTCTCTCTCGCTTGCTCTCTCTCTCTCTCTCTCTCTCTCTCGCTTGCTCTGTCTGTCTCTCTTTCTCTCTCGCTTGCTCTCTCTGTCTGTCTCTCTCTCTCGCTTGCTCTCTCTCTGTCTCTCTTTCTCTCTCGCTTGCTCTCTGTCTGTCTCTCTCTCTCGCTTGCTCTCTCTCTCGCTCTCTCTCTCTCGCTGTCTCTGTCTCTCTCGCTCTCTAACAGGAGAGATATGTTTAGCCACCCGTTCTGAGTGCCCTGGGGAAGCTTTCCAAAATCAAGTCTTTGCTTAAGAAAGAAGGGATTTTGTTAGCATTAATATCCATTTGCAGATCTCGCAGGCCAGGGAGGACTGAAACGCAATCTCCGCTTTTAGGGTTTGTGTGATCCCCATGGAAATTTCTAACAACATGATTTGCATTGGCATTATAAATTGATTGTCAATTATGTTAAATCTCTACGGCCTGAAGCATGCAGTTAATCAAGTGAGCAAACAGAGAGAGGCATATGATGCCCGCAGTGACACACCGTCCGTCCGCCGGTGTGCTTACACCAGTTCATCACATTGTTCATTTGTTATGAAGACACAGATTTTGTTTTGTTTTTTGGGCGGGGGGGGTTTGCCCAGCTAGGCCACAGCACATTCCTGACTGGTGATAATGAAGCATAAAAGATCAGAAGACGGATCTGCCAGTGACTTGTTGTGTGACCTATATACTTTGGGGATATTAAGTCTGTTTTTGAGATGAATTGGCTAGATAGCATGCTGAAATCACAGTGTGGGAGTGTTGGGTGTTGTTCAAGCTGCAAAGTATAATGCAGTGTTTGTGTGTGTGTGTGTGTGTGTGTGTTGGTAGTTGGTGGGGCTTCAGTCAAACTTTGTGTTTCACCCTACCACCCACACAAAGCACAAAAGGCTGTGAGAAAGGAGTGCGCTGCGTTCGGTCGGGGAACGGGTGGGGAAGTTGGAGCGAGTCATTGGGCTTAAATGCACAAGTGCGTGAGGGAGGCTGTGATGGAGGGCAGAAACATCGAGAACAAATGGAGGGTTCACGGGGGACTAAGGGAAAGATTAGTACACCAAAGAGCTCCCAATTTACTGCATGCCGTGTCTTATCTGCTGCATTTTTCAGGCGGAAGCCTTGCAGCCCAGACAGGTGCAGGGTGTTCCGACTGAGTGGCTCCTGCTCTCGTGTCCTCCATCATTAATCATCTACAAACCTGGCTAATTCCTCCTAGAAACCCTCATCATTAATAACGCATCGTAGGTGGACATTTGCACTCACACTTGCCCCCCTCCCCCGCCAGCCCCCCTCGCCTGCTCGTCTCCCTGGAGTGGTAGAGGAGAAGGCCTGAATGCTCATGGGATGGTAGTTTTATCGTTTGTCTGGGATTAGGAGGAGCACTGTTTTCTAATTAATTGCTATATATCAAAATAATGGATTGTTTATTTATGCTCGACTCCTAATGGGCCATAAAACTGTTTCATTCTGAAGGGGTGGGGGTGGGGGTGGGGTGGGGTGGGGGGTTGAGGCTCAGACGAGATGGCAAGCTATTTGAATGAAAAACTAGAACGTGTCCTCTCAACTTGCAGCTTGCATGTATTTGTTCATGACACACGCGGTGTAATTTACATCTTTTTCTCCCATGTCAAACACACAAGCCGGCTTCTTATCTGGGACCAGTCAAACATGATGTAGAAGAGAGATTTAGAACATCACGTGGTTGCGTTGCCTAACAACATGGGGCTCGGTGGTTGGACTCCCCGTGTTGCCTCCGGATTGGTCGGGCGTCCCTACAGACACAGTTGGCCGTGTCTGCGGGTGGGAACCTGGATGTGGGTTTGTGTCCTGGTCGCTGCACTAGCGCCTCCTCTGGTCAGTTGGGACGCCTGTTCGGGAGGGGGGGATGGGGGAATAGCATGATCCTCCCACGCGCTACGTCCCCCTGGTGAAACTCCTCACTGTCAGGTGAAAAGAAGCGGCTGGTGACTCCACATGTATGGGAGGAGGCATGTGGTAGTCTGCAGGCCTCCCCGGATCAGCAGAGGAGGAGGAGCAGAGACCGGGATGACTGAAAACAGTGGACGAATACAATTGGGGTGAAAAAAATGCACAAAAAAAACAAAGAAGAAGAAGAAGAAGAAGAAGAAGATAACGTGGAACCTTTTTGTCCCGGTTAAGGACGCTGCCTTCATTCTTTGGCTGCTGTCGTGGGATGAACGTGTACGTGGCTGAACAACGTGGCTGAGCAGTAACTTGCTGTACAGTTGAACAGGTGGGGAAGAATCCGCCCTCTGCGGCGGCACAGGATTCCCTGGGTGGAGCTGGTGACGGTGTTTGTGTTTGTTTCTTAAAAGGAAAGGTGCCAAACACTAGACGAATCAGTCCTGCAAGCTGCTGTTTGGGAACCTCACATTGAAATCCTGCTTTTTGCTTTTGTTAGCTCCTCCCCGCCCGCTCGACTCCTGCAACCTCAGAGGAGGAAGCGGCGATAACAAGCACATTAGGCTTGTAGAACGTGACATTTCTTATGAAAGCGTAGCCTGTTACCACCCCCCGAGGTGCCTCCTTCATCAGCTCTGTTGTTCTGCATATGCTCCGCAGGTGCTGCAGAGGGCACGCGTCCTTTTGCCCTGCGTCCCCGTCTCAAACAACCGGCTCCAGTCTTTTGCTTTCTTCCATAAGAGAAGTGTGGACGAATCAAAGCCGGTGTCTTCTCACACAGCATGAGTTAGTGGTTCACAGGCTTATCATCAGTTTTGGAGTTTTCTTCACATTTTTTTCTTCGGGTCAACAGACAGTGGGGCCCTTAATCCCTTGAGCGTGTCGGCATTGTTCGTTCTTATCGCTATTACATCAGGCTATCGCCACAACTGAAAGATGGGTCTTTTTTAGACAAATATGTCCACAGAAATGTACCGGAGCAGACAGAAACACAATGAATTGTAGTAATCCAAGTGTTAGTTCACATCATGGCCGCCTCTCGGTGGTTAAACTGGAGTAATTAAGAACTCCCCGAACACTTCTACATTCAAGGTGCAAATTTGACCTGTGACCACAATTTCTTGCTGCCTTAACTTAGAAAATGGTGTTCAAACAGTGCAGATTTCCACAACTGTACTGGAATAACGTGTAGGAAAGGGAGACAGTGGTGTTGGGCGGCACAGTGGTGCAGTGGTCAATGCAGTCGCCTCACAGAAGGAGGGTTCGAACCCCAGGGTAGTCCAGCATCGGGGGTCGTCCTCTGTGTGGAGTTTGCATGTCCTCCCCATGTCTGCGTGGGTTTCCTCCGGGGGCTCCGGTTTCCTCCCACAGTCCAAACACATGTAGGTCAGGTGAGCTGGCCGTATTAAATTGTCCCTAGGTGTGTGTGTGTGTGTGTGTGTGTGTGTTGGCCCTGTGATGGCCTGGCGGCCTGTCCAGGGTGTCTCCCCGCCTGCCGCCCATTGACTGCTGGGACAGGCTCCAGCATCCCGTGACCCCAGTTGGGATAAGCGGCTTGGATAATGGATGGGTGGATGGATGGATGGGTGGATGGATGGATGGATGGACAGTGGTGTTACACAGTAGAGAGGTGATGTTCAAAACATAAGCCGTGTGCAAGCTATCCAGACTACATACTAGTGGTATGCAAATTTCAGTGTGCACAGTGTTGGTATGCAAATTTAGAATGTGAAAGGTGTGTGTATGCACATTAGATAGAAATTAATATTAAGTATGGAACTTTTAGTTACTAAATGGTCAAAACTATCCCATAATTTGTTTACATACGTTTGTCATTTCAGTGGAAACGATCAGCCAGGGAACATTTTTCAAAAGCAAAGTGATGGGAAATGACGTGGGAGGAGCTGCGGCCAGCATCGGTAAATCCAAATACATTTTGTTTTAACTATTTTGTGTTGAAATATGTTGCAGAATTGATAAAGGGTACGGCTAAAATGAATTGGACAAAGCAGAATCAGTGATTTGCTTCTGATTCGAAAGCAATGACATTCTTCTGGTGTTACAAAGGGCCACGTCCACTCGGATGTGAGTCTGCCAAGTCTAACACAGCATAGTATGCAGTGCAGCATTCTGCGTATTGAAAGTACACTCCCCCCATAGTATGCAGTATAGACTACATCTTCTTCAGTATAGACCACATACTTAAGTATGTAAAATGTACCACCAGTTTGGACACCGCCATAGCCTACACAAAAGTAGAAACCTTTGTTTAACTGGCTGTATACTGAATTTGTTTCATGAAGTGAGTGTTTATTGAACGGTAGCATGGGATTCCCACTGAACTGCTTTGAAAGTTTAGCAGGTGGTCGCTATTGAGAAAATGTAGGGCAGGAAAGCCTTGAGTCCCAAGTCAAGTCAAGGATCAGATAGGAAGCCCACCAAATGAAATATCACGAACACACTAACCAAAATAACTTCCTTGCTAGTATACCTCGTTTGAGTCTTAGGGCCGCTGAGCGTCTGTGGCCCTAGTTTTTGTGGTGTGTCCCGCACCCTCGGCACTCGTCGGACCCCCGTCGGCAGCTTTTCAGCCGATTCAGCATGTTGAATTGGCTGAGCCCGTCGGTGACAAGAGATCACTCTGATTGGCTGTTCAGCCAGTGCTAAGCTAGCGAACCAGGGCCGTCGGCTGTAGTCTTTGCGGTGTGTTCAAGTTCTACTTTCTGGCCCAGACGGCAGGCGACGTGAGACGACGTGAGGCGACGCAACAGTCGGCCTTCGTCGCCGCTAGTGGGTTCGGTGTGTCTGGGCCCTTAGCTTTCTCACACTTAGTTTTCCAACTTCATATATAGCATATAACCTCCCACAGCAATGTAATAGTGCTACCATACGACGCCATTCTGTTGACACAAGCATTGCTGCTGATGTCTGCTGGTAACTATATTCACTTTTTTGCAGAATACAATAGCAACTTATCAGATGAATGATGGGTGAATGAAATAATATGGAATTGTTGCAGAGCAAGGTATGAAAAAAAGGGCTGGTGCTTTAGCCATTATGGATTTACTGGATGGAATTCTTCAACCCAGCATTCATATAGCCGGCCTCCTGTTCATCTGACACAGCACACTATAACACCATGCACATGTGGGCCAATTTAACACGCGTTTTAGCCACACGTTGCACAGTTGTCGTTAGCCTGTGCTGCGCTTGACAAGTTGACATTACATATTCTGCCTTTCAACCAGTTGGTGCACAACGAGAAGGCAATGCTGGTGCCCTGACTGCTAAATCTTCTGCTTTTGCCATCATAATTATCTTTATCATGCTGTATGTCAGCTGTACGGTTATAACACCATGAATTATTCATCGAGCCACTGAAGTCATCACCGTCCTCGGCATGCTATGTATGGGTACACATATGTGAGGTTGGATTAGAGCCCACTGGCTTTTCTAGTGTTAAACACATGATGGGCAGTCAAATCAATCATTACCACCTACACACACAGCACCCCTGCCACCTCCACTCCCCAGGAATCTCTTTCCATACGACGGAATAACCCTGAACTATACAAGCCTGCGAAGACACGGCCTGAAGTAAAGCTGGGTTTTCAAGTTGTGAAACTTGATGATTTGGCGGACACGTGTTTTCCGTCTCTTTGCCGTCCATATTGTTAGTAAAGATGAGCCACAGATTGCCGGCCTGGTCACAGAAGGAGAGGTAGCGCAGTGAGAAGACTCCAGCCAGACCTCGTGGAAACTTCTAGCCTGCCCAGATGCAGCAGCAGGTGTTTTCTCCGGCTCCCATTAATAATGCAGCAGACCTTTGGAAGATCCTCTTCAGGCCCACCTGGAAGATATCTCCCGGAGTCTGCGAGGAAAATAAACTACATTCAGCTGACAGTACGCAGATACTAGCTAAACGTGTGGATTGGATGACTGGAACGTTCGGTTGTTGTTGTTGTTGTTGTTGTTGTTGTTGTTTACATTCGGCTGCTCTTGTGGCCCCTAGCCATCCTGCTGAGACTTGGATATGCAGCCGGTCTTGTGGGCGGACAGCTTGTTCCAATACAAAGACTCTCTGTAAAGGCAGTGATTGGATGCTTACAATGATTATACATCAGCGGTGTTTCATAACACTGGTTTTTAATTTACTCGGCAGTTTTAATTTGAAAGGGGCTGATGAGGAAAAACACCTATTGATTGATTATTCTTCTCAGGAAAGGTCACTCATTCCGAATGAACGAGAAAGGTTGAGGAACAAATGCTCCGCCATTAAATAATGATGCACAGGGATGTGTGTGTGTGTGTGTGGGGGGTGTCTGTGTGTGTGTGTGTGTGTGTGGGGGGGGGGTCTTCAAGTGGAAAAAACCAGTGAGTTCTGCGTAGTTAACGTGAACCATCATCAAAGGCCCAGGGAACCAACAAATTATTCTGCTGTCAGAGGGAAATGGTGCAGTACGGGAGGTAATGGAGGTAAGACAATCTGCTGTTGCGTTTATCCTCAATCCCAGCTGCTGTTTTACCACAGTCGGTCGGTCAGACACACAGACGGACTAACAGACAGATAGAAAACTGCATGCGGGGGGGGGGCACATACACAGAATCAACTATACAAAGTTAATCAAGGAGGCATGCAAGGGGACTGAGATGGTTTATGCAACAAATCCTTGCACAACACCGGCACAAGCCCGCTTGTGTGGGTGTGCATACATGGATGATGTTTATTCCAGCATGTGTCGATTCAGCTTGTGTGCAGCAGCTGTGCCAGTAGAACCCTAAAGAACATTGTATTGCTGCAAGCTAGAGGGAGTTATGGGAGCATTTCATCCAAACCATACATTCTTTACACCTGGCACTCTCGTTTACATCAAAGGTGTTTTGGGGTGCTTTGGGTAGTGTAGCGGTCTATTCCATTGCCTACCAACATGAGGATCGCCGGTTCGAATCCCCATGTTACCTTCGGCTTGGTCGGGCGTCCCTACAGACACGATTGGCCGTGTCTGTCCACTGCACTAGCGCCTCCTCTGGTCGGTCAGGGCACCTGTTCAGGGGGGAGGGGGAACCGGGGGGAACAGCATGATCCTCCCACACGCTACGTCCCCCTGGTGAAACTCCTCACTGTCAGGTGAAAAGAAGCGGCTGGTGACTCCACATGTATGGGAGGAGGCATGTGGTAGTCTGCAGCCCTCCCCGGACCAGCAGAGGGGGTGGAGCAGAGACCGGGACGGCTCAGAAGAGTGGGGTAATTGGCTGGATACAACTGGGGAGAATAAGGGGGACGAAACACCCCCCCCCCCAAGAAAAAAGGTGTTTTGGTGACTCATAAGCATGTTGGTGGCATCAGGTAGGCTGCCTCGTGTCAACCAGGTGTTGGCTTGCAGGTAAACCGTGGTGGGGCAGGAGAGCCACGGGGTCACGGTGCAGCGATGCTGAGCTTACACCGAGGCCAGAACTGAGAACCCGGTTCATCCTCCTCTCTTGACCGTACATATGTTTTACTCATAAAGGCCTTTGGAGTGGCATTTATGAGTCGGTGCAGAGTCAGGGGTGCAAATAATTCTCCCACCTATTCAGAGATGTAATTACCCCGTTACATTTGCACCTCCGGTAGCAAAGAGGTTTTTTTTTTTTTTTTAGTGTTGTTTTTTTAACTCTGCTTTGCAAGGCTGCCAGGAGCACTGGGGGGTGTATTTGTGGATCATTCTGGAGTCTGCATTTTTAATAACTTTTGTTTGTGTGTGCAATATTCATTAAAAAAAAAAAAGAAATCAACAGCCCACTTACTCTCAAATTGAAGCATTTGTTTCATAATTATGCCGTTATCTCACCGTAATTAGGGCATCATGAAATAAAGTGTAATCACTTTTCGCTATATAAAACGTGTTATACTCTGCTGAGAGTGCAAGATTTGTATCACCATATATCAAATTAGGCTGTCCTCATTCTGTCAAGTCTCACGACCAGCCGAGGAGGTGGCAGTGCTCTCCTGGCTCTGAATGGGTTCTCCTCTTTTTGCTTCGGCAGGGATGTAGGTCACAAGCAATGACAACCCAAACAAATGTCGTCTTTAAATCTGAGGAACTTGGATTGAATTGATTCAATTATGCTCTCATTCTTTCATTCGTTCATGCCGACTCGGGAAGGTTGCTTGCCTGTCTGCGTGTTAAAACCCAGCTCTCTTCAGCGTGTAGCACAGAACCAACCAGGATTACGTCTCTAATAGAATTATTTTATTTTCGGTCTCTGATGACTTCTACTGTGGAAATGGGAAGGATATGAATTATTGGCAGTACTGTGAAGTCTAAACGCAACCCGGGGGTCCGATCCCATTCATTTATTTTACAGCGCCTAAGAATTTAATCACCGAAAAGGCTACGTGCTTTTTACTCAGCAGTCATACCATTGTTATGTAGCTTAAATCGACAGGATGGGACTCCATATTAGCAGAGTGCACTTTATACATGGTGTTTAAGATGTAGTTTAGCCAGCCAGCCAGCCAGCCAGCCATCTAGCCAGCCAGCCAGCCAGCCAGCCAGCCAGCCAGCCAGCCATCCATCCAGCCATCCAGCCAGCCAGCCCCAGCCAGCCAGCCAGCCATCCATCCATCCAGCCAGCCAGCCAGCCAGCCAGCCAGCCAGCCAGCCAGCCATCCATCCATCCATTATCCGAACCGCGTATCCTGCTCTCAGGGCCATGGGTTGCTGGAGCCTATCCCAGCAGCCATTGGGCGGCAGGCGGGGAGACAGCCTGGACAGGCCGCCAGGCCTCACAGATATAGTTTATGATAAAGTAAAGTGGAAGATTTAATTACACATTGGGAGCTGCATCTGTCTCGGCACACATCTATATTTTATTCTTTTGGGAAGGCTCATCACAGGGATGAATTGTAGATCAATGCAGATCCTGACAGAGGCAGCGGAGTCACGTCCCCATGCCCCCGCCATGACGTGTGGTATTGCAATCGATTAAACGCCGGCAGCGCAGTGATGTGCATCAATTTCTATCCAATGTTGAAAATATAAGATCAGGGGAGAAGTGGGGGAAATGCCAGCGACTTCTTCTCAGCTCGGTTTTGAATGCTGCATAAAAGTGGATGGGTACGATAATCTGTGGAATATTTGACAGCATAAGGAATGCCCGTTGATATTAAAACGGACGATGAATAAAGAATCAAACTTAAATAATGCAATTGATTTGTTATAAAAAAGATGAATAAAGTTAATTCGTTAAATTCAATGTAATTTTTTAAGCTTAAAGCAGCTCCAGGTTAGATTTAAATCAATTATACGTTAAATATTTACTTACACTCAATATCAAATGTGGTTTTGCTGAGTTCCCCCAAACCGGCTCCAGGAAAGCGTAGCGCTGGCGACGCCTGTGTGTGTCAGCTGTGGTGACACCACATTTATCACAGTTATCTTCACCATCACAAGCCAAACTCAAACCACCTTGAGGAAAACAGCCGCTCTATTCCTTCTTCCCTCCCCACCGACGTCCTGCTTCATGGTAAAAAGAAATCCGTTGGCTGGATTGATCTGGAATAATGGACTAAGTATCAGTCTCGTGAGGCCCTAGTTGGCCTGTAGAGTTCATGATGCCAACAGGGCGTCAATAGGCTCCACGTGGAACGTCCACGTGGCTCATGACACGTTTCATACGGCGTTCGAGCCATTTCCGTTTCCACAAAGAAGTGGCTGGTAAATGAAGCCTTTCGGTGTGACGGGCCCACTGACACACATGCAACAATCTGCCGATACCAGATCTCCTTTTTCTTGAATGTTGTTGGTGGTGGTGGTGGTGTTGGTGGTGGTGGTGGTGGTGTTGGTGTTGGTGTTGGTGTTGGGCCAAGGTCAAGCCCTACACCCCCGCCCGACCACTTGGCTCTGCTGCCTCAGGACGCCTGGTTGCCCCGTCCCTCAGAGGCCCCTGCTGCTGATCGACCCGGTCCCGGCTCTGTTCTGTCCTGCCCCACAGTGGTGGGATGAACTCCCCACTGATGTCAGGACAGCAGAGTCGCTGCCCATCTTTCAGCGCAGGTTGAAAACTCATCTCTT
Organism: Lampris megalopsis; assembly: GCA_022114975.2. NCBI lineage: Eukaryota > Metazoa > Chordata > Actinopteri > Lampriformes > Lampridae > Lampris > Lampris megalopsis. Next base: position 1,167,332 of record JAJHIY020000444.1, read on the forward strand.
TAAGAACTACGACCCTGTTACTTGTTCTTAGCACTTATTGTATTCACTCATTAAAAATACAAAAAAAATCTCTTTCTTGCGCTTTTACTTTAGCACTGGTTTTGTTCTGAGATGCTTGTTTAGATGCACTTATGACCATGAGGCTCCCTAATTGTATCCAGCCAGTTACCCCACTCTTCCAAGCCGTCCCGGTCTCTGCTCCACCCCCTCTGCTGATCCGGGGAGGGCTGCAGACTACCACATGTCTCCTCCCACACATGTGGGGTCACCAGCCGCTTCTTTTCACCTGACAGTGAGGAGTTTCACCAGGGGGATGTAGCGCATGGGAGGATCACGCTATTCCCCCCAGTTCCCCCTCCCCCCTGAACAGGCGCCCCGACCGACCAGAGGAGGCGCCAGTGCAGCAACCAGGACACATACCTACATCTGGCTTCCCACCCACAGACACAGCCAATTGTGTCTGTGGGGACGCCCGACCAAGCCGGAGGTAACACGGGGATTCAAACTGCTGATCCCCGTGTTGGTAGGCAACAGAATAAACCGCTACGCCACCCGTCACATACACACAAACTTCACATAAAAACACACAAACTTCACATACGAACACACAAACTTCACATACAAACACACAAACTTCACATACAAACACACAAACTTCACAGACAAACACACAAACTTCACATACAAACAGGTGTAGGAGTGCAAACTGCTATGGCAACGCCTTTAATATTTAAAACACTTGAACAAATCAAGTGCACAGCAATGCATTCAAATGTGGGGACTACTGGATATCTTTGTAGAACTGTTGAATTACTCATTAATGAAGCAACTTGTTAATTTGTGCTCCAGCATTTTGGCTACGTGTGTTTGAAACTGCATTATTACATATGTATGACTCATAAAAACAGCTCCAGACTATCTTTTCCCCTAGCATCACGGGATTTCGTTGCACCCTTTATTTATTTATTTATTTTCTTAGTACAGCATGGTGTTAATCAATAACCTGCTGTGCTGTGCTGTGCTCTGCGTGCTGCTGAATAATTATCTTAATTTGCATACCTTAGTTTTGCATTGATGTAAAGATTGACGGAGGCTCGAGACTTGATATTTGCAAAATATTTTATTCTGAATGTTAATTTTGAATTCGAAGGTTTGAATTTGGTGAGTGGGAACCCCTGTGGCGCTCTGTTGGGCGGTGCTGAACTGGACGACCGTTTCCCTGAGGCCAAGCTTCTGAACAGGCGAGCCAGGAGACCGCTTGGAGCCCCAGGCAGTAGGGGGGCCCCGAGGGCTGACAGAGTTTACTCCAAAGCAGTGACCGCAACCCCCTCCACCTTAAACAACCAGTGGACGATTTGCAATGACATGACATCACAGTAGGAAACCTCCCTTGTAGGGGCCCCGTGTCATTCGCGTTGCACGTGCGCCGCCTGCGCCCCTCGACAGTGAAGGTGACATCATGTGCACGTCTGGAATCAAAAACGTTTATATTTCCTATATTTTTTGTTGCCGTCAGATTATTTATAACGTAATGGCGACGAACGCTGGTTGGGGGCCCCTCCTGAGAATTTTTGCCAAGGGCCCCAACAGACCCTAGCATCGCCACTGCCGTTTCCTTCTCCTCCGCTGAGCGAGTACTCTCACCTAACCGCTGAACAGGACTCGGGTGGGTGGGGTGCTCAGTGTCTCTAGTCATGCATCGCTCCCTGCAGGTTTGGTGTCTCTTACCGTCGTCGTGCAACTTCAAAGTTTCCAGCTTAAAGTGTGTTGACCCAGTAAAAGTTGAGAGCTGCCTGCAGTGGATGGGCCACATACGCACACAGCACAGCACAGCACAGCACAGCGCAGCACAGCACAGCACAGCACAGCACAGCACAGCACAGCGCTCCCCCCCTCGTACCGCAGCCACCACGGCCACTGTGTTAGCCATTGTGTTTGAAAGCAGAACTTCTTCTTCTTCTTCTTCCCCGGCTCAGGCGGTCTCTCCCTGCCTGCACTCTCATCAGCAGTGGCGTCTGAGTCAGAGCCTCTCGTTGGCACTCCCTCCTCACCAGCCTGCTCTCTCTCTGTCCTCGTTTTGCTTTCTGAAATAATCAGCCATCGGCTCCTTCATTTCTGGAACACGGTAACGGCTAAATGGATTATGGACTGCTTTCATACAGCACTTTGCTGCTCTGCCCACCACTCACAGTGCTGCACAGTGCTGCACAGTGCACGCCTCACCTTCACCCTTTCACACACACACACATTCACACACCGCTGGAGGAGGCTGCCATGCAAGGAGCCAACCTGCTCATCAGGAGCACTTAGTGTCTTGCTCAAGGACACTTCCACACACTCTCTGGAAGAGCCGGGGATCGAACCAGTGGCCTTGCAGTTACTAGATGACCCACTCTACCTCCTGAGCCATGCAGCCTAGTTGACACATTTGGCAGCTTTGCCGGCGTAACTCGTGCGTTTGTGCCACTGGCATGAATGCAACCGTGGGACGTTTTAACTCGCAAACTCTGGAGCCCTAACTCGTGGATCGTATCGTCAGCCCGTTATCCGATGAGTGAATTACGTCAATATCGGCACCCGATACCGATGTTGGATGGGATCGGTCCCAACTCGACCCCCTGACATGTAAGCCCTACGGAGGAAAAGGTCAAGAGAGGAGAAAATGAAAACCAAAGACAAAGAAAGACGACAATCACATCCTTGTGTATGTAGACGTCTGTCAGAACAATTGGGAAGGTGTTTGGCCAATCGCCCCACTCTTCCGAGCCGTCCCGGTCTCTGCTCCACCCCCTCTGCTGATCCAGGAGGGCTGCAGACTACCACATGCCACCTCCCATACATGTGGAGTCACCAGCCGCTTCTTTTCACCTGACAGTGAGGAGTTTCACCAGGGGGACGTAGCGCATGGGAGGACCACGCTATTCCCCTCAGTCCCCCCTCCCCCCTGAACAGATACCCCGACTGACCAGAGGAGGCGCTAGTGCAGCGACCAGGACACGTACCCACATCCGGCTTCCCACCCACAGACACGGCCAATTGTGCCTGTAGGGATGCCCAACCAAGCCGGGGGTAACACGGGGATTCGAACCGGCGATCCCCGTGTTGGTAGGCAACGCAATAGACCGCGGCGCCTCCCGGAGGCCTGTTGGTGTTGTTTAAGGAGGAGGTTACCATCTCCATCAAGGCCACAGTGCTTTGCTTACCTGATATACCTACGCTGAAATATTGCTGCGTGAAGGAAGCCTGCTTTCAGCCCAACAACCCAGCCCGTTGTGTTGCTCAGTGGGTCCTTGGTGGTGTCTGTCCTCCCGCCCCGTCCACCTGCACAGGGATCCCTTCGGCACGTTTCAAGGAACTACCACGCTCCCGCTAGATGGTAAAGGAACACAAAGCATTAATGAACTGTTCAATAGACGTTGGCTCCTTCCTCCCTGAAGCAGCGGCTAATGGCTTGTGGTCCCTCCCGAGAGCTCCCTAAACCCTCTCCCCTATAGCTCCCATATCACATCATTACCGAGGCGTTCCTCGCCGCATTTTGTGCGCAGTCAGTCTTTTCTACATATTATTAAACCAGTCGCACACCTGATGAAGCCTGAATGCAACACGTATTCCCAGCTCGCATCACTTCTGCTTTCATCTCACACGTGTGGCTCCCGTCTCCACATGGGCATTGTCAAACGCCACAAGGGCGCAGCAGAGATTGTGCGCATGAACGCCTCGCTGGTGGGTCGTTATTAATTATCATCAGGTAGCATCGTCAGGCTGATGAAACACAAGCCTGGGAATCTCACAGCCCCCGTCCCAGTGTGTGTCTCACGTTTTATTGCTCTGTGCGCTGTTGGTGATAAGGGCAGGCCTGTTGTAGATACTCTGACATGCCGTCCCTGTGTGAGGGACAGACTGCTGTCCTGGAAACACGCGACCAAGTCAACTACCCTAATCCTGCACGTGTCACGGGGGGGGGGGCGCCGCTTTCAAAACAAGTTCACAAGTTGTATATCGGGAATTATTGTTGGACGTGTTCTTCCCGTTCCGTTTTCATGTGGCTCTGCATTCACTACTGCACATGACAGTGAGAGGGAATCTACTACTACCACTACTATTACTACTACTACTACTACCACCACTACCACCACTACTACTACTACCACTACTACCACTACTACCACCACTACTATTACTACTACCACTATCACTACTACCACTACTACCACCACCACCACTACTGCTACCACCACTACTACTACCACCACTACTACTACCACCACCACTACCACCACTACTACTACTACTACCACCACTACCACTACTACCACCACTACTACTACCACCACTACTACTACTGCCACCACTACCACCACTACCACTACTACCACCACTACTACTACTACTACTACCACCACTACTACCACCACTACTACTACTACCACCACTACTACTGCTACTACTTTCGGCTGCTCCCGTTAGGGGGCGCCACAGCAGATCATCTGTTTCCATCTCTTCCTGTCCTCTGCATCTTCCTCTGTCACACCAGCCACCTGCATGTCCTCCCTCACCACCTCCATAAACCTCCTCTTTGGCCTTCCTCTTCTCCTCTTCCCTGGCAGCTCCATATTCAGCATCCTTCTCCCAATATACCCAGCATCTCTCCTCCACACATGTCCAAACCATCTCCATCTTGTCTCTCTTGCTTTGTCTCCAAACCGTCCAACCTGAGCTGTCCCTCTAATATACTCCTTCCTAATCCTGTCCTTCTTCATCACTCCCAATGAAAATCTCACCATCTTTATCTCTGCCACCTCCAGCTCCTCCTCCTGTCTTTTCATCAGTACCACTGTCTCCAAACCATACAACATAGCTGGTCTCACTACCATCTTGTAAACCTTCCCTTTAACTCTTGCTGGTACCCTTCTGTCACACATCACTCCTGACACACTTCTCCACCCACTCCACCCTGCCTGCACTCTCTTCTTCACCTCTCTCCTGCACTCCCCCTTACTTTGGACAGTTGACCCCAAGTATTTAAACTCAAAATATGCAGCTGAAAAGTGAGAGGGAATGAGCTACTGTAAATATCAGTACATGTTGACTGTCTTCAGTTATTTATATAGGTACACTCATATTATATTTCTACCCTGTATAGACTTGCTTTGCATTTTTGTGTTTGTCTGATGCAGATTGTTCTGGTATGTTCGGTGACAACGCTAACAAAAGACCCTCAAAAGCTGTGCCGGTATCTTTTATACCAGTCCATGAACTGCATAAAGCCAGTAGTCACTCTGAGGTGTTAATGATGGCCGTAATAATACATCCTTCCCTTCGATTGTGAAGAAAATTAATTCTGAAGTCACTCGTTCATGCTGGATATTATCATAAGAGGCATTGCTCATGCTTTTCATGCTATGAAACAAGGAAGTGTTTTTATTTTTATTTTGTATTTATTTATTTTGCAATTTCTCAAGCAAGTTTTAATTTTCCTTGGCATTCTTATGACTTGATTTATTTGTGGTGTGCTTCTCAGCATCTCCCTGTGTATTGAATTATATGTAACAGGGCATCCAGGTAGCGTAGCGGTCTATTCCGTTGCCTACCAACACGGGGATCTCCAGTCCCTACAAGCATAGTTGGCCATGTCTGCAGGTGGGAAGCCAGATGTGGGTATGTGTCCTGGTCACTGCACTAGCGCCTCCTCTGGTTGGTTGGGGCGCCTGTTCGGGGGGGGGGGACTGAGGGGAATAGAGTGATCCTCCCACACACTACGTCCTCCTGGTGAAACTCCTCACTGTCAGGTGAAAAGAAGCAGCTGGTGACTCCACATGTATGGGAGGAGGCATGTGGTAGTCTGCAGCCCTCCCCGGATCAGCAGAGGGGGTGGAGCAGAGACCGGGATGGCTCGGAAGAGGAGGGTAATTGGCCGGATACAACTGGGGAGAAAAACGGGGGGGGGGGGAAGAGATGTAATAACGATGCATTTTTGTCTCAATCACACTTCATGTTGATAAAGTGTCAAAATCTTAAAGTGCTTTATACCATCACGAACAACAACACAAACTAAAAAGAAAAGTGGGCAAACGTAACCAACAGGAAAGTTAGCGGGGGAAAGCCAACAACTCGTTTGGCTCGGGGTCAGGGATGTTTTCTAGAAAGGTCATTTTCAGATGGGAAGCAAGTCATGGAGCTGGAAAGAAACTCATTAACTCACTCATTCACAATGTCATGATTAGCGACATCTTTGCTGGGGGAAGGCGGTGGGGAGTCACAGTTTGATAGAAGGGCTCTGAATTTGAAATGTGTCAAGTGAGGCTTGAAAAGATTGAAGATGACAACAAAAAAAGTACACAACAATATGTTAATTATGCAGCACTAAATGAAAAAATCACTGTTCAGCCCCCTGCCAGCCCCCCTCAGAAAGATAATATTTTTTCTGCTCACAACTCTTCAGTGAAATATGCCATTATAAGCCTCGTGCCCACCAAACATATGTATTTTATTTCAAATAAAGTAGGTATCAGTGATGGCTGGTGTTAAAAAATGTTTGGGGAGCACAATGTACCTTGGTGGGTGTGAACATGATTGACAGCCACGAGAATTGTCCAATCACATTAGATCAAAAACATTAAAACAATACCAATTCACTGCCCACAAAAGTGGGGGTGTCTGGGGCAGCACAGAACTGCGCCCCCTGGAAAATCTGAAGAAACCAATCAGACAGCAGCCTCAGGTCACCTGCTCGCCACAAGTTTGAGGGCTTACATAAGGTGTCGTTTGGCCGGCGCCCCTCACCCAGGAAGTATATGTATTCAGACAGGAAGTATATGTATTCAGACAGGAAGTATATGTATTCAGACAGAAATCAACCAAACACCATTTGAACCAATATTTAATGCTGCTGACAGGCGCTCACAGACTGACAACACTTTTATTTCATAATTATTTGCATTATACTACTACTACTACTCCTACTACTACTTTCGGCTGCTCCCGTTAGGGGTCGCCACAGCGGATCATCTGTTTCCATCTCTTCCTGTCCTCTGCATCTTCCTCTGTCACACCAGCCACCTGCATGTCCTCCCTCGCCACATCCATAAACCTCCTCTTTGGCCTTCCTCTTCTCCTCTTCCCTGGCAGCTCCATATTCAGCATCCTTCTCCCAATATACCCAGCATCTCTCCTCCACACATGTCCAAACCATCTCAATCCTGCCTCTCTTGCTTTGTCTCCGAACCGTCCCACCTGAGCTGTCCCTCTAATATACTCGTTCTTAATCCTGTCCTTCATCACTCCCAATGAAAATATTAGCAATTATTTGCACTATACAACTAAATTATATTTAACATGTTTGAGCAGATTTTCATCTCTTGATATTTGAAGGGGGCAGCACCCCAGTACCCTGTACTGGCCAGCCAAATGTTTTTGTTGCATATAAGTTAACTGCAAACATCGTCCATAGACCTGAGTTCTCCACATAATTGCTATTTATGCAGCAAACCTGTACACTGGATGCTCCTCTAGTCACTTCTTCAACTCTCTCCCTTGTTTCCTATTAATCTTTCCAACTCAGCCTAGGTTTGACAGTCCTAATTATCTCTGCCAGGAGGGAATATTGCATTTGGTTGCATGCGTCTGTGTGTTTGTGTCTGTATCTGTCTGCAGCTAATCTCACATACTACTGGACCTATCAACCTAATATTTTTTGTGCACAGAAGAATCTATCATGATTACAGTGATTCAAAATGTTTGTTCTTGATACTGCCGCTCCCTCTCTTCATTTACTCTCTAACTCGCTTGACCAAGGCGGCTCTCTGTTGCTGCCTGATCTGAGTCAACCATAGATGAGTCGCGCATGTACACGGTTGACTTAGATCAGGCAGCAACAGTGTCAAAAAATGATGTATTGAAGAATGAGTCTTGAAAGTAAACGAGAATTTGATCGTATTTCACAAGTCAGCAAATCATTTACTGAGCATCTCAGCACAGGAGAACTGGAGGAACACTGGATGAACCAAAGATAATAACCTCTGTCTTTGTGTTCTTTATTTCCTAACTGGGCGTTTGTCAAAGCCAGGAGGACAACCAAACAGTGCATCAGTGGATTGAAAAGAGGAGAAGGACAACAGCTGCCTAAGCATAAAGCAGCGGTGATTCTGTATGAGGCAGGAGTGTCAGAAAAGATGAGATGCATATTTTCCAAACACTGCATCTCAGTTGCTTTCAAACCCCAAAACACGCTGCGACAGAAATTGGTCCACCCCAAGAATTGGGTCCCCCGGCACAAACAGAGCAGTATAGTGTAGCTGTTAAGTGCCAGGAGGATTGCCATTTGTAGTCTACACCATCTACAGGCCAGTGGCCACTCTTTCAAGGATGAGGATTTGCACATCCTTGATAGGGAGGAACGCTGGTTTGAATGGGGAGTCAAAGAGGCCATCTATGTGACAAGGGAATGACCATCCCTGAACCGAGGGTGGGATGAGGGGAAATAAGACTACATTTGTCACCATCTTACAATGCTGTGATTGCAACTATTCCCCAATCCTCTGTGAATAGTACACATGGCCATTGTAACTCTAGTTAATGGTCACGGTAATTTGCATAGGAAACTGGTCATTGGTTTGGGTCGTTATGCCACTGTATATTTTATAAGGGTGGGGACACCTGCAGTCAGTTGAGACTGAAGCGGTCACTTAAAAAAATTATGAAACGTTTCTCCCAATAAACGTTGTGTCCAGATGCACTGATTCAACTTTCTGTGACATCCCTTAAATATGTGATCAATTTTTGCATGAGAGTGAAAGGGAGACATACAGTGCATCCGGAAAGTATTCACACCCCTTCACTTTCCCCACATTTTGTTATGTTACAGCCTTATTTCAAAATGGATTTAATTTCTTTTTTTCCCCTCATCAATCTGCACACAATACCATATAATGACAAAGTGAAAAGGGTTTTGTAGAATTTTTTTGCAAATTTATTAAAAATAAAAAACTGAAATATTGCATGTACATAAGTATTCACACCCTTTGCTATGACACTCAAAATTGAGCTCAGGTTCATCCTGTTTCCACTGATCATCCTTGAGATGTTTCTACATCTTGATTGGAGTCCACCTGTAGTAAATTCAATTGATTGGACATGATTTGGAAAGGCACACACCTGTCTATATAAGGTCCCACTGTTGACAGTGCATGTCAGAGCAGAAACCAAGCCATGAAGTCAAGGGAATTGTCTGTGGACCTCCGAGACAGGATTGTATCAAGGCACAGATCTGGGGAAGGGTACAAAAAAATTTCTACAGCTTTGAAGGTCCCGAAGAGCACAATGGTCTCCATCATTTGTAAATGGAAGAAGTTTGGATCCACCAGGACTCTTCCTAGAGCTGGCCACCCAGTCAAACTGAGCAATCGGGGGAGAAGGGCCTTGATCAGGGAGGTGACCAAGAACCCGATGGTGACTCTGACAGAGCTCCAGTGTTCCTCTGTGGAGATGGGAGAACCTTCCAGAAGGACAACCATCTCTGCAGCACTCCACCAACCAGGCCTTTATGGTAGAGTGGCCAGACGGAAGCCTCTGCTCAGTAAAAGGCACATGACAGCCCGCTTGGAGTTTGCCAGAAAGCACCTAAAGGACTCTCGGACCATGAGAAACAAGATTCTCTGGTCTGATGAAACCAAGATTGAACTCTTTGGCCTGAATGCCAAACGTCACGTCTGGAGGAAACCAGGCACCTCTCATCACCTTGCTAATACCATCCCTACAGTGAAGCATGGTGGTGGCAGCATCATGCTGTGGGGATGTTTTTCAGCGGCAGGAACTGGGAGACTAGTCAGGATCGAGGGAAAGATGCATGGAGCAAAGTACAGAGAGATCCTTGATGAAAACCTGCTCCAGAGCGCTCAGGACCTCAGACTGGGGCGAAGGTTTACCTTTCAACATGACAACGACCCTAAGCACACAGCCAAGACAACGAAGGAGTGGCTTCGGGACAAGTCTGTGAATGTCCTTGAGTGGCCCAGCCAGAGTCCAGACTTGAACCCCATTGAACATCTCTGGAAAGACCTGAAAATAGCTGTGCAGCGACGCTCCCCATCTAACCTTACAGAGCTTGAGAGGATCTGCAGAGAAGAATGGGAGAAATACCCCAAATATAGGTGTGCCAAGCTTGTAGCTTCATACCCACAAAGACTATAGACTGTAATCGCTGCCAAGAGTGCCTCAACCAGGTACTGAGTAAAGGGTGTGAATACTTATGTACATGCAATATTTCAGTTTTTTATTTTTAATAAATTTGCAAACATTTCTACAAAACATTTTTCACTTTATCATTATGGGGTATTGTGTGTAGATTGATGAAAAAAAATGAATTTAATCCATTTTGGAATAAGGCTGTAACATAACAACATGTGGGGAAAGTGAAGGGGTGTGAATACTTTCCAGGTGCACTGTATATCATTGCCTTGTGGTTTCTCTCTCTTAAGGCCATTTGGCAGGAGATGAATAGATGGGTTTTCGAGCTGGTGGATGGATCCAAACAGTGCAGGTGGAATTGTATACCTGTGATAATTCTCTCTATGGAGGATGGCTGCATTTTGTGGGATTCAAAACAATGAACCATAAAGGCACGAATGGTGGAAATATTTACAGGCAAAATAACGACAGAGAAGGTGGCACAAAAGTAGGTGAAGTAAGACCATGCCGAATAATGCATTTTTAATGTGGGCTTAGCTAAACCAGATCACATATAGCAAGAAGCAGAGGGCATATAGGTTTGCGGGGAAGTGTTTAATCTAGCACGGTTTGAATGAAGGGGAGGCAGGTCAGGCTGGATGACACTGCCTCTGGGCACAATTGGCGAAATTCTAACCGCGAGAAAGAATCAGCAATTATATTATAGTTATTACAGGTATATAATATATTATAATTGCGATATTATTATATAGTCTATGTTGGCAAGCGATGACTGGATGCTGGTCAAGGCTGACAAGATGGAGTTATCCTCCAGGTCTGCGGAGTTGGCTGCTGGGGCTGGGACTCGTGCGCTATTTGACTGCGGCCGGAATTGGGATTGCAGCGGTTTTCCAGGGGACAGAGGAGTTTGAGGCTCTGCAGTTGGGGGTTCAGTACTAATGTTTTCCAAGAACAATGCAAAAAGCTCTTCATGAGAAGATCCTACTAGAGCCGTAATATTGTTTGAAAACAAGGCTTCCTTCCAGGAGCCTGGGCACTGGCCATTCCCTAACGCTGGGAGTATTTGAAGTTTTACTTGCCAGACGTGTGAATGGGAATGGCCTTCTCTTCACAAGTGGGTTCTTCTGCCTCACATTGCTGATGCTGTGACTCCATGATGCAGTCAGTCTGCCATGGATCCTCGTCATGGACGGGGATTGACATGACAAGCAGCAGGGTATGCTAAAGCATGTAGACCGATGGCATAGTCATTCTCATGTGGGAGGGTTTGCAAAGTGGCTTGCAGAAGAAGTAGAAAGAGTAGGCATGCTAAAGCAACTTAAATAAGGCGCCCTTTGTGAGATTTGCCACTTGGATGCATAGAAGGGAATCAGCTGAGCCATCAACTGATGGGGGCTGGCTTTGAGATCAGATGCTATCAGCTGATGTAGCTGGGAATGTGGGCTGAGCTTGACTTCGTGGCCTGCCTGAACTAATGCTATGCTCAATGTTTATTCTGAAAACAAAAATCAATACCTCACAATGATAAATGATCATCCATCCATCCATCCATCCATCCATCCATCCGTCCATTTTCCGAACCGCTTATCCTGCTCTCAGGGTCGCGGGGATGCTGGAGCCTATCCCAGCAGTCATTGGGCGGCAGGCGGGGAGACACCCTGGACAGGCTGCCAGGCCATCACACAGGGCCAACATACATCCTATCCAGAAAAATATTATTATTAAAAATGTATTTGGGTATTCAGACAAAAGAAATTTCCAGTTTTCATGTTAAAACACCAGGATTAAGAATTTTAGTATGGCACACACACTTGCTTGCTTGCTGGTTGTCCATCGTGCCCGATGATGACCATCTTCTTCTATTTGTGGGTCCTTTGGTGGCTGAATAGTCCGATCCTGGATGCACAGTTGCGGTTGCAGACCAGGCATGTAAAAGTGGTGCTGGGGGGGTAGTGGTAGCTTTGCGAGCATGCCTCTTTGCACGCTTTGCTACACGGTGTTGTGTGCGCTGGTTTTCCATGTACTTCACTCCCTCTGAGATGTGAGAGCGCCAGGTTGTACGGCAGAAAGCAAGTTCCTCCAAAGAAGAGGGGTTGATCTGGCATCTTTTTAGTGTGGTCTTCATTTGGTCTTTGAACCACTTCTTCTGCCCACCAGCAGTGCGTTGACCAAGGCGTAGTTGGCCGTAAAGGACTTTTCGTGGGAGTCGTTCGCTGGGCATGCGAATAACATGCCCAAGCCACCTGAGTTGATGGTGTTTTAGGGTAGACTCCACGCTGCAGCTGCCTGCCCACTCCAACACCTCTGTGTGTGGCACTCTGTCCTCCCAAGTATTGCCGAGGATCCTCTGGAGACATTTTACATGGAAGGCCTCCAGGCTTCTGAGATGGTGGCTGTAGATGGTCCATGCCTCACATCCATAGAGTAGTGTGGGGATGCACACTGCTTTGTAAACAAGCACTTTAGTGTGGAGATTGAGGTTGCCGTTTTGGAAAACCCTTCTCCTTAGCCTGCCAAAAGATGTTGAGGCTTGTTTGAGGCGGTGCTGAATCTCATCGTCTATTTTGCAGGCGTCGGATAGCATACTTCCCAGATATTTGAAGGCAGGAACAGTGGCCAGTTGTTGCCCTTCTGCTGTGAAGGTTGTTGGGTGGTTTGGGAGGCCGGCAGTCAACTGACAGATTACCTCTGTCTTTTGGGTGTTAATAACCAGTCCCATTCTCCTATATGCAGTTACAACTGCCGACAGAGTGTTTTGTAGAGCTTCTGGTGTGTGAGCTACCAGGGCACAATCGTCGGCATACTGTAGCTCAATAATGGTCTCAGAGGTCAACTTGGTGGTTGCCTGAAACCTCCTGATGTTAAATAGGTTACCATCAAGCCTGAAGTCAATGGTGACTCCAGCCTGCTTCTCCAGCCTCCTTCGTAGCAGTGTTGTAACAGAGACTAAGAAGATATTGAACAGGACTGGGGCTAGCTAGCACACAGCCTTGTCTGACTCCAGTCTGCACACCAAAGGGCTCAGAACTGCGGTTCCCCACTACCATTCGGGCCATCATTCCTGAGTGAAACTGTCCAAGAATGGTAAGAAACTTGGGTGGACATCCAAATTTCTTCAGGACTTGCCACAGCAGGGCCCGGTTAACTGTATCAAATGCCTTTGAGAGGTCTATGAATGCTATGTATAAATCCTTGTGCTGTTCTCTGCATTTCTCCTGGAGCTGGCGTGTCACAAAGATCATGTCAATGGTCCCTCTATCCTTTCGGAAGCCGCATTGTGACTCTGGTATGACCTGTTCGGCTATTGCGAGTGTTAGTCTGCGGAGCATGATCTTGGCTAGAACCTTTCCTGCAATGGCCAGCAGTGAAATACCCCTACTGTTGGAGCAGATGGATTTGTCTCCTTTGTTTTTATAAATGGCCACAATGTTGGCATCTTTCCACTGTTGGGGCACACACTCGCGACGCCACACCTCAAGGATATAGAGATACAGTGTCCTCGTACAGAGGTAGCCTCCTTCCTTGAGGATTTCAGCTGGAATATTATCAGGTCCAGGGGTTTTGTTGTTTTTTAGGGTCTTGACTGCATGTAGGATTTCTTTAAAAGATGGTGGGAGGTCTAGGTCTTGCAAGGTAGGCTGTTGAGGGAGTTCTGCCAGTACAGTTGAGTCCACTGGGGTGGGCTGGTTGAGCAGGGTGTTAAAATGCTCGGCCCACCGCTCCACTAACAGGGCCTGATCCTTGATGAGAGTTGTTCCATCAGCAGACCTAACGGGTGTCAGGGAGCAGTTTCTGGGGCCATAGATGGCCTTAACTGCATCATAGAAACCATGCATGTCGTTCCTGTCTGCATGAGCCTGGATTTCGTTGGCTTTCAAAATCCACCACTCATTTTGCAGTTTCCGCAGAGTTGCTTGGGCCTCAGAGCGGAGGTCTTGCCGTTTTTTCTTGAGAGGTTGGGATAGTGGGTTGCTGAGGGCAGCTCTGTGTGCCTTATGCATGTTGTCCAGGAGGGTGGAGATTGTTCCGGCATTGTCATCAAACCAGTCCTGGTGTTTCTTGGTTTTGAAGCCAATGGATTGGGCTGCATTGTCAAAGAGGGTGGTGCTCAGAGAGGTCCACTTTTCATCCATCCCAGACTCTGAGTTGATCAGCTGTTCAATGTCAACTAAGTTGTCGGCTAGAGAATGACGGAAGGTGTTTCGGGTGTCGCTGTTGGACAGTCTGGCGCAGTGGAGTGGTTTCTTTTTTGGCCCAGATTGGCGTCTCAAGGGTCGGACATGTACTCTGACTTTTGTCAGGATCATACGGTGGTCTGTCCAGCAGTCTGCTCCTCGCATAGCTCTTGTAAGGAGCACGTCTTTAAGATCAACCCGCCTCACGATAGCATAATCAAGCAGGTGCCAGTGTTTGGATCTGGGATGCATCCAGGATGCCTTGTATTTATTCTTTTGTTGGAAAATGGTGTTTGTGATGGTGAGGTCATGTTCCGAGCACAGACTAAGAAGTCTTATGCCATTGGGGTTGACTTTTCCAATGCCGTGGGCGCCAATCACTCCATTCCAATTTTGCATATTCTTCCCAACTCGGGCATTAAAATCACCAAGCAAAATGACTTTGTCGCTCCTTGGGATGTTGATGAGTACATCATCGAGTGCCTGGTAGAAGCGATCTTTCTCTTCATCATGAGATGGTGAAGTTGGAGCATAGGCACTTATCAAGGTGATGTATCGACATTTTGCAAGGGGTATACGGAGAGTCATAAGCCGCTCATTAATGCCCACTGGTGTTTCTTCGAGTTTGGGTAAGAGACTGTTCTTAATTGCAAAACCAACTCCATGGATGTGTTGACCTCCTAGGGGGTATCCTTTCCAAAAGAAGGTATAGCCCTCTCCTACTTCATTGAGCGAGCCCTCTTCAAGGAGCCTGGTCTCACTGAGTGCCGCCACATCCACACAATAGCACCTCAGCTCGCTGGCAATAAGTGCTGTTCTGCGTTGAGGTCTGTCCGTACCATGGCTGACGTCCAGGAGTGTTCTTATGTTCCATGCTGCAAATCTTAGTGGTATAATGTTTGTTTTTCCACCGCATAGTGGAATGGCCCGGCAGGTGCGGTTTCCTGCCCAGGCGCAGTGTTGAGTGGGCAATTTTTGGGCCACCTTTTCTAGGCCGTTCCCTGAAAGGGGTGAGCAGCGCGGTCCCTAAATAGGGCTGCTCAGACGCACAGGGGTCTGCCGGAAACAGCTGCCACTCAATCCCAGCTGCTAACGACCGTTGCCCGGTGCCGCTGGCGTGCAGAGTTCCAACTAAGAGCTCCCAGCTCATTCAGACCTGCTCCTGTCATTGGATAGTCCATCGCCGCCAGACTTTGTGAGGTCGGGGACTCAGATAGCAGAAGATACCTGCGCAGAGATGGTTTTTAAAGTGGCATGGGGGGTGCGCTTCTCCCAACGCCACATGACTTGATTGTAGAGGAGATGGTTCCGATGGCAAGGGGGATCCCTAGACGACCGGCACCTCCACACAATTGCAGGGGGCTGCCGGAAATCCAGTTTTTCGGGAACCGCCTCGAAGCGTGCCGCCACAGCTTGCTTTTCTGTTGGGGTGAGCTCCCTTAGCCTTATGTCTTCCAGACTCACCCACAAGGCAGCGGGGCAGTGGTTGATAGGTGCCAGGGCGTGTCCACCAGGGTGGGCCTGCACACCATATCTCTGGGGCCCACTGCTGCTCCGAGATCCCCTGCCAAGTTAGCCTGGGGCCGCAAGACCCCAGTTACCATGTGTGGCCACGGGGAGGCCTGGCAGGAGTCTTGGTGAAGGAGAGGCTATGTACTGGCAAGGGAAGGCTTACACGCTAGGATGCTTCCCTATTCGCCACAAAGGCTAGCCAGCGGCAGCAAGCTAAGGGCAGGAGGGACACAAGCGGGTTGGAAGAACACATGCACCTTCCCTCCAACTACACACTGCTGCACTAGACGCATCACAACACCCTGTGTGTACCTACACACACACACACACACACACACACACACACACAAAGCGGAGATATTTGAAAAGACATGCAAGTCATGTTTAATGTTTATTTTGGGGCTGATGAAATGCACATTAAAAGATCGGAGTAGAAGAAAATGAAGAAGAGGAAGAAATACAAGAAGAAGTAGAAGAAGAACAAATAAGTTACAATGTTGTTATAACTGTACAGAGCATTTTCCAAATGAGTATGAGAGAATATTCTGGGACATTTCAGAACTAACAAACTGTCTGCTTTGTATAAGGGAAGAGTGATTTTATTCAAGAGTTTAAGTATTTAAATGAAAGCAAATTATCAAATTGTTCACAAATGGCTTTTGCAAATAGTATAAAGTTGTGAATGGATTAGCATGTGTTTTATATCCAACACGGACTTAAGATAAGAGGATGCTTTATTGTCTGTTCAATTTGTCTTGCATCACATGCTCCAACAATCACCTGAAGAACATAATACAACACAACAATATCTACAGCATAGAAGAACATCTGCGAAAGAGCACAGCCTTGTGCAAGGACCCTGAACATAGTCCCATGCACCATTAATGTATATGTGGGGAGTGGGGGGCGTTATCATGCAGTCCCTGTGTGTGGGTGGTTGCATAGTCCGTGTGTGTGTGTGTGTGTGTGTGTGTGTGTGTGTGTGTGTGTGTGTGTGTGTGTGTGTGTGTTTAAAGTCAGTGTATGGGGGGGCACAGTGGGGGGGGTGGTGCGTGGGGGGTTGCTTGTGCTTCTCTGTTGTTTGAGCAGTGTTATAGAGTAGGGAACAAAAGAGTGCTTGAACTTATTTTCATCACTGCCAGCTGCTTCCGGCTTCCGCCTTCATGAGATCAAGCTTCGTGAGATCAATAACTGCTGTTTATTCCCTTACTATTTCTTTATGTTCTGCCCTAACTGCTTCATTTGCCCTACTGATTTTGATATTTTCTGTGCTTAGTTCACTTATCGCTAGATTCTCTAGTTTTCTTTCCCAAACAACTTGTGTTTAGTGGGCAGCCTTTTGTTCCTAGTTTGTTGACTGGCTCCGAGCTTAACCTAGCTTAGCAGTTAGCTCTATTGCATTTGCAGTCAAAGCAGCCACGCTAAAACGCTGGTGTGTGGTGACTGTTGTCTCTATTAGATAGACATGTATGTGAGTTACAGCGGCTTGTATCATCTAGGATTACATTATATGTGACGGACACTCAGGACAGCCTTAGCCCCGGCCCTGATCTGATTCTTGAGCATGGTTTTGATATGATTGGGTTATGTGAAACATGGCTGAAACCAAATTAAATGAAGCATCTCCACCTGACTATACTTATGCCCATGTAGCTCGGGCAAATAAAGTGGGGGTGTAGCCTTAATATACGTCTATTTTCAATTTCACTTCTAAACTTCAATCTGAATTCCAATCTTTTGAGGCTGTAATAAGATGCTGAATATGGAGCTGCCAGGGAAGAGGAAAAGAGGAAAGCCAAAGAAGAGGTTTATAGATGTGGTGAGGGAAGACATGCAGGTGGCTGGTGTGACAGAGGAAGATGCAGAAGACTGGAAGAGATGGAAACGGATTATCCGCTGTGGCGCCCCCTAACGGGAGCAGCTGAAAGTAGTAGTAGTAGTAGATTGTAAGTCCATTTCCCTCAGCCACGATTCGACTCTGCTCAATCCAGATTGTGATACTCTTATCAACCTTCTGGCCCTTACTCACTTCTTCCTGAAAAATTTGGAGAATCTGTCTCAGGTCATGTTACTCATTCTGATGAGAGTCTGATTCTTGGTGATTTCAATATTCATCTGAATAAGGCTGCTGATCCTCTAAGTAAAGCCTTTCTGGCGCTAGTTGATACTTTTGGGTTCGCTCAGTTTGTTCAAGAGTCGACTCATCGCAATGGTAACACCCTTGAATTGGTTTTATCTAAAGGGATAGCTGTTTTTGATGTGAATGTCCTACCAGCCACGTCTGCTGTGTCAGATCATTTTCTCATTAAATTTGAAGCGTTGTTGGCTTGTCCAGTTAATGTCAGCACAGACATAATTGCCACTCGCCACATTGGTCCTTCCACTGTAGCTGCATTTGTCCAACAGCTGCCTGACGTCTTGGCTCCTTTCACCGTACAATCTGACTCTGGTGAAAATGTTGACTTAAATGTGGCCCTCTCTAGTCTCCTCTATTCAGTTGCACCTCTCAATACCAGAGCTAGACAACTAAAGAGGCCTACGCCCTGGTTTAACGACGAGACACACGCTCTTAAGCAGGCCTGCAGGAGACTAGAATGTAAGTGGCAAAAATCAAAACTGGAAGTTTTGGTTTTTTTTACCTATCGTGGCATGAGTGTTTATTGAAATACAAGCGTGCTTTAGCTGCTACGAAAGCAGCATATCTCACTCGCTGAATCAATATTAGTAAACATAATCCCAGATTTCTCTTTGACACTGGAGCTAAATTTACTAAAAAGCAGCCATCTATTAGTTGCTCACCATTCACGGCCAGCGAGTTTCTAGACTTTTCCTGCCGTAAGTTTGATGAGATCATATACAAAATTAGTTCTTCAACTCCAAATACTCCTGCAGAAATTATAACTATACAATGAGTCACTGATAGTCCCTGTCATTACAGCTTTTGGGACTATCTCTCTTGATACTTTGACTAAGCTCATGTCAGCTTCTAAACCAACTACTTGCCTACTTGACCCTTTACCAGCAAAACTTTTTAAAGACCTCTGGCCTTTCCTGGGACCTACAATACTAGACCATGTTAATTTTTCACTTATTACTGGCACTGTTCCCAACAGTTTTGACAGCTGTGGTCAAACCTCTACTTAAGAAATTGCACCTTGATCCAGGGTCTGTCTCTTAATAACTATCAACCAGTCTCTAATCTTCCTTTCTTTTCTAAGGTACTACAGAGTTTTGTATCAACAACTTTCATATAGATGAAAACTAGCTATATGAACCTTTTTAATCGGCTTTCAGGGCCTGTCACTTCACTGAAACTGCTATGACCAGAGTGATGAACATTTCTTCTTCTAGCCCAAGACTCTGATTCCACCTCTGTGCTTTTACTACTGGACCTCAGTGCAGCCTTTGACACCATTGATCACTGTATACTATTAGACAAAATAAACTGTAATTTTGGTGTCTCTGGCTTAGCTCACACTTGGCTTATGTCCTACTTGTCTGGAAGAACACATTGTGTCTGCTATAATAATATTTCATCGAAATTCTCTGACATTAAATATGGTGTACCTCAGGGCTCGGTTCTTGGTCCTCTACTTTTCTCTCTTCATATTCCACCTCTTAGCCAAATTATATGCAGTCATGGAATACATTTCCGTTGCTATGTGCATGATACTCAGCTGTATGTGTTTATAAGGGCTGATGATCATACTCAAATTACTAATTTAGAGGCCTGCTTGGCTGCTGTGCTTTTAAATTCAGATAATACTGAGATGCTGGTCATTGGCCATGCCAGACACAGACACCAATTTGATCAAGTAATGATAACAATCGACAACTTCATGATTTCACAAAGTGTAGCCGCCAAAAATCTTGGTGTAACGTTTGATCCCAGCCTTTCCTTTGATAAGCACATTAAAGAAATCACCAAGACTGCCTTTTTTCACTGACGTAACATAGCTAAAATTCGGTCTTTCCTATCTATGGCAGACGCAGAGACTCTAATACATGCATTTGTTTCTCCAGACTTGATTACTGTAATGTTGTGTTTTCAGGCCTGCCACATGCTAGTACTAAGTCTTCAGATGGTTCAGAATGTTGCTGCTAGAATCCTAACTAAAACTAGAGAATTCGACCACATTACACCAATTCTTGCCTCCCTTCATTGGCTTCCTATCCAAGTTAGATCAGAATACAAGGTGCTTCTGCTGACTTATAAAACCTTGCCCCATCTTACCCGTCTGATCTCCTTAAACTGGACATGCCATCTTGAGCTCTCTGCTCTCAAAATCGAGGGCACCTGTGTGTACCCACAGTTAAAAAGAAGTCAGCTGGTGGCAGGGCCTTTTCCTATCGGACCTCATTCTTCAGAATCAGAATAATGTTTATTGGCCATGTAGGTTTGCACATACGTGGAATTTGCCTTCAGTTTCGTGGCTCTTTCAGTGTACTTAACATAGAATAACAACAAAACAATCTTCAGATATATACATAAGGATTGACTATATACAGGCCAAATAAGAGGTGATAAAGTGCAATGGTGCAGAGAATATATCAGAGATGCTGAGATAGATGTTTGCAGGTTACATACATGACTGAGATAGATGGACACGACAGAGCGTACCAGTATACATACAATGTACTGTACAGTATAGTTTATACAAAATGGTTGGATTTATTTGACAGTGTTGAGTGTTCATTTGATTGACAGCCTGCGGAAAGGAACTTTTTATATCTGGTTGTTTTGGGGTACATTGCTCTGTAGCGCCTACCAGAGGGGAGGAGTTAAAACAGGTTGTGACCAGGTTGTCGCAGTTTAATGAGCGCTCCAGCTCACTTACCCCGTCAGCGTCTTCGTCATAGTCAGCACAGGGCTGTACCAATCAAGACTTCGGCAAGACTTTCGTTAAAATGTTCAATAAGATCTGTAGAAAAGTCTGTTCAGTTTGTCCAGTGGATAGTTAAAGACTTAAAAGTTCTTCCCTAGGGTCTGCGGTGGTGTAGCGGTCTAAGCATCGGCTTTGTGTCGATGCAGTTGCCCACTGGGGACCGGGGTTCGCGCCTCAGTCTCATCAGACCCGTCTATGGCCGGACACGATGAAGCAGCAATTGGCAACACTGTCTTCGGGAGAGGGATGGAGTCGGCTTGTGTTCGTCACATGAATGCGTCTCTGTGTGTTGTAAAAAGCAGTGGTCCGGCCTGGACTCGCCTTGTCATGAAAGTGGCGAGGCATCTCCTTCGAGACTGCCGGCCGGAGAGACGCAGTTGGTGGATGCATGCAGTACGAGGGTGGGTGTTTGAACAAGAAAAGGGAGCGATTGGCCACTAAATTGGGAGAAAAATGGAAAAATCAGAAACAAATCAAAGAAAAAAAAAGTTCTTCCCTGCTGTATGTGATTAGTGAGTGGGCACTGGAAACTAAACAAATAAACAAAAACAGACGAAGTGCAAGAAAGCGCAGAACCGAGGCTGCTGTCTGCAGAGCCATGACATCATTTTTATGGAATAACCTGCCTGCTGCCGCCAGACAATCAAAGTTTGTTCTGTCCTTTAAATCCAAACTTAAAACTCATATTTTTGCCTTAACCCAGTGGGCTTTAAATTGACTACTTCACAACCTGTACTGCATGGTAGGTTGGTTTCTGTCTCAATGAATTTACCAAGTACTGTTCTGCTGATGAAATTTTAGAGGATTGACTATTTCAAGCTGTTCTCTTCTCTCACGTCTTTTCTCTCTCTCTGAATGATGTCTTCTCCTTTCTCTTCTGTGTGTGAATGGTGGGATGTGAGTCTCCCCTGTCTACACGTGCAGTCTGTCCTCCTCCCAGGTTGCCATGGTGATGATGGTTGCTACCTGGACACTGCTTGGCCTTCCCCTCATCACATTTTCTTTTTATATACCTTATAAATCCATAGAATTTTGTTATCCTGTTTCAATGTTATATCCTTCTCTCACTCAGATGTGTGACTGTTTTTTCTTGTCCCTTCTCCCACGTATATGAATGGTGTGATGTGAGTCTCTTGTGTGTGCATGTGTAGTCTGGCCTCCTGTCACGTCTACATGGTGAGGGTGGTCACGTAGCTCAGGTTCTAGGCTGTTCCATTGGCATGTGGACACTGCTTGACATCCTCCTCATCATATTCTTCATGTATCTTATAATTCCATTATAATTGTTATCCTCTTTCAAGTTGTATTCTGTAAATTCTGTACAACATCCATTGCACGTTATGCGTCTTGAGGAGAGATCCCTCCTCTGTTGCTCTCCCTTGGGTTTCTTCCTATTTTTTTCTCCTTGTTAAAGGTTTTTTAGGGAGTTGCTCCTTATCCGATGCGAGGGTCTAAGGACAGGATGTTGTGTTGCTGTGAAGCCCACTGAGGCAAATCTGTAATTTGTGATATTGGGCTATACAAATAAAATTGACTTGAGTTTACTTGACTGTTCTTCCTGCAGTCTGGCACCCTAAAGCACCTCCCAGAGGGCAAAAGTTGGTACTCTTAATATAGTACATGAGAAGGGTCCAGGGCGATTTTGTCAGCCAGTCTGAGGGTATGCTTAGTTCAGCTGTTTAGGAAGAAGTCTTCCATAGAGTGACCCACAACCTTGGAGCAGATCCCCTGGTGTGGTAGAATCCTGGCTTTCAGTTGGGTTGAGAGGCTATTTAACCAGATTAAACCTCCGTATTGTAAGATGTTTTTTATGGTGGAGCAGAAGAATGGAGTGAGAATGTCCTTGCTGGCTCCAAATGACCTGAGTCTCCTTAAAAAGTAAATCCTCTGTTGTACCTTATTGCAGATGAAGTCCACATGGTAGGTCCAGGACAGTGCACTGTCCACGTATATCCCCAGGTATCTGAATGATGATGTTTGTTTTATGGGTTGGTTTTGAATTGTAGGTGTCTTTTGTGGCTCCGAAGCGCATCTCTGTTTTGAGGATGTTGAGTATGACAGCGTTATGATCACACCACTGAACCACTTTATTGACACCGTCCGGGTAAAGTTTTGGCTCCTCCCCCTTCATCAGTGCTACCAGTACAGTATCATCAGTGAATCGGATGATGTAGTGGTTAGGCACACTGGTAACACAGTCGTTGGTGTAAAGCAGTGGTACTGACTCCACGGTTCCCAAGCCACTTGCGGCTCATTGATGACGATATTGTGGCTGTTTTAAGTCTCCAATTTTTAATTTTCTAAAGCTTTTTAACCAAATATTTAACCAGATATTGTCTGACACACTTGGAGCAGTAATCTTCTTCTTCTTCCTCTGTTGATTTGCAGCAGACTAGATGCAGCAAAAGCATATTGCTGGTCCTTCACTGGCCATTTATACAACTCCGTTGACTGACTTAAATGCTTATGTAGATTCCAGTGCGATGGAGAAAATTAATAGCAGTTCTGTTGTTTCACAATGTTCCGTACTGAGTATTGGTTTCAATGAATGATCTGTAACTCGAATTCACGCCAGCTCTGCTTGCATGAGGCTTCTCTCTGTGTGATAGTTGGTGCATTCCATCAAAGCATGATTCACAGTTTCCAGCAGTAACATTAATAAACTAATGTCCCAATAAGAGCAACCTTTGATTCTATGAAGGTTGGGTGAGGAGGCTTATGTGGGTCTTTCCAAAAAAAATATTCAGTGTGGCTTCTGAGTTGGCCAAGTCTGCACCGCTGGTATGCAGGGTGAACAGCAGGGCTGTCAAAATTGGCCAGAAACGACGTTCAGTTATTCCTTCTAAAAAACCCCACATAGGTTCAAACCCATTCCAATATATGTTTGCACATACTTGCGAGATGTGCCTTCAGGTTATTTAGTGGTGGAATGGTAACCTAACTGTCGCTTACATAGCTTGCATACGACTTTACCTCGAGGTTCTACGATTTTCCCGTTTTCTGACCAAAATCCGAAGTATTTCCAAACGGGGCTTTTTAGATTGTTCGGAGTGAAAAATCTCTCTCTCTGCGGCCGAGGTGGGTTGTGAACTCTCTGCCATCTTTACCACGTGGTTGTCGTTGAATTATTCGCTCGCTTAGGCCTGATCTAAATATCATTTTCAACCAATGAAAGCGACGTGTGACTCCTGTCCGTCATGCAGCGTATTTAGTGCGGTGGCTGAGGCAGACAGACAGCCACGGTACTGCTGCTTTTTTTCACAAACAAATGTTAATTTTCACACTCGAATGTCTCTTTGTTTGTTTTTTCTTTTTACATTTCGGTTATATATTCCATCCATCCATTATCTTAGCCGCTTATCCTGCTCTCAGGGTTGCAGGGATGCTGGAGCCTATCCCAGCAGTCATTGGGCGACACCCTGGACAGGCCGCCAGGCCATCACAGGGTCCACACACACACACACACACACACACACACACATACATATCTAGGGACAGTTTAGTACGGCGAGTCACCTGACCTACAGGTCTTTGGACTGTGGGAGGAAACCGGAGCCCCCGGAGGAAACCCACACAGACACGGGGAGAACATGCAAACTCCACACAGAGGACGACCCGGGACGACCCCCAAGGTTGGACTACCCCGGGGCTCAAACCCAGGACCTTCTTGCTGTGAGGCGACCGTGCTGACCACTGCGCCACCAGTTATATATTTGAATATGGAATAATCTTTGACAGGGGACGTCAGGGTGGTGTGGCGGTGTATTCTGTTGCCTATCAACACAGGGATCGCCAGTTCGAATTCCTATGTTACCTCCAGCTTGGTCGAGCGTCCCTACAGACACAGTTGGCCGTGTCTGCGGCCAACTAAGACACAACGACCAGACCAGTGTTTCACAATATATTCCCTTTTTTTTGTGTGTGTGTTGTTAGAACAGAGAACTACAACAACACCTTGTTCCAACCCCCCACCCATCCCAAATTCTTAAAGAAAACAGGGAAGAAGAAAAAAAGAGTAACGCACATACAGAACTGAATAAGTAAATAAGACAGACATACACACACACACACACACACACACACACACACACACACACACACACACACACACACACACACACACACACACACACACACACACACACACACACACACACACACACACACACACACACACACACACACACACACACACACACACACAAACACACACACACATACAGACAGGTGATAAAATGAAAGAAAATAAAATAGGGAGGTCAGTGCAATAAAAAGGATGCTCTGGATGCTTACCTCAAAGAATGGATTCATTTATAATCTGTTGGGGTCCAGAGAAGTAAGAGAATTTACATATGAGATAAAAGGCTGCCTTCTTTTGTAGAACTTAGCAGTTGAGATACTTCCACTTCTCTGATGGGAGAAATGCCATTAAATCCTTTAACCAGGAGGTAGTGGAAGGTGGATTTGAGCTTTTCCACTGTTACAGAATGTGTCTACGGGCAATGAGTGAGGCAAAGGCAACAGCATCAGAATTTTTCTTGGTAAGACTGGTAGGTATAGGAGGTGCTCCAAATATGGCTATCAATGGGCAGGGATCTAGTCTAATTTTGAGGGCTTCTCCTATCTTCTTAAAGAAACAGGACCAGAACTCAAACTAATTTTGGATAGGAGAAAAACATGTGACTATGATCCGCCGGTGATGAGCCACATCTATCCCAGGTATCACTCATGCCTGGAGACAGCCTACAAAGCTTAGCTTTTGTAAAATGAACCCTATGCAAGACCTTAAACTGAATTAAACTTAAACAGGAACATGAGGGTGTAGAGTTGACCCTGGCTAGTGCCCTGTCCCACCATTCATCTGTCACATCATGTTCTAGCTCCTGTTCCCAACTACCCCTAACCCCTGCTAGAGAAGTCAAGTCCAAGAATGATATAAGGTCATATAAAATTGAGATCCTGCCATGTGCCCTGGGGAGAGAAAGTACCTTAGAGACAAGAGAGCCTACTGGAAGCTGCGGGAAAGATGTGAAATGTGTGCGAGTGTAATTATGAGCTTGAAGATACCGGAACAAGTGAGATTGAGGTAAATTGTACTTTATGCAGAGATCATTAAAAGTGTTGAATGAGCCCTTTAAATATAAATCTGAGAAATGGACCAGGCCTCCCTCTCTCCACAGATTGAAAGCTGTGTCTAAATTAGAGGGAGGAAACAAGTGGTTATTACAAATGGGGCTGCATGGAGTGGGAGCAGAAAGTTTGAAATGTTGCCTAAATTGTTTCCAAATTTTCCAATTAGAGAGTACAATTGGATTTCTAATGTATTTAGGACAGCAAGAAGCCAGAGGGGCACAGACCAAAGCCCTCAGAGATGAAGAACAGGATGAGTCATCCTCCATTATGCACCAATCGAGGTTGGGAGAGTTACACCAGGCATGAATTTTTTTGAAGGTTGGCTGCCCAATAATAAAATATAAGGTTAGGCAATACAAAGCCCCCGTCCCATTTACCCCTCTGTAACACCAATCTACGAGCCCTCTGATTCCTGCCAGCCCAAATAAACTGAAATTGTTTTGTCTAACATTCAAATAAATGATTTTGGCAAAAATATGGGAAGGGACTGGAAAAGAAACAAGAGTCTGGGCAGAATGTTCATTTTAATAGACTTGATTCTGCCCATTAGAGAGAGAGAGAGGGAGTGAATCCCAGTGCTTCAAATCAGATTTAATTTCCATAACCAGCTTCATGAAGTTGTGTTTATGGAGAGAGGGGAGGAAGTGAGCAATGTTGACACCCAGATAATGGAAACTGGTGTGGGCCAGTCGGAATGGTAGGGTACCAGGTGAGATTTGCTTCGCCACCTCATTAATAGGGAAACACTCACTTTTGCTAATTTTTAATTTGTAGCCCGAAAACAATCCAAAGGTCGACAAGATTTGTAAAATATAATCTATACAGTTAGCCGGTTCTGTGACATAGAGCAAAAGGTCATCAGCATAGAGAGAAATGTGATGTTCCAGTCCAGCCCTGTGAATACCAGTGAAGAGTGGGGAGGATTTGAGAGCAATGGAGAGAGGTTCTATAGCTACTGCAAAGAGCAGGGGAGAGATTGGGCAACCTTTACAGGTACCTCTTGTTAGAGGGAAGTAGTCAGACCTTCGAGAGTTGGTCGTCACGTAAGCAGTAAGGGCAGAATATAAAAGTCGTATCCACAAAATAAATTTAGACCCAAAACCAAATTTCCCCAGAACAGAAAACAAGTAAGCCCACTCAACCCGATCAAAGGCCTTCTCCACATCCAATGATATAACCATTTCAGCGGCTTGAGAAGCACCAGGAGAAAGCACAATATTTAAAAATCTTCTAATATTAGAAGAAAGTTGCTGACCTCTAACGAACCCTCTTTGATCTTCAGAAATTATGTCTGCCAAGCAAGGATCCAACCGGCATGCCAAGACCTTGGCTAGAAGCTTTACATCCGAATTTAACAAACTTATTGGTCTCCAGCTGCAACATTCTTCAGGGTTCTTGTCTTAAGAATAAGCAAAATTGAAGCTTGGTTTAAGGTAGGGGGGAGGGATCCTCTTTCCATCGAATCACTGAACATGTCTAATAGTGAAGGGGCAATAAGGTGGGAAAACATCTTGTAAAAGTCAATTGGAAATGTGTCTGGACCCAGTGCTTCATTATTTTTGCATTAATCCAAGAGAAGTGACTATTTCCTCTAGCTCTTTAGGATTGTCCAGAACCCTCATATTATTGGCATCTATACTAGGGATATCTAAACTATTTAAAAAAATTATCCATTATAGTCTTGTTTAAAGGGGGTTCCGATTTATAGATATTGGAGTAAAAAGATGTGAAGACATAGTGTATTTCAGTTAGATCGGCAATTAGGGAGTGGGATGAGTCATAGACATGAGATATGCAGCGGGAGGCTGACTGACTGATGTTTAAGTTGAAGAGCTAAAAAGCAGCTAGCCTTGTTGCCATATTTATAATATGTCTCTTTAATACGTCTCAAGAGGTATTCGGCTTTGCTCGTTGACAGCAAATCAAATTCAGACTAGTTTAACCCTTTTGATATACAGGTTTGGACTGGAAGAGTTGGAATACTCTATCTATGCTGAGAATTGCGTCAATTAGCTCCTGATGTTTTTGTTTATTTTTCCTGGCTAGATGTATGCTGTACGAGGTAATTTCTCCCCTTGTTACTGCTTTTAAAGTTTCCCATAATAAAGAGGGCGAAGTTGACAGTCTTGTTAATCTCAAGGAAGGCGCCGATTCTTTTTGAGATAAAATCACAGAACTCCTCACAAGCTAGTAGTCTTGCATCGAATCTCCATTGGCTCTTATTGTTGGGCGCGAGTGCTAAATCCAAAATAAACAGAGTGTGATCTGAAATAATAATAGCAGAATACTCAGTAGATTTCATAGCAGAGAGAAGAGTCCTGTCTACAAAAATAGTCAATATGAGAATAAGCTTGGTGTACCTTCAAGAAATAGGAGAATTCCTTTGTGACCGGGTGAAAAAAACACCAGGGATCTATGCAGCCCACTGACTCATGAGGGATGACAGTGTCTTTGACATGGCGAAGGGTACGAGTGTTCTAGGGTGTGAGCAGTCAAGTTCAGGGTCTATCACTAAATTCATGCCCCCCCCCCAAAAAAAATAAGACGGTGGGTATCCAAATTTGGAATATTGCTAAAAAGGGAGGTAATAAAATGTGGTTTGTCCCAGTTAGGGGCATAAACACTGACCAACACCACTGAAGTCTGATATAATGTACCACTTACTATGATATAATGCCCTCCGGGGTCAGAAATAGTCTGTGTGGGGGAGAGCTGGACACGTTTGTTAATCAAAATAGCAGCACCCCTGGATTTGCTGTTAAGAGCTGAATGGAATATTTGCCCAAGCCAGGGTTTACACGTTCTGTTATGATCACTTTCACACAGATGAGTCTCTTGAAGGTAAGCGATGTCAATGTTAAGCCCCTTAAGGTATGAAAACACTCTGCATCGCTTTACTGCCCCCCCCCCCCACCAGTCCACGGACATTCCAACTCACCAGCCTAATAGAAGACCCATCTGTTCCTCTCTGGGGTGTATTTGGATTAGCCATTGATCACGTCTAAAGCGTTTAAGATAGAAGCAGAAATGAAGTGACCATCCTGGAAGCATCCAAGGGCCATTAATATAGGATAAAAAAACATGAAAAACCTCCCACTGCATTGCGGTAATCAACACCCCCCCCCCAAAACAAAAACATAAATTTACACAATGAATTAACTTGAAAACTTGATGTGGTCATTTTGATGCAAATTAGCTGACTAAAACAACCCGTTACACTAAAGGTAGACTTTAAATATAGCCGTAATTAACAAAAATCGCTGAAACTGTACCAGAGGCGAACACCACACGTCTTTCCGCTACATCGTCCAACCGGAAGTCCCTGGTTGCTGCTTTAGCGCCTCCTCTGGTGGGTTTGGGGGCGTGTTTGGGGGTAGGGGGAATAGCATGATCCTCCCAAGCGCTACATTCCCCTGGTGAAACTCCTCACTGTCAGGTGAAAAGAAGCGGCTGGTGATCCACATGTATTGGAGGAGGCATGGGGTAGTCTGCAGCCCTCCCCGGATCAGCAGAAGGGTTGGGGTAGAGGTCGGGACGGCTCAGAAGAGTGGGGTAATTGGACGGGTACAACTGGGGAGAAAAGGGGGGAAACCCCCCCCCCCAAAAAAAGGGATATTCATTGACAGCCCTAGTGAATAGCAGTGGGGAGCTGACACATCCTTGTCGAGCACTGCAGCTAATTGTTACCAGGGGGGCGTAGGTGTTACTGACCCTAACCAGCTGTTGCCTGTTGATGAGGGTGGAACAACACCGAATGAATGAAATATGGGTAAATCTCCAGCTGATGAATTTTGGAGAGCAGTATATCCTTCTGCATTGTATTGAATGTAGAGGAGAAGTCTATGAATAGCACTCTAGCATATGATTTTATTTTTGGTGCCTCCAGGTGTTTTGAAACAAGGTTAATGAGGCTAGCAACAACATCTCCAGTGCTGTGCTCTTGCTTGTACACGGACTGGTGTGGGTCGTGTTTTCCTGTATAGACTGAGAGCATGTGAGAGATGATTCTCTCCAATGACTTCATTAATACAGATGGCAGAGCCACAGGTCGAAAGCCATTGCGCTCCTTGGGGCATGGTTTCTTGGGATGTGGGATGATGTGTGAAGTTTTCCACACCTTGGGGACAGTGTGTGTGTCTAGTAAATGCTGGAAAATGGGCTGCCACACCGGGACTATCTCCTCAATGTATGTCTTCAGAATAGAGACACTGATGTTGTCGGGACTGGTAGACTTATGTGCATTGAGGTGTCGAAAGACGTTGGCCATCTGACCCACTGAGATTTCGCTCCATCTTCAGACCACACAGTTACTGACAGACACCCCGCATCTTTCAGAGCGCCCAGTGGTTTCAAACCTGGAGAAAAGGGTGTTAAGATTGTTTGCAGAGGCCAACTCCTCGTTAGTCACAAAGGACTTGTGGTGTTAACCTGGGATACCTGTCATGTTTTTCATGGTCTTCCACATTTCTTTGGGGCTACCAGCCATGAATGCCTCCTCAAGGTGTCTCATGTGCATCCTTTGCCTTCCTGAGTTTGCTTCTCAGTTGCTTGTCTCTTCTTCTCAGCGTCCTTGTTGTTTAAAAGCTGATTTCCTTAGGTTCATTGTTTATTTAATGTCTTTGGTTATGTAGGTTTTGTTATCGGGGTACACTTTAACTGTTTTTGTGGGGACAAAAGACTACACAAGTTAAGATAATCTGCATGTTGCATCCAAAGTGCCCTCCCTTAACGCCTCCCTATCAGTGCAGTAAATGCAAGCTCCTAGTTCTTTTTTTTGTCCTGGGTCCACTGATGTACCACCCTCCTCTCAGATGTTTTTTGCTTTTCAGCTTGGTTGTATAGGTTGGAATGAGATACACCACGTTTTGCTCTGAGTTGGATATTGGTGGTTTGCTCCTGGATTCCCACCTGCTTTCGGTGTGGGAAGATGGCAGTGCGAATTCACATTTGCGGCAGCCTCGCCCAGCACCGTCCATGCAGTGTCTTTGTCCACATCTGCGTCTAAGTTTGTGTCTTCGTTTGATGGCTGGTAGAACTGGCGCTGGATCGGCCGGAAGAGCTTGGTCTGCTGCACAGTGGTCCCAGGGACTGCGCCCTTGCCTGGAGCTGCACCTGAGGAGGTAATACCGAGGGTGGTCTTACGGGACATGGAAGCGGAGAAGGCTAAGCTAACTGCTAGCCCATGCAGATCGGCAGTTGCAATAACACCGAGGGCGGTCTGGCAGCAGCCTCGCCTGGCATTGACTCAGGTGTTTTTGATGTCGTCGTGTGGAGTGTGGGGAGGTGTGTCGAGGGTGTCTGGCTGGGGAGCTGGTGCTGGATTGGCTGGTCTGCTTCGTCCGGTTGCCACGGGGACCATGGCCCCTGCCTGGAGCTGCGCCCGAGGAAGAAACACCGAGGGCGACCTGACAGGATGTGGAAGCGGGGCAGGCTAGGCTACCTGCTAGCCCATGCAGACCGGCAGTTCTGACAGTCATCCTGGCTGGCGTTCGTTCCCTTGAACAGTGATTTTTTTTTGTTTAGTTTGGATATGTGTGTTAGTTTGGATATGTGTGTTCTTGTAGTTTTTGGGTGTGTTTTTGTCTTTGTGTTGCCCTGCTGTGGGCTGGGGGAAGCAGCATTTTGTTTCATTTCATGTGCGCAAGTGCATGAAATGAAGTGAAATGACAAATAAAGTGTTCCTGATTCTTTGATAGGCATTGGTAAGGTTTATGTAACATTTGTCCAGTGAATTTTCCTTCCTTGTTCCACGTTCTACAACCTGTTGGAATCCTGGCAAAGCTGTCCCCAGGTTGCAGTTGTTCAGATCTCCCAGAACAATGTCAAGGGCGTCAGGGAATTTCTCTTGTACATTGTGCACACATTCTGCTAGTGAAGCAGCAGTGCAATGTATTTTGCCACTCGGGGGGGACATTAACAACAAATACCAGCATACAGCCAAATTCCCGGGGGAGATGAAATGGTCCTAACCCAATGCCCAGAAATTCAGTCACTGTTACATACCATATCTTTGATTGTGTATTGGCGACACCACCGCTCATTTATGTAAACACAAATTCCCCCTCCTGAGTTTTTCCCTGAGTTTTTGTTCTTTTCTGTCCGTATGAGTGAAAATCTATTCATGATAGAGTGAGTCCAGAGTCCACAGCAGCGCCATGTAGCCACGATCCGGTAAAACATAGAAGAGCCGCCTCACGAAATTCAAATCAATACCTTGCAAAGGCCCTTATCTTGTCCTTGTTGTTGGTGATGGAGTGCAGATTGGCAAGGATTATAGCAAGTACTGCTGGGCGGGATTTCTGTTGCTGCGGACTCCTGCTAATTCCACCCCGCCTCCCTCGCTTCCTCCTCCAGCCTGTTGGTCACCTCAGTTCCCCGGCGATGGTAGCTAATTGCCCCGCTCACTTTCTCCTCCGGCATGTTGGTTGTTTCAGGTCCCCTGGGATGCTAGCTAGCAGCCCGTGTGTAGCTCGGTCCGCGAGTCTCGCTGTGTTCCGGAAATTCAGAAGTGTGTCTGGAGCATGGGCAAGCACACGTCGGCTCAAACTGCTCCAGCAGTCCATGCTGGTACACAGGTTTGGTGGTTGCACATACGAAGTCCACTAAGCAGCAGAATTCTCACTGCTGTTGGTCCAATCGTAAACGCTCACATACTACAATGTTTTGCAGGCTAGGCAAAATCAATATGGTTGCAAATCATACGAACAAACATTGAACACACCAGATTGTTTTAGGAGCAAGCATGCGAGTCACCATCTGAGCACCTCTGCTCCATGGCACAAAGAGCACCCTTACCGTTTTAGATAGAGCGACTGCCTTATCAAATGTCCACAGTGTCTGCATTAATTTGCCTGCACAGAAGTCATGCGTGTCTCTTTAAAGCCTGTTTCAGAGGATCTCGGCGAGAAACGATTGCATATCACAGTTTTTTTGGCCAACATTAATAGTCAGTGTTCGTCACCTCAGTACTGTTCATTCTTTTAATTCATTAACTGGTGGTGGTGGTGGTGGGGGGGGGGCAGCTAGTCCTGACTGGAGCTGCTTGGGTTGAAGATGATGAAAAGAAGAAAACAGAATGCGGCATTCGGTCAAAAGTAAGACCTCTCATCTTTGTATAAGCTTGAGAAATTTTGTTTTTCACTTCAAGGCCAGTTACTCTAACGATCCTGATTCCTCACTTTTTCTCTCAATGAAACCAGACCACAATGGCCTTGATATAGAAGGCCGTGAATATGCAAATCACTTGAAAACACGACTCATTTTGATACTTTTCTGTGACCTAAACGTTGGATCATTCACAGTGCTGACCTGAGAAACACCACATTGTCGATGTGCTGAAGTAGCCTGGACTGAGGTTCTGACTCGCACCACTAAGACAGTTGTGATTTTACATCTTTCAAAATGTAATCCTTTATACATTATCAATAACTTGCTTAAAATGGTCATTCAAATACAATCCACTTGCCTATTTAAAATCCATATGATTTGATAGGTAAATTTGTTAAATGAACTAAAATGTAATCAGTTCACACTAATTTTACTGCAGAAGGCTGATTAATGAGCATCAAATACTTGTCACCAAGCATCTTTACGTGACTGAGAGAACTATCCATCCATCCATCCATCCATCCAACCAGCCATACATCCATCCAGCCATCTATTATCCGAACTGCTTGTCCTGCTGTCAGGGTCGCGGGATGCTGGAGCCTATCTCAGCAGTCATTGGACGGCAGGTGGGGAGACACTCTGGACAGGTCGCCAGGCCATCACAGGGCCCACACACACACACACACACACACACACACACACGTTCATACCTAGGGACAATTTAGTACGGCCGAGTCACCTGACCTGCATGTGTTTGGACTGTGGGAGGAAACCGGACCCCCCGGAGGAAACCCACACAGACACGGGGAGAACATGCAAACTCCACACAGAGGACGACCCGGGACGACCCCTGACCCCGGGGCTCAAACCGAGGACCTTCTTGCTGTGAGGCGACCGTGCTAACCACTGTACCACCGTGCCACCTGAGAGAACTATATTTAACAAAATACCAACTTAGCACCTCCCACCATGGAAATTTTGTTTAATTAAGCAAAATCCTCTTGCATACTTGCATAAAGTCATCGTAATAGTTCAGATGGCCCTGTGTATATAGCGGGTGATCTTTGAATAAGAACAATAATTATCCGACAGACAACTTTTGTTTTCAAAGTCAGGTGAAACTTAAACAGTCGGTTTTTCACAAGGACAGATGGTCATTGAGTGAAGCTATGGTGGGTAATATTAAGGATGCATGCTAAATGACCATTCAGGCTTTGAAGGGCATATGGCACAAATCATACAGGGATTGAATGGCTGGTGGGAACAGAAGGCCAATATCTTCCTCACCTTTTAGGCTGACAACACAGCTTTTACAGCCTTTGCATAATACACACAGGTCCACATCGTTCTGCAGGAGATGTGACCAGTTTTCTGAGTGATCGTTTGCCCAACAGGAGGAAGTCACCTGGTGCAGAATGTAGTAAGGAAGGAGGGCCTGGGGTTCTGAATTTCAGTCTAATTATTTGGATGTATATGGATGGATGAGTAGGCATCACAGCAATACCCCTTCTTTCAGTGGGGCAGCTTAGCTCCAATATTTGTAAGGATTGTGCATTTTGTGATAAAAGTGCCAAACTTGGTCCATATGTAGCTTAATATATTTAGAAGAAATTTGGATATGGAGCCACTGAAAATTAACCCCGTAGTGGCCATGGCAGGCATGGACGTTATTAGATCACTTTTAGCAGGGCTGTGGCCTCCCTAAATGTCATATCAGCCATGGTGACAAGACAGGGGAGAATGTTACCTTTCCAGAGATACCAATATTATTGTTCTGGTCCAAACAGAACCAGAGATATGCCATTTTACATAACGGATGGCACCAATGCAAGTTGAAAATACTAAGTGGGTAACTTAGTATTTACTTTGTAAATAAAAACACAATAAAAACAATAAACACTGTTGAAGTACTGAATTGTGTATTGTTTCCTGCAGTCGCTGGTTCTAAACCTTGCCCAACAGAAGAGGAGTGTTTAGGTACAGGTGTCTATACAGAGTGTATAGATGATTAGAGGAGTGTTTAGGTATAGATGTCTATACAGAGTGTATAGATGACTAGAGGAGTGTTTAGGTATAGAGTAAAACAGGTTATAGGGTTGACTGTTGGACTGCTGCAGCATCCACAGGAATGTTATATTAGACAGTGTTCAGAGAGAGGAAGCTGAGCAATCCATGGTCCATTTTTTTTGGTCCTCATCTCTGATGACAGCCCCCCCCCTCCTTTTTTTGTGCCCAATTGTATCCTGCCAATTACCCCACTCTTCTGAGCCGTCCCGGTCGCTGCTCCACCCCCTCTGCTGATCCAGGGAGGGCTGCAGACTACCACATGTCTCCTCCCATACATGTGGAGTCACCAGCCGCTTCTTTTCACCTGACAGTGAGGAGTTTCACCAGGGGGACGTAGCACGTGGGAGGATCACGCTATTCCCCCCAGTTCCCCCTCCCTCCGAACAGGCGCCCCGACCAACCAGAGGAGGCGCTAGTGCAGTGACCAGGACACATACCCACACCTGGCTTCCCACCCGCAGGCACAGCCAATTGTGTCTGTAGGGACGCCCGACCAAGCCAGAGGTAACACGGGGATTCGAACCGGCGATCCCTTTGTTGGTAGGCAACAGAATCGACTGCCACGCCACCCGGACGCCCTCATATGTGGATTTTTGATGTTGAGTTTACCCCCTCTGCTACCTAACCTGTACGCTCATATTCCCGAATCAGGAGGAAGGGTGGTGTTGGTGGGTGCAGCAGCTGCCACGTGTCAGTGTGATAGATATCCCCGACGCCAGAGTACCGTGTGCATGTCACCACTCTGGCAGTAGCGCGCATGCTCCCGCCGCTGCATATTGTTGAACTTCCACCACCTCCCCAGCATCCACCTGCAGGCTCTCTTTTGCATGGTGTCCCAAAGGGGCGTTTTGCTGTCCTCACTCCCTGATTTTTATGCCGGCCATCTGAGCCCTCAGGAAGTGAGAGGAGTCAATGTCCTGACACCTTCAAATACGCTGTGCTTGAATGAAATCCCTCCTAATTCTAGCTGGACTGATTTAAACGGGGGGGGGGTTTGGTTTTTCTTTGTGCCTCTATGTGCTTGTGCTTCGTTTCAAGACAAAGTGCATTTTTTTAATTTGTCGCATTTCCCCCTCTTATATCTCCCTAATCACTGCGAATGGAAACGCTGCAAATATCTGAATGTATGTAACTCGCTTGTATTCTGTAATATTGCGACGCCTGTCCCAAAGCACAAACGTATTGCAAAGGTGATTTTTTTTCTTTTCCAATACCGGCCCTAATGGACGAAACACATATATTGCCCTATTTGCTTTCCACGTTTACGAAACAGCTCCCCGTCACTACTTGTTTTGTGATGAAATATTGATAATGATTGTGTAGTTGCATCATCACATTTATCTCCCCCACTCTACACTTACACAAAACTGCTTTGACCTTGATCTAATTAACCTTTCAAGTGTACATACCACAGCCTCACACTTGCTCCTCATTAATTCTGTGTTGTCTTCAATGCACGACTGCAATATTTACACCCCGGCACAGGTGGTCTGGACGAGTGAGGAGCACATACATGTCTGGTTCTACGCAGCGCTACCACGTGTTAGATCGGGGCAACACCTCCACTTTTTTTGCAATGACAGTAGTTTGGGTTTGGGTTTGCGCTGCATGAAATATGAAAGTCAACTTGCCAAAAAGGCCAGGAAAAATAAATCTCAGTGACCACAGATATGTTTGTACCACTTACGGGGAAATGAAACTGCGTCCGTGGGAGAATGTTTTCCTGCCTAGGCAAGGACACCTTTATCACACAGATCTTCTGCGCAGCGAGGCTGCCAGATAGCGCTACTGTCCCAGTTCTGTCCTGCAGAACAGGGATAAATGCCTGAACACCCCTGCGGATAACAAACTCTCAGGACATAATACCAAGCATACGTCGCCATCGAGTCCCTTCCAAGCAGTCTCAACGGTTAAAAAGGGGATTCTGCGGGCTTAGTTGTTCTCAACTTGTACACATTTGTGGAATATAGTGAAGGTAATTTATCATGGACCCTTTTTTTCTCGTAACCAGTCAGCTCACAACCAAACAGGCCCTGACATTAATGGGTAGAGCTAATTTGATTGTGAAGGTAGCACTGATACAGCCTCATGGGGGAATCGATTTCCTGATATTCAGCTATCGGAGGTCAGGTGCCCCTTTGATTCCTTATGCAAATGACCAACCTTCTGAGTATTGGTATGGGTCCTATTTTTGTCATTGGATGTTCAAAAGTACAAGCTGTTAGTTGGGAAAACGCCAGTGCAGGTGTAGGATGGATAGTCAGAGTTTTGGGCTATCACACCAAACAGGTCAGGGTAAAAGAGGTTATAGGGTTGACTGTTGGACCGCTGCAGCATCCACAGGACTGTTATATTAGACAGTGTTCAGACAGAGGAAGCTGAGCAATCCATGGTCCATTTTTTTCTGGTCCTCATCTCTGATGACAGGCCCACCCCTCCTTTTTTTCTGCCCAATTGTACTTGGCCAATCACCCCGCTGTCTGAGCCGTCCCGGTCTCTGCTCCACCCCCTCTGCTGATCCAGGAGGGCTGCAGACTACCACATGTCTCCTCCCATACTTGTGGAGTCGCCAGCCGCTTCTTTTCACCTGACAGTGAGGAGTTTCACCAGGGGGACGTAGCGCGTGGGAGGATCACGCTATTCCCCCCAGTTCCCCCTCCCCCCGAACAGGCGCCCCGACCGACCAGAGGAGGGGCTAGTGTAGCAACCAGGACACATACCAACATCCAGCTTCCCACCCGCAGACACGGCCATTTGTGTCTGTGGGGATGCCTGACCAAGCTGGAGGAAACAAGGGGATTCAAACCGGCGATCCCCATGATGGTAGGCAACAGAATAGACCGCTATGCTTCCCGGACAGCCCTGATGACAAGCTCTTGATAGTTACTGGAAGAATGTTATCAGATATCGGCAGTAGAAATTAGATTTCTTCATGAGGGTTGTGGGGGTTGCAGGGCCCACCCTTGTGAAAGAGGGTGTCATGCCTAGCAACCCAGAAGTTACCCTGCAGGTGATCTGGGGCAGTTTCTGTACTGAAGGTAGCATGTTGTGATGATGTCAGCACCTGAGGCCTCATGCATGTTGTGATGATGTCAGCACCTGAGGCCTCATGCATGTCGTGATGATGTCAGCACCTGAGGCCTCATGCATGTCGTGATGATGTCAGCACCTGAGGCCTCATGCACGTTGTGATGATGTCAGCACCTGAGGCCTCATGCACGTTGTGATGATGTCAGCACCTGAGACCTCATGCATGTCGTGATGATGTCAGCACCTGAGGCCTCATGCATGTCGTGATGATGTCAGCACCTGAGGCCTCATGCCTGTCGTGATGATGTCAGCACCTGAGGCCTCATGCATGTCGTGATGATGTCAGCACCTGAGGCCTCATGCATGTCGTGATGATGTCAGCACCTGAGGCTTCATGCATGTCGTGATGATGTCAGCACCTGAGGGCTCATGCATGTCGTGATGATGTCAGCACCTGAGGCCTCATGCATGTCGTGATGATGTCAGCACCTGAGGCCTCATGCATGTCGTGATGATGTCAGCACCTGAGGCCTCATGCATGTTGTGATGATGTCAGCACCTGAGACCTCATGCATGTTGTGATGATGTCAGCACCTGAGGCCTCATGCATGAGATGTTGCTTAATTTGTACATTAAAGTTACCTACGTACAAAAAAGAAAACCACCTGCAGTCAAAAAAAAATCTGATTTAAAAAACTGTGTGTAAGGGGCGTCCGGGGTAGCGTAGCAGTCTATTCCGTTGCCTACCAACATGGGGATCGCCAGTTCGAATCCCCGTGTTACGTCTGGCTTGGTCGGGCATCCCTACAGACACAATTGGCTGTGCCTGCGGGTGGGAAGCCGGATGTGGGTATGTGTCCTGGTCGCTGCACTAGCGCCTCCTCTGGTTGGTTGGGGCACCTGTTTGGGGGGGGGACTGGGGGGAATAGCGTGAGCATTCCATGTGCTACGTCCCCCTGGTGAAACGTCTCACTGTCAGGTGAAAAGAAGCGGCTGGTGACTCCACATGTATGGGAGGAGGCATGTGGTAGTCTGCAGCCCTCCCCGGATTGGCAGAGGGGGTGGAGCAGCGACCGGGACGGCTCAGAAGAGTGGGGTAACTGGCCGGGTACAACTGGGGAGAAAATGGGGTGGGGGGGGTTCAACAACATCAAAAAAAAATGAAAGACAAAAACTGTGTATGCCAGATCCTGTGTCCTTTGCCCTTTCTTATATCCTAATCCACTTGAACTTGTGCGCAAGTGCACACATGTTCCCGAGCCTCTCACCCCCCTCGCCACTTCTGGGATTTCCTTACCTGGATTATTGAGCATGCATCAAGACCCTTTCTGAGTCTTCAGATGTAGCTATAAGCCCCCACCTTTCTCAGTTAACTTTCTTGAACAAAGTTACAACCTGGAAACGGCTATATATATCATGGACTGTGAAAAAGACATACTCCTGGTGAAGTAGGGACCAGAAAAATACGTGATTTGGTGGTCTGTCAGCTGGCCTTTTCAGCAAAAGAAAGTTCTGAGTGACAAAACGTGGCAGAGGTGGTAGATGTGGCCAGCTGTGAGACCCCGCAGTGCTAATAAGTTAATAAAGAAACGGCTGAACATGAAAGTTGAGCCCAAAAAAAAAAAAAAAACCTTTGCAAAGTGTAGCTGTCACCGACTGGCAAGGCAAGTACGAAGGCGGCACATGTTATTTTCCAGACTGCGACTGTCTAACAGCAGCATCTAGTGTGCAGACACAGCTCCGAGTGGAGACGGGGAGAGTGGTTGGGTGCCAGCAGAAGCATTAAGTGCCCCCTGCCCTGCACCAGTCCTGCACGGCAGTCAGTCTTTGTCCTCATGGATGTTGTAAGTGAGACAGGGAGACGTGGTGGAAGCTGCTGGAAATGTTTGCAGTTAGTCAGGAAAACTAAGCAAGACGTTGTCTGAAAACAGCACGTCACATGTGAATGCCTCTGAACTGCTGCAGGATTTGGGTGGGCCAGTATTGGGGTCATCCATTCTCCTTTCAGGTGGGAGCAGCAAGCTATTCCTTGCACCACATTGTGCAGCACAGCACATGCACGGGGATGCAGCACACCTCTTCTGTGGATATACAGCAAAATGCCACCAGTGTCATCCTGATGTCGGCAACAGTCTTTAAACGTTCCTATTTTCCATTCCAGAGAAGAACAAGCCCAGCAGAGAGTCATTTAAGTGCCATGTTTGCTCAAACCAGGGATTGCTGATTGGAGTAAGGAGCCAGGTCCTAGGAAGGAACGCACTGTCACCTGAGTAAATCGATTTGTTTAGCATATGGATAATCGATACTACATTAACATAACATGCAGGTTGAAATCACATCAACATTAAAAGCCACGACCATCACTCACAGCTCCAGCTGAAGTCTGCTCCCAGTGCAGCTGCGGCCAAGAAGGAAGATGTCAGGGTTTTAACTAGGCCGGCGTGCTACATGGGGCAGATCAGACTTAAACAGGATTTGTATGTCAAAGATGACTTGCATCCTGATGGGGGGAAGGTGTTCTCTGCTAACAGAAGTCAAGTCTTCATCTGATAGTGTCCTCACTGCAGCACGAGTGCAGCCGTGTTGCAAGAGATCTCAGTGTGGAGAGGACGTGACTGGTGAGGAGTGGTTCCTACGTCTGCTTTTTGGAAACTGGGCCCAAATCTGCAGCTTTAAGAGGATTGCTCTTGGAAATGTAAAAAAATAAAATAAAAAAGGAGGCGCTCCCCAGATGATTCCTCCAAAGTTTTTGTGCATCATTGCGTATCGTCTGAGTAGAGAAGGCAAAATCAGTGCTTTTCATAGAAAACCAGCATAAATAGCCCGCAGGTTTGGTCTGGATGTAGGGTTCATCTGGTGTGTTCCTTCTTGAAAAAGCAGTTGTACTTTGACAGAGTGGCGTGAATTGAATGAAAAGGCCACAACATGACACTTTACTTCAGTACTTTGTTGGTATTGTTTGTTAAAAGCATTGGATTAGTTTTTGCATTGGCCAGTAAGTGAATCTGGGTTGTCAGAATCAGTTCTATAGCATTCAAAGCATTTGTCAGTTGTCTGGTTCGAAGATGTGTTATGATGAATTTATCGGTAATAACCTACCATATTGTGATGGCTCATCACATAAGAAGACATTCCCAAATAGAGTATTGCCATAATAATTGCAAATGCCACAAGTAGCACACAAATATGCAATAATATACTATATATGTATATGTATGTATGTGTGTCTGTATGTATGTATGTATGTCTGTATGTGTGTGTGTGTATATATATATATACACACACACACACACACACACACACACACACATATATATACACACACACACATATATATATGTATATATACATACACACATATATATATATGTATGTATATATACATACATACATACATACATACACACACACACACACACACACACACACATATATATATATACACACACACACACATATATATATACATATATACACACAAACACACCACACACACACACACACACACACACAAGTGTGCAAACCAGTGTCGCGTGTAAAGGCATGTTTGCTGTGTGTGCAGAGGGGCTACACACTCCACCTCTTCTGAAACACTTGGTCCAGACTTTCCCTCCATCACGCTGTGCATCTTTCATGAAAAGGCCACTGGTGGACCAGCTGTGGGTTTTGACACGAGGGAAGATTTCAGGTGATGGTCTGACAACATCTATTGTACCCTCGCCTTCCTGTAGATGCTCTGGTTACCATGGGTTGCCAAGACAACCAGTTTTTGCACAAAGAATGCATCAACCGTTAATTATTGTCGATGGGCTTCGTATTGTGCTATTATGGAAATAGATGACAGTCCATAGGCGCCGCTGCTCACAGACACACTCTGGGGGATGATAGCAGCGTTTCAGAGTCTGGAGCCGGCCACGCCATTAGAGAACTTGCTCTGACACGAGATGAAATGAGGTTTGGGGTTTTTTTGTTTTCTGATAAATTGAAATTGCTGAGGGAGAAATTGGTGGTTTCCATCCTGCATTTACCGGTCGTCACTCATCCAGTCTTGTTTTTAAAGTCACAATAACATCAGAAAACGTAAAGGACTGTCATCAGACGAGCGTCCGGTGTCTCTCAGGCTGGAGGCTTTATTTCTGTGTGATGCATTTTTAAATACGACCATTCTTTAAGATGATTTGAAGTTTTGTTTTGTATTGCCCGTTCTAATCGCTGCACACTGGCAGGAAATGTTAGTGTCGGACAGGAAGTGATGCTTTTGACACAACATCCTGTTACCCTTAAAGGATGGCGGAGGCCTGGTGGATGCTAATACTAATTTGTCTGATAATTATTACATATATATATATTTAAATTTTTTTTGCTACTTTATTGATCCACGTGGGGAAATTCTTTCTCTGCATTTAAGCCCTCCTAGCTGTGTGGCTGGCAGCAGCCGGCGTGCAGCACCCGGGGACCTCCTCCTCCTCCGGGTCGGCTTGCCATGCCTCGGTCAGGAGCACAGACAGGAGTATTTATTTATTTTTGTAGGGACACCCCCCCCCCAATTGTACCCAGCCAATTACCCCACTCTTCCGAGCCATCCCAGTCGCTGCAGACTACCCCGTGCCTCCTCCCATACATGTGGAGTCGCCAGCCGCTTCTTTTCACCTGACAGTGAGGAGTTTCACCAGGGGGACGTAGCACGTGGGAGGATCACACTATTCCCCCCAGTTCCCCCTCCCCCCTGAACAGGCAGCCCGACCAACCAGAGGAGGCGCTAGTGCAGCGACCAGGACACATACCCACATCTGGCTCCCCGCCCGCAGACACGGCCAGTTGTGTCTGTAGGGACGCCCGACCAAGCCGGAGATAACACAGGGATTCGAACCGGCGACCCCTGTGTTGGTAGGCCAGGGAATAGACCGCTACACCACTCGGGTGCCTCATCCACAAACAGGAGTAGGAACCCAACATGCATGTCTTTCTGATGGTGGGAGAAACCGGAGCACCCGGAGAAAACCCACCGCAGACACGGGGAGAACATGCAAACTCCACTCAGAGGACGACCCGGGACGACCCCCAAGG
The DNA here is from genome assembly GCA_022114975.2 of Lampris megalopsis. Classification (NCBI taxonomy): domain Eukaryota; kingdom Metazoa; phylum Chordata; class Actinopteri; order Lampriformes; family Lampridae; genus Lampris; species Lampris megalopsis. Next base: position 1,210,494 of record JAJHIY020000444.1, read on the forward strand.
TTGGACAACCGTTGGAACCCAGGACCTTCTTGCTGTGAGGCGACAGCGCTGACCACTGGGCCACTGACCACTGGGCCACTGACCACTGGGCCACCGTGCCGCCGCCCAGTTGAAAATGTTATCTTCTTTTGTCAACGTGGGAAGAAGACAGGCACCGTTCTGCTTGTTAGTGGTGATCCGTCATGCACGCCTGTTTGTTGTGTGATGTCATCACAAGTACGACTGCAGTATCAGACCGCACTTGGGACTTCTTCCAAAGTGTCACATAGACTGTCAGTATATATGTAGTATTGTCAGTATAAACGTAGTATTGTCAGTATATATGTAGGATTGTCAGTATATATGTAGTATTGTCAGTCTATATGGAGTGTTGTCAATATATGTAGTATTGCCAGTATATGTAGTATTGTCAGTATATATGTAGTGTTGTCAGTATATGTAGTATTGTCAGTATATAAATGTAGTATTGTCAGTATATGTAGCATTGTCAGTATATATATGTAGTATTGTCAGTATATATATGTAGTATTGTCAGTATATATATAGTGATGTCAGTATATGTAGGATTGTCAGTATATGTAGGATTGTCAGTATATGTAGTGTTGTCAGTATATGTAGTATTGTCAGTATATAAATGTAGTATTGTCAGTATATGTAGCATTGTCAGTATATATATGTAGTATTGTCAGTATATATATGTGGTATTGTCAGTATATATATAGTGATGTCAGTATATGTAGTATTGTCAGTATATATGTGGTAGTGTCAGTAGTATTGTCAGTATATGTAGTATTGTCAGTATATGTAGGATTGTCAGTATATATGTGGTAGTGTCAGTAGTATTGTCAGTATATATGTGGTAGTGTCAGTAGTATTGTCAGTATATGTAGTATTGTCAGTATATATATTTATGTAGTATTGTCAGTTTTTGCATCAAAGGCTCCCCAAACTGGAAAGCAAACTTCCTTCTCCCATCAGATATGTACAGTTGCACGGGGCTCGATCTGCTGTGATTGCTTTTGCTTTTTAAGATGGATTTCCTTTTGTGTACTGAACCTGCACCCCTGTGGTGATGCTGATGGACAAAGGAGAAGATAAAAGACATGTAAATAATAAAAGAATACAGCAGGATGCGACGGCCGTGGACCCCATGTGATGCTTCAGATTCAGACAACCATATCGTCCATGATATGACATCAAATCTGCTTAGGCACAAGCTCATTAAAACACAACACACAAGCTTACATACACCAAAGCGACGAAAAATCACGAGACTAATCTTAACAAAATGCAGCAAACAACAGAGTTAAACAGATATGAAGAAAAAGCAGAAGAGCAGGGGGGTGTTTTCTACTGGGAATGGGTCGGGCAATAGAAATGATGGCTCTTCTATGAGGTCGGGGGCCTGGGGAGCAGAACCAGAAGGTGGTTGGATTGGAGGGCTCTTGTACAGTGGATGTGGCCCTCTTTTCAGTGACTGGTTGTAGCGTTGTGAAGGTGGGGTCTGGGTGGATGTTTTGGTGGCTTTTCAGTGACTGCTTGTAGCGTTGTGAAGGTGGGGTCTGGGTGGATGTTTTGGTGGCTTTTCAGTGACTGCTTGTAGCGTTGTGAAGGTGGGGTCTGGGTGGATGTTTTGGTGGCTTTTCAGTGACTGCTTGTAGTGTTGTGAAGGTGGGGTCTGGGTGGATGTTTTGGTGGCTTTTCAGTGACTGCTTGTAGCGTTGTGAAGGTGGGGTCTGGGTGGATGTTTTGGTGGCTTTTCAGTGACTGCTTGTAGCGTTGTGAAGGTGGGGTCTGGGTGGATGTTTTGGTGGCTTTTCAGTGACTGCTTGTAGCGTTGTGAAGGTGGGGTCTGGGTGGATGTTTTGGTGGCTTTTCAGTGACTGCTTGTAGCGTTGTGAAGGTGGGGTCTGGGTGGATGTTTTGGTGGCTTTTCAGTGACTGGTTGTAGCGTTGTGAAGGTGGGGTCTGGGTGGATGTTTTGGTGGCTTTTCAGTGACTGGTTGTAGCGTTGTGAAGGTGGGGTGTGGGTGGATGTTTTGGTGGCTTTTCAGTGACTGGTTGTAGCGTTGTGAAGGTGGGGTGTGGGTGGATGTTTTGGTAGCTTTTCAGTGACTGGTTGTAGTGTTGTGAAGGTGGGGTCTGGGTGGATGTTTTGGTGGAATGTGGTTTTGTTCGGCTTTTGGCAGTAGCGGAGTTGTACTGAGATGTGACATTGAACGTGGGTACAGATGTGATGGCTGCCTCATAGGCAGCTCCACCATTGCATTAAATAAAGGTGGTAATAGGGTGGCGTCTGGGTGGTGTAGCGGTCTATTCCGTTGCCTACCAACGTGGGGATCGCTGGTTCGAATCCCTGTGTTACCTCCGGCTTGGTTGGGCGTCCCCACAGACACAACTGGCCGTGTCTGCGGGTGGGAAGCCGGATGTGGGTATGTGTCCCGGTCCCTGCACTAGCGCCTCCTCTGGTCGGTTGGGGCACCTGTTCGGGGGGAGGGGGAACTGGGGGGAATAGCGTGATCCTCCCATGCGCTATGTCCCCCTGGTGAAACTCCTCACTGTCAGGTGAAAAGAAGCGGCTGGAGACTCCACATGTATGGGAGGAGGCATGTGGTAGTCTGCAGCCCTCCCGGACCAGCAGAGGGGGTGGAGCAGAGACCGGGACGGACCAGCAGAGGGGGTGGAGCAGCAGAGACCGGGACGGCTCAGAAGAGTGGGGTGATTGGCCGGACACAATTTGGGTGAGAAAGGAGAAAATTCTTAAAAAAGTAAAAAATAAAGGTGGTAATGGTCAAACCCAGATGTGTGACAGGTACTGATGGTGGTGGTGCTGGTGGTGGTGCTGGTGTGTGTTTGTGTGCATGTATGTGTTGGGGGGTGGTGGGGGTGGTGGTGTGTGTGCATGTATGTGTTGGGGGGGGGGTGGTGTCTGGTTTATCTTGAGCAGCAGTCCATAGAGAGAAGTAAGGGAGAAGAGAGGCTGCTCGTCGTGGCAACAGCACCAAGTGGTGTCTTGGGTGGCCTCTGAAGGCTCCCCGTGCTGAACGAGGCGGTACTTCCTGTCCGGCCGCCATGGTGCGTTGCCACGTGACAACACGCCGGCGGCCCGTTGGTGCCAACAATCAGATGCCCAAGTTGTTCACAGGCCAAACGAGCTGCGTCAATGTTTCTTGTTTGTTTTTTCTCATTTGTAACTCTTTAGATTTGAAAGGGCAAAACACAAAACAAACACAAAATAACAAACACAAAGTAACAAACACAAAACAAACAAAAAATAACAAACACAAAACAAACACAAAACAAACAAAAAATAACACACAAAATAACAAACACAAAATAACAAATACAAAACAAACACAACATAACAAACACAACATAACAAACACAAAACAAACACAAAATAACAAACACAAAACAAACAAAAAATAACAAACACAAAATAACAAACACAAAACAAACAACATAACAAACACAACATAACAAACACAAAATAACAAACACAAAATAACAAACACAAAATAACAAACACAAAATAACAAACAAAGGCAGCAAAAAAAGAAACTCGGCGCCTCAGAACCAACGTTGCTGTCTCAAACCATTAAGCAGGCTAAGATGCCTTCACTAGTGGGTGGAGAGGGGGGAGGTGGAGGAGCTGCTTGCCCTTAGTCATCTCCTCGGGGACCCGCTACTGCCAGAGGACACGGCCCCATCACCTCCACTCTGTGGCGCTGTTCCAGTTCCGTAGAGAGCTGTGAAAGGTGGGACAAGGAGGTCCTCGGATGGGATAAAAGGTAGTGGCAGGTGGATCCAAGTTTAGCCTGCCCTTCCCCGTGCAGTCTGATGCCTCCGGCAGGGGCACCGGTGCAGCACTGGCGGCGAGGTGAGGGGGGGGCGGCAAGGTGAGGGGGGGTAGAAGAGGCCCGCCCACCCTGTCGGTGGAAAACCCTTCCCGGGGGAAGCGGCGGAGCCGGAGTAGCAGCTGTCATCAAATGAATCCTAAAGTGATTCCGGTGGTTTCTGCCAGAGAGGGAATTCCGCCTGGAGACGGAGCACAGGTCCGATCCCGATGGTTAGCCAGCGTGGAACTCTGGAATTACCGTCTGGCTTCCCGTTACTGCAGCCGCACAGCTTCGCCGCCACTAACTTCCCATCTCACATCTGTGGTGGGAGCTTTCCAAGGGGAAGAGTCGGGAAATGGGTTTGCTTTCACGGACGACTTGTTGACCCGTTATGACAAGGCTGCATCGATCTCGATGAATACACTGAAGTCCGGATAAGTACAGTGACCATGGCAACATGTCCATACGTTATTATTACTGTGTATGAAGGCCGGATGATGAGCTAACAGCTCCTACTGTTGCTAGGGTAGGAGCCGCCTCCTTTCAGAGACTTCTCACATGGAAAACAGCAGAGCCATGTTTACATGATGGCGGCACGGCGGTGCAGTGGTTAGCGCTGTCGCCTCACAGCAAGAAGGCCCTGGGTTCGAACCCCCGGGGTTGTCCAACCTCGGGGGCCATCCCAGGTGGTCCTCTGTGTGGAGTGTGCATGTTCTTCCCGTGTCTGCGGTGGGGTTTCTCCGGGTGCTCCGGTTTCCCCCACCATCAAATGAAACATGCATGTTAGGGTTAGTACTCCTGTCTGTGCCCCTGAGCAAGGCAGAACTGGAGGTGGTCCCCGGGCGCAGCACGAAGGCGGCAGCCCACTGCTCCGAGCCACACACATCACACCTGGGATGGGCTAATTTGCAGGAACTGAATTTGCCCAAGGGGGCTGATAAAGAAACTACACTTAAACTTCACATGCACTAATTCCTTTTCACCTTGCTTAACTTACACCTGCACAGCTTGGCCACCAGGCGGCGAGTGGGTTTCTGTTGGGTGGTGTAGCAGCCAGGGTCCTCTCAGGCATGTACCTTGCATGGTGGGTTTAACTTTGACTCAAACCTTTGAGCAAAAACAGCATTGTCCCCTCTAAAGTAATGAAGTAAGAATGATTGACCGATGAGGCCCTCCCACTTAACTCAGTGGCCTGTACAGCACCAGACACGGGTCCTAGAGCAGCCTGTACAGCACCAGACACGGGTCCGAGAGCAGCCTGTACAGCACCAGACACGGGTCCTACAGCAGCCTGTACAGCACCAGACACGGGTCCTACAGCAGCCTGTACAGAACCAGACACGGGTCCTACAGCAGCCTGTACAGCACCAGACACGGGTCCTACAGCAGCCTGTACAGCACCAGACACGGGTCCTACACAGCACCAGACACGGGTCCTAGAGCAGCCTGTACAGCACCAGACACGGGTCCTACAGCAGCCTGTACAGCACCAGACACGGGTCCTACAGCAGCCTGTACAGAACCAGACACGGGTCCTACAGCAGCCTGTACAGCACCAGACACGGGTCCTACAGCAGCCTGTACAGCACCAGACACGGGTCCGAGAGCAGCCTGTACAGCACCAGACACGGGTCCTACACAGCACCAGACACGGGTCCTACAGCAGCCTGTACAGCACCAGACACGGGTCCTACAGCAGCCTGTACAGAACCAGACACGGGTCCTACAGCAGTCTGTACAGCACCAGACACGGGTCCTACAGCAGCCTGTACAGAACCAGACACGGGTCCTAGAGCAGCCTGTACAGCACCAGACACGGGTTCTACAGCAGCCCATGCTGCAGGGCCGCATTCCATCTGGTGCTGCTGCGCCGACCGGGGCAAAAATCCAGGGCGGATGTCAATATTTTACCCGTCTCCATCCCTGTTACCATGGTTATTTTCATTTAGCGGAGACGGCGACTGTCCGAGCCTGCTAGTGTGTCTCTGTTGTCAACATACGCACGTTGACAACACAACACAAATACTTACAAACTAAATGAAGATCCTGTACTGTAAAGTGACATCACAGGGCCAAAAGGATTTGATGAAACCTCCGTCAAGACCGGAAACCCAACCGGCGGCGGGGATGAATCATGGCGGGCGGTCGTTGACTCCGGTGTAGTGGCTCAACACGACATGATGGACAGCAGTTACCTTGGCGCGGCCTCAGACTGAGCGTGCTGTGTAAGCGCGGCCAGTGTACATTACTGTGGTGGCGCTGCCACGAGGCGGCGGTGACACTATCTGCACACGCCAGCGATGTTTGCTGTGGACACAGCGCTTTAAAGAGCCACTTACTTGAACCGAGGACAGCCACTCGTCGAAGGGATCCTTGGGGACAATCACTAAGCTGGCTTTTTCCAGAATATTTCATTCACCGTTCAGCCTTTTTTTTTTTTTTTTTTGCCCCAAAGGCTTAGACAACCTTAAAGCTGCTCCCCACCACACGAGGCTCAGAACACAAACCGCCAGATCAACATCGCTCGCTTTGGCTAATGGAGGTATCCGGGGTGTTCACCAGACTCGCTTAATTAAGCCTGGTGTCCAGTCTTACCTGAGGTTGTAGCATCGGCGGCCACTCGGGGTCGAGTATGACCGTCCTCCCTCTGGGTCCCTCTGGGTCCCTCTGGGTGTTCAGGCGGGTGTAGAGGCCGATCCTGGAGCTGCATAATGGGAGGACGCCTGCACGTGACAGCTTAGCACCTGGAGAGGCTGATGCGCCTGCAGCCACCACACGGTCCTTGGCAGAGGGTGGCCAGAGTCTGTTTTGGAGAACCAAGACGATGGGGACCACCCTCTGCTGCAGCCTTCACCCATCTTCACTGCTGTTGAGACCTGGAGACATCTTTGTTTTTTGTTTTTTTCCCCCTTTTTCTCCCCAGTTGTACTTGTACTTCTACCCCACTCTTCCGAGCTGTCCCGGTCTCTGCTCCACCCCCTCTGCCGATCCGGGGAGGGCTGCAGACTACCACATGCCTCCTCCCATACTTGTGGAGTCACCAGCTGCTTCTTTTCACCTGACAGTGAGGAGTTTCACCAGGGGGATGTAGCACGTGGGAGAATCACAGTATTCCCCCCAGTTCCCCCTCCCCCCCGAACAGATGCCCCGACCAACCAGAGGAGGCGC